>JAQMYF010000024.1:25005544-25018633 GCA_030014195.1 Neosilurus mollespiculum
ATCGCTGTTAATGTTAATTAAAATAAGACCTACCCCGAAAATAAGCCCTATGGTGTTTTTTGAGCCGAAAAAAAAAAAAAATAAGACAGTGTCTTATTATCGGGGAAACACGGTATATACAGTGACTATGATTGGTTGGGAGTTGCTCACAACTCTACAGGAAGCAAAACAACTAGGAAATTTTGAGAGGCTCCAATGAGTTGGTTTAGAGTGATCTAGATGAACCATATATAGAACTTAATGAAAATTAATAACAGTGGAATTAAGGGCAAAAGTATTTGTAATTCTAAGATCAGATATGTGGGGGAAACTATGTTAATGATCTGTAGTGATATTTAGAATATGCAAGACTTACCTTGAATATAGTGTTCTCCTCCTCAGGGGTTGGAAGATGGCGTGTGGCATGTCTCCATGGTATCTGAAATAAGCGACACTCCTTATTGAGCCAGTTGAGACCAGGGTATTTTCCACTGTTCACCTGGGGAAGGACACATGCCTATGTTTAAAGACAATTTTCTAGGGCAAAAAACACTCATAACACAGTTTACATGATTGCCTACTTCAATACAGGTATCAACTCATTAATGAGAAACCTTTAGGTGTTGTTCATGTGAAGACACATGCATCTTCATGCAAAATTCATACGTCTGTATTTAGAGCAGAAGCATAACTGTAAATAAGCATTATATAGAAGTTGTGTGAGAGTAACACATGAATGTGGTGTGAGTCTCAGCTCATAGCTTTCTATCCTACTGGCTGATGTGCATGACTGTGTGAAATTATGACTGTGTCATAATTTTTACCTAAATTCAGTTGCCCATATCCGGAGCGACTTCCATTTATCATTTTTATACAAATCGAGGGTAGAGGGCCTCAATCAAGGGCCCAGCAGTGATACTGGGTGATATTGGGGCTTGAACCACTGACCTTTGGATCACTTACCAACAGCTGTAACCACCGAGACACTGCCACCCGTTTTCAAATCCTGTTAATCTGAAGTTTTCAGTTTTCAAAGATTGAAATCCTATTGTAAACTTTTAGCAAATTTGTTGTATGAACCTAGTTCAGGTCTAGTATCCTCTGTAAACCAATTTACCATCTATATAAATGAGTATGACTCCTTTGATATTCCCACTGATGTTATTTAGTCTATTTTCTTCAAAAAACCATGCCACGGCCCCTTTAAGTCCAACATTACTGTTTTACAATTAAATACAACCACAGTACAACACACTGGAAGTTAAGTACTGAACTATAAATACATGTCAAACCAAAAAAATGCCATTTCAACCAATAACAAGTGACATAAGTAAATAATTAATAGAATTGTCTATTTAAAGTATTTAAATGATTTTCTGTCATATGAAAGACATCTGTAAAGACAGCCTTTTATTTGGAGACTGTGCTCCAAGAAGTCCAGGACCAAATGCAAAGAAAGGGAGTTTAAAGAGAGTTCTGTAGCTGCTACTAAAAAACTTTTCCTCTGAGAACTCTATTCAGAAATATTCATCAGAGTCGTGAACTACACACAGGTATGTTAATAAACAAACCTGGCTTAATGAAGATTCTCTCAAAATGGTGACATTTTGTTCGGTCTTCCTCCAAAAGTAAAGACTATCCACCACATTTCATTTCCAATGATCTAAAGCAGCTCCCATGAGAATAACAGGAATGCTCACCTGAGCCAGCAGCCACGGTTTGAGACGGATTCTCCTAGGCTGGGTACTCATGGCATTTGAGGTTTGAGCAATGTGAATAATCTTCCTCTGAACTTCCTCTCAATGGATTGGAGAAGTGTCAGTAAAACGGGCTCACAAATGGTTGTTCAAGTGCACCGTGATGTGTGGAAAACCCAAGACAGCTGCAAAACAAAAATCAATATCAGCAAGATTGGAGAGACTCATATAAACACAAACACATGTTTACCTTTTATACATCAATAAACAAACTAATAAGAAGAAAAAGCTTTTGCCCCGTTATTGACTCACTTTTTGTTTCAGCAGTCCTCACAGTTTGTTAACAAACACCAATTTTGTCCAAGTTGGCTCTTTTACTTTGTCCAAGTTGCTCTTTTACTGAAGCACTTGTGAGGAGTACACCAAAATTTGCCACAAGAGACTGTCCTCCATCACTAATTTCATAAGTGTACAAAGCTCATATGAAGTATAACAGTAACAAGGGGGATTGTAGTGGCAGGGAAACTTTCTAGCACTGTTTCCTATCAGATTCCTTTTCGAGAAGCATGTGCGTTAAGTGACAGTGGCTTTTGAGATAGTTAATGGTTTGGTTGGAAATTTTGCTAAAATCAGGTCAGCCTTAGTTCATATGATTATCTTGATTAAAGATTAAATATTATGCTTTTCCATTTTTTGACCCATAAATGTTGTTATAGTGTTGGACAGCCATGGTAGATCACACCAGAGTTTTAAATAAGTTTGGCTCTAGGGATACAGACTCATATTAGTATTGGATATCAGCTCCGATTTTAACTAAATCCCTAAATCGGTATCAGACAATGGGAACAATACATTGGGCTGATATACAGATGGTTTGATCACATGACTTTTTGGTGGGCGTTACCTAACCCAGAGCCATTTTGGATGATAGCCGGTCTACTGTTTGCTGTTCGGCTCGGTTTATGCTTGCACATTAAATTTTTTTCCCCTGCCAAGGTTGTTCACAAAATGTAAGAAACAGATATTAACCATCTAAAGATATACAAGATTTTATCTGAAATAGACCAATACTGCACATTTTTATATTCGTGGGTAAATAACAGTGTACCAGAAGTCTTTATTCTCTGACCCCTGACCCAATCACGCACAGCCATTTCCACTTAAATCGGATGATGATACTGCACCAGAACCAAGGATACACTAGAATTACAGTAGGTTAAACCATTATATACTTCCATCCAAATAATAACAAAAATGACAAGTCATTAAACTCTCTTCATCTACATTCCTAAATAAAAATTATTTGCACCACAGTTTTCAGAACAAGTAAAGAAGTTCCTTCTCATCTGCTAAGAGAGGAAGATAGTGAAGCCATTAAAAAAAAACAATTGCACTGCACAAATGTATATTTTTGGCATTTACATTTACCAGTCTTGCTAATAAAATAGGTAGCTTAGATGGCTACAGCCAGTCCTTAAATCCCTCTACCTCAGCTCTCCTTACTGATTCCTTGTTTCTGCTTCATGCGAAGAATTTTCTGATATGCATCTACAGATGCCTACCAATGGAAAATCTATGTTTTGATAATACACATGGTTGTGATTGGTGTTCCATGGGAGTGATTGGGTTTCTGACTTGATCCAAACTGAACGCTCTCATCGACAAGACATTTCCATCCATGGAAATGTGACTCACTGTGCGGTTTTAGGGTTTGTGTGTGTGTGTGTGTGTGTGTGTGTGTGTGTGTGTGTGTGTGTGTGTGTGTGTGTGTTTGTGTGTGTAAAACCTCTGGAGACTGTGGTGGGTGAAAATCCCAGAAAATGTAAAAATACTCAAACCAGCAGTAGTTCAAATCACAGAGATCCCACTGTTTCTTCTTCAGTCTAATTGTTGATGTGAGCACTGCCTGAGGCTTTGACTTTTGATCATTATGCCATGAACCTGTTCACATCAGCAGATAACCATGTTGTTATCTGCTGATGTGAACAGAAGGAAGTCTTCTTAATAGCAGGAAATGGCTCTGATGCGAACGTAAACCAATCAAACCTGTCTGGGTGTGGTTCCTAGTGTCTGATGAACTTCGATGTAGTCAATCCATTGTCTTTAATTTTATTTCCAGATTACTTACACATTGGAATCCTTCTTTCCATATACAGCGATCCAGCTGAAGCCATGGCATACTTGAAACAAAAGAAACTACACAAATACAAGTAAAAATCCTTTTTCTGTAGCACACACATGTCTGGGTAACCATCGAAAAATTTATTATTCTGGAGTTACTGATAAGTCGAGCCAAGTCACGATGAGCTGCATGTCTCAAATCTGACCACCAACATAAGGTTTGCAAAAAACATTTACATTGTGCAACTTTGCAGACATGCAATTCCACTTCCTCTGACTCTTCAGGTCATGCAACTTTTAATAGTTTTCTATAATGATCATTTCAGCCTTATTGAATGTATTGCCATTTTCCAAAAAGTGTTGTACGAACATCAAATATCTTACATGAGTAAGGGAAGACCTATAGAACAAATTTTGATCATTAATCAAAAGATATGGATCACAGAGTCGGTAATTCAACTCGAACAAATTGGATTTCTTCTTGGATATTTTATATGTGGCGCAGTTTGTTAACAGCAAGTCAACGTGAGAGCAAAGTCACCAAACAGGAAATTAGAGGTTATCTCAGAAACACTTAGGTACTGACACTAAACTTGGCATACATGTTTAGTATTAGGTAATGCTGCTTTGCGTTCCTCTGCAGTATGGGAGGGCTACTGAAAACAGGAGGTGATGTAATCTTTCAGCTACAGCTTGAAGTCTTGCCATCAAATTTAGCACATCTCATACATCTCAGAAAGTGAGTGCTGACGTCTGCTCTTTCCCCATCCCTAAGAGCTGGAGATCGCAAACACATGGCCCCTTAATCTCTGCTTGCAGCTACATTTAATATAGATTTTGTACAATTTTTCTCATGATTTTGTTTTGTGAGTAAATGTTACCTTGTGTTTCGGTCTGATTATGTCTAGTACATTCTTTTATCAGCTTAATAAACAGGAGTAGTACATTATTTCACCATTTCTACTACAGTATTAGCATCAACATTTCTTCGCACCACAATAGTAATGATGTGATAGAATGCATGATCTTAATTTCTACATTTCCTAAATAAATGTTCTGGTAAACAGTCAGCAGAAGGGTGTCTGCCCTATGATAATGGTGAGTTTCATTTTACAGGGGTGGAATTTAGCAAAACTAAGCTACTGGACAACAGGACTTGTGAAATTTTGAAACTACTGGTCCTCTTTCATATTTAATGGTCAGGAACACTATATCTTCTTTGCCTATTGGATTCGTCAGGTCACCAGCAGGATGACTTGCTAGCTAATTTCACTCACCCTACAGATTTTTGACTCGTCACGGGCCAGCGGACTAGTGTTTATTTCCACCCCCGTTTTCACCACCATCATGTGACTGAAAATCTATCTGTGTTCAGGAAACAAGGTAGTAAAACCATCTCTCTCTGTGTCTGTCAGTCTGTCTCTGAGTCTCTGAGCAAAACTCAGCAATTTCAGTCACCTGTGAGCTCAATTAAAAATAAATAAATAAATAAATAAATAAAAATCCAGAATAAGGTGGATTTTGCTTCCCTCCTGTATTACTCTTCCCGTGACACAGATGGCTTTGTCTGCCAGTGGTGTCTCAGAGGAACCACATCTGATCCTTCGCCATCTCTGGCTGGTAATTATACCCAATACAATAGAGTGAAGCTGGCTGGAGGATGGGATGCGACACTGATTTATAGGTTTTGTAGTACTCGAGATCAGTCTCAAGAACACATTTTTAAGGTCTTGTTATCCTCTTAGAATCGACTGCATGAACTAGCTGGACTCTAAATTTTTATCTAATGACCAGTCAAGCCCACTCCTGGAGCAACATCTTTTTCATGTTGCTGTGAGTGGAGGTAAGATTCCCGCCTTCAAATGCAACCAATGACTTAATTTAACTTGTTTTAACACTGCCATTGCTGTGTTTGCTTGTTCAAAGTTTATTAATACTCAACATGTCACATGTCAAGTCCAACACCAAACTTCTATGGATCACCAGAAAAACACCCACCAAGTGCAAAGTAGATTCTCCCTTTGAATATGTGGGTTTCCTCTGGGTTCCCCAGTTTCCTCCCACAGTCCAAAACATTGACATTTCTTCTTTATTTATTCAGCACATATATGAGGCTGACCAAAGTGCTTTACAAAAGGAAGAAAAAAAATTAAAAAGGTAGTCGAAAATAATCTTGTATTTTAAAATCAAGTTTGAAAAAATTGCATAAAGTAATACATTGAGGGTCTGAAATGTTAATTTTTGTAGAGAATTGTTGAAGGTTGAATTTACAATTTTATTCAATTATTTATCTTATTTTCAGGGTTTTCAGAATAAAAAGCATTAAACCTCCCTCTCCAGGCTCTCTCTCCTATATTTAAAATGATTTTAACAGGCTTAACATTCTCTAACATATTCACTCTTCAATAAGCACTGCTGGTTTGGGTTGGAGTGTGGATCTCAGTAAGGTAGGTAAAAACATACATTATTTCACATTTAATATTCTATGTTTCGAGAGAAAAATTATTACGAGTTCTTATTCCAGCCTCACTGTTTAATGTAAATGTACAACAGGTTAAAGGAAAGTTAAGTACATGGACAGGTTATAACCCCCACTCCTAAAAAAAAAAATCCAGTTTGTACTCACCAGCTACCATCTGCTCAGAACAGCAGGATTTTTCAGTTGGGTAAATTCATCCTGCTTTTCGATCTAAACTCAGAATAATATAAATATTTTAGGAGCTGTTTAAAATCTGAGCCCCGAAACTGTTAGCATTTATTTCCGGTAAAGACACAGAGACATGTACAAAGCACTGTGCTGAGCTGTACACTTTAATTCACTTTCTCAACATTTATGCTGTTGTAGTCCTTGGACTCAATCTATATGGTTTACAACAGAAAGAAAAGTGAGAAAATATAATGAAGTTTACAGTTTAGGACTGCAGTGCTTCGGAAATCTGCTGCGGGGTGCAGCCAATCTATATTATATATCTCTGAGGAGGAACACTGGCGCATGCCAGCTGTGTAATAAATTGTGCCAATTAACCAATTGCAGTGATGCAATATCAAAAATTCTTTAATAGCTTTCTTCCAATCAGAAATGAGAAAATTCTGAATTAATAATAATACTTGAAGTTTTACATCATTGTTAAAAAACTAATTTCTTCTCTCTGGCCGACTCTTTGAACTGAGTAGGTTATTTTTGCATCAAATCAGTCCGCCAAATCACCATTATTCAGCAGCAGTCCTGGACTTTCATAACACTTATCCAACACTCAATACACAAAATTGTGTTTCCACAAACTTAAGGACCTTTTCACTGTCCTCACTTTCACTTAGCTCTCCCGTCACTGATGCCACTATCTGTTAATCGGACATTATTTCGTGCCCCTCTGCTGCTTCATTTTCGTCCATCCACTCGGATGGGAACTGGCCGAACAGGAGGGAAGTTGGCAAATAATGACTGACCCGACTTCCATCATCAATTCCCGGACTTGTCCGAGCATTTTTCCGGCAATACCATATAATGTCTGGCGCCGGATTTTGTATGGGAAATCCGAGAAATCGAGGGTGAAGTATGTGTATGTATGTGTGTGTGTATATATATATATATATATAGATAGATAGATAGATAGATAGATAGAGCCATTTGTGTATCTATGTACAGGGGTGATGACTGCAAAATAAAAAGAATCAAAAACTTTGCTGGGTTCCACCCCCTAAGCTCCTGACGTTTGAGCATTTAGCATGCTATAGAAAGTAGTATAACTGTGACTTCAATACTGATAAGAAAGACAGACTGAAGTCCTTAAAATTCTAAATACTTCTATACAACAGGGGAGCTTAACTTCTACAATGTGCTTCTTAATAATGAATGTTAGTGATTGTGAATATGATGATGGATACTATGATACCGTTGATGTTGAAGCTACAGCAAATCTGTAGAAAGTAAACTGACTGGATAAGTTATATCCAACTAACATCCCTAACCCAAATTAAAGACATTTCCACCTTACTTTACCACCCACCAAAATTAAAACTGAACAACCCGCATTTATCAAGACCCTTTGGCAAATTTATCATGCTATGTATGAACAAATTGTCAGCTTACCCACTTTTCAAAGTTCAAGAACAGTCAGCTTATAAGTGTACAGCATCTTGAAAGCAAGAAGCATGAACTCGTAGCTGTCCTCACGAACCAAATTGGCTGAAAATAGCTAAATATGAAAATAGCAAAATAGCTGGTGGCTTTGTGGTTAAGGCGATGGGTTACTGATCCAAAGGTCAGCGGTTCAATCCCCACTATCACTACTGTTGGGCCCTTGAGCAAGGCCATTATCTCTCAATTGCTTAGTTGTATAAAAATTATAACTGCAGGTCGCTCTGGATAAGAGTGTCTGCCAAATGCTGTAAATGTAAAAACATCAAAATCAAAGGTAAGAAGAAAGGACTATGGTTTTAGAGAATTCAGAGAAAAGTGGGAGAAATGAGGAGGACAGAAAGGAACAAGTATGAAGAGACAGTAATATCAAGAATTAGATTTGGACACGCTGGATTGAACAGCTCACTACATAAAATAAGAAAACATAATAGAGGACACTGTGATTTCTGTGAGTAAGAGAAAACAATAACGCACGTAACATTACACGCTCAGAAATACAGAGAAGAGAGAAGGCAGTTAGTCCAAAACCTTGAAAGGATAAAAATATACTTAAATTTGAGAGACATTCTACAAAAGGATTCAAGAGCTGAGTGTCAAAGGCTTCTAAGTCTAAGGCTATCTAACACTGACACATTTGATCAAGAGAAAGGCGGGGTTTTTTTTGTTTGTTTTAAACCCCATCTGGGTATTACAACAGAGAAAAGAGAAAAAGTACACTTCATACCATTTAGTGGCAGTAATGCACCAAATCTCTGTTTGCCAGTTGCCATAAAACAACTAAGAAGAAGAGGAAGAGGAGGAGGAGGAAGAAAATGGCCTCAGCCAACATCAGGTTCAGAAATTTCTCAAAGTGCGCAATTATTAAAGGTTGTTTTATATCTTTATTTTAAACAGAATTCTGGATTAATCTGGGACCTTTCAACCTGGAATTCCGGATTAATCCAGAATTTTATCACCACTGCTATGTATTTTATGATATTCAGGGGTGCAAATAAACACTAGTCTGCTGGCCAGTGACGAGTCAAAAATCTGTAAGTCATTCTGCTGGCGACCTGACAAATCCAATAGGCAAAGAAGATAGTGTTCCTGACCAGTAAATATGAAAGACAACTAGTAGTTTCATAATTTCACTAGTCTTCTTGGCCAGTAGTTAGTTTTGCTAAATTCCACCCCTGGATATTTATATTCTCATCTCCCCTGTGGTCCCAGACAAAATAGCTGCCACTTTGAAGACTGATCTCTGAACATCACAAAAAGTCAATAAAAAGGGGTTTGGTAAAAAAAGGTCTAATTCTTGAAAATAAAAATAGGTTCTTACAATCAAATACTTCGATTCGATACCTTGCTGCTTTTTCTATCTCGGATTAATTGGAAACAGCACTATCTGTGTAGCATGCTAACTGCGGCTAACTAGATCGCTAGCAACATAGTAACATAACTGTCTGTTGTACTGTGAAGAAAAGAACACATTGAAATACTTGAATTCCCTTTATTCACTAACTGTAAGCTTTTTAAAATATCATTAATATTATTTAAACAAAATACACATACAAGAGACATGTCTCAGAGTACTAACATGAGCGTCCGCTCATCCTCTTCCTCTCCTCACTCACAAGCCTCTTACAACTACCCAGCTCCACTCAATGGCCGGGATAATTGTTACTTACTGCCTACTTATATATTGTGTGATAATATTTTGGAAATATTTTGAATGAATAATAAAAAATATATAGAATTCTGCTTCGTATGGCATGGAGGATTATTTGATTCCGGAGTGTGTTATCAACCCAAAATAATTCTCATGGCATGCTTCGCCTCACTCAGCATCACTCGCTTCAAAAGCATTTATTATTATTGTTGGTAGTAGTACTGGCAATATTAATTATTGGCAATATTTCTACTACTGCTGCTGCTAATAATAAAAATTATAATAACTACAATAATAATAATTATTATTATTATTGCGAACATTCAAAGACTGCGCTATCCACACGGAAACAAAACTCCTAATGTACAAGGCACTCATTATCCCAAGGCTCCTCTATACCTGGACCTGAACCCCCCATTGCCTCCATCTGAAAACTCTCGAGAAGTTCAATCAACGCTGTCTCCGGAAGATCCTCAACAACAGCTGGGACAGCAGAAGAAGCGAAAACAACTAGAATCGAAGCCAGTATCATCAAAATGCCAGACAACCATCTTGCCAAGCAGATCTTTTACTCTGAACTGGTAGAAGGCAAGCGCTCTAGAGGGGGCCAGAAGAAGCAGTGGTGGCTTTGTGGTTAAGGCGATGGGTTACTGATCTGAAGGTCAGCGATTCAATCCCTCACTACTGTTGGGCCCTTGAGCAAGGCCCTTAACCCTCAATTGTTCAGTTGTATAAAAATGATAATTGTAAGTCGCTCTGGATAGGAGCGTCTGCCAATCCTGTAAATGTAAGAAGCATTTCAAAGATGTGCTGAAAGCGAACCTCAAGAAGTGCAACATCGACCTCACTCACTAGGAGGAGACAGCAAGGGACAAAACTCTCTGGAGAACCATCATCAGAGAAGAAACTGCAACTTTCGAAGCAAGATGATGTTAAGATTTAGAGGAGAAATGAAGGCACTGGAAAGAGAACCAACAACAGCCACGGCCTGCTCTCCATCCTAGTACCAGATGTCCACGTTGTTTCGAGCAAAAATTGGACTCATAAGCCACTTACAAACACACTGCTGATCAACACAAAGATCATCATCCTCGACCCCGATGGATAGCCATGATGAATGCTGCCAATATTTCTACTACTGTTGCTGCTACTACTATTACTAAAATTATTTTTAGTAATAAAAATAAATGTAAAAATAATTTTTTTTTGAAAATGAGAATCAGCAAAAATTTGTATCAGCAGGTCACACTTATGGAAAAATCTGAAATCGAAATCAGCCAGTAACATTGCAATTGGTATCTCTCTAATTTAATCCCAGTCAAAAGTATAGACCAGCTTATCCATTCTAATATAAATAAAAGGGATGTCCAAACATTTGATCTGTGCTGTAAACATTTTGTTGCCATAAGGGGTCAGCACAAATCCTTCAAACAAAACAAGGACACATGACCCTTTCCCATCTACCAATCCATGCAGGGTTAGCACATTCTCAGCTAGCGTTAGCAGCCTTGAAATGGGGGCTAACATAGAGCTGTGAGGAGGCATTATCAATGATCAGTTGCTTTTCCTGTCAAAGTTTAGAGTGGAACAAATGTAAAAACAAGAATGAATAAACAGTGAATCAGTCTTACATATAAAGAAATAGTTCATTCAAATACAGAC
This sequence comes from Neosilurus mollespiculum, assembly GCA_030014195.1. NCBI lineage: Eukaryota > Metazoa > Chordata > Actinopteri > Siluriformes > Plotosidae > Neosilurus > Neosilurus mollespiculum. The sequence continues at coordinate 25,016,793 of JAQMYF010000024.1, forward strand.
AGCGTAGGTGCCCGGCAGTAATTTCCGGGTGTTAAAAAAAATCAGAACATAATAAAACTTCTGTCATTCTTTGTTCATTGTTTAAATAAATGTCTACTTTAAAACAATAGGAACATGCTGTATTCATTCATTTAATCAGTTGATACAACTTTGTGCATATGGCATGTGTCCATGTACGGACACCGTTTTAAGATAGATAATTTATTTTAAAACTTATTCTAAAAACTGTTATTACATTCTGATGGATAGAAGAGTGCTTTTTAAAAGGTGGAAAGCCTGTAGCACCAGACGCCTGTAGTGATCAGGGAATAATCCACTGTTTATTCACACTCAATATGGTTGTTAATTCCTTCCTCCACTTCACTCAGTCCCGGGCATCTTCTGTGGCCTTGCCAGGCCAATCATCTGCAAATCCTCTATGGTTTTTCAATTGTCTCCACCATTAAAACATTTTTTGTGTCATGCTCCTCCTAGTCCTGACCATCCTCACTGAGATGTCTAATATGGATGATCCAGGAGCCACTGTGTAGGAAGTCTGTTAGTACTGATACGTGTTAACATTATCTCACACATCCTGAACCTCTGCATAGTCTGCTCATTTCTTGCTAGTCATGCTAATTCAGCCTTTTTTAAATGGCCATTGTTCACTACCATACAACATGACACTTCTGACAACAGTTATACCACAGGATAGAATTTGCCCCAAGCAGATCGCACTCTAATATTTGTGTCAGCCTCACAGCCTACACCCGCGTCCCGTAGATATCAAAACGGGTCCTCTAGATCCACATGAAGATCACCAACCTGGACGGGCTGTATTGTACAGGCTGTGACAAAGCATCTACCACACCTGTAGGAGGGATTAGGGGTAAACCTGCCAAGGATGTTGCTGGGTCATTCCATGTCAAATCACCCAGCTTTCAGAAAACTTCCCAGGTGACCATGTCAGAATTCAGTGAAACTTTAACCAGACATAGAACATGTTTCAACATGAGCAAATGCAAAATTTCAAGGTCCTAGTTCAAAAACTTTATGAGATATGTTCATTCAAAGATCACAGACTAGTACCAATTTGTCAGCCCGGGACTAGGTGAAAATTTGATCATCTTGCGAGCCCCTGAAGAAGACGTGGACAGTTCACCAAGGTTATGAAACTTTACCACATGCAGCATCTATATCAGATCTAGCAACCCAGGAAGATGTATATAATCGCTATCATAATAGTATTAATTATTCAGTGGGGATATAAATACATCATTTAAAATGATAAATACAAGTTATATAACTTATATTGCACATGTACTATTCAATAACAGAATCTATGACAGATAATTATGTGTGACAAATTTCACTTTTCTAATTGTTATAAAAGCTTTTATTTATTTTATAAATGTTATAAAATTTTAAACATTTGTTTATTATTACTCTGATACCAGTTTGAGACTATATTCTGATCTCATACAAGATATTTTTGCATATTTTATTCCTCTTCAGAAGGAAAGTGCAAAAATAAACAAAAAAATTTTTACAAGTGAAATTTATAAAAATTTCAAGATGATGGCTAAGTATGAAGGAAATGAGCAACAAGGCTTAAGGTTTGCATGTTGCTAGATCTGATATACATGTTTCATAACCTTGGTGAACTGTCCACATCATCTTCAGGGACTCGCAAGATGATCAAACTTTCACCTACCGTTCAGTTTTTGGACACTCACTAAAACACCATATCACATTTATTCTTCTTAAATAACTGTTTTTTTTTAACATGGAAATATGCTTAAATTTGCTATAGTTTTTTTTTTTTTTTTTTTTTTTTTTTTTGGGGGGGGGGGGGGTGTTCA
>JAQMYF010000024.1:25042513-25058666 GCA_030014195.1 Neosilurus mollespiculum
GGGGGGGGGGTTGAGTATTGCACGCAAAAAAACAGACACTGTAGAAATCCATGATCTAGTTTTTTTTAAACCATGGAAACAGTTAAAAGACCATTGCAAAATGATCATGTTCTCAGGTTTTACTAGTTTTAGGCATGTGTTTGAGGAACATGAACGCATTCAAGAACATATTCCATTTTAAACACAATACTAATGTTTGAACTTCCTCTTGATCACATTCCAACGATCGCCAACTCCTTTAAATGTTACTCAACAACCGTAGGAAGACATGAAGTGACCTACAAAAACAACTGGCAGAATGACAGCTGGGGTAAAGCGCACTGCAAGAACGGTTCGAATCAGGTTCCTCTGTGCGGGGTTGAAGTCGTGCACAGCTAGAAAAACATCCTTCATCAATGAGAAGCAAAGAAGAGCCAGGCTGAAGTACCTGATCGTCTAACAGTTAGATGGAAACCTGGAAAGGCCTACATGGCACAGTGTCTCGCACCCACTGTGAAATTTGATGGTGGATGGGTGATGATCTGGGGGTGTTTCATTAAGGATGCATTAATCAAGCCATGTACAAGGTGATCTTGGAATAAAACTTTTTGTACGCTCTCACAAATGTTCCCCTAGTCTGAGGATTGTTTCACGCCACTCTGCCAGGTCAGTCAGGGTCTGGATTGAGGACCAAGATCAAGACCCTGTCTGTCCAGCCTAATCTACAAAGCTAACTCCTAGTATAAACATCTGAAATGTGGTTAAGATGAAGATGAATGTTCACAAGTCACCAAACAAACCTGAGCTGATAGAATTTTTGTACCAGGAGTGGCAAAGTCACCCAAGAGCAACATGAAAGACTGATGGAGAGCATGCCAGGATACATGAAAGCTGGGATTCAAATTTCAGAATTATCCCAGAAAATACTGATTTCTGAACTCATCCAAAGTACTGTGCTGTTTACAATAAAATATGATCTTAATTTCTATGCATCTTGCAAAAAGAAATGTTTTTTTTTAATGTTTATTTTTAAATTTTTGATCAGTATTCACTTTTCTGAAATTAAAAGCTCTAAGTGATATGTGGAATTTGGTGAAAATGTCAGTAGTTTGTAAAACAAAGCTAAATTATTACTGTTCCTTAAACACATACCTATAAACCTGTGAAACGTATCTTACTTTTGTTCATGGTTGTATGTTTGGCCAGAATAACTGTAAACATGATGATCCCTTCCACCGTGACACACATGACCCAACTGATGTCCTACAGCAGAAAGACTGAAGGTAATGAATGTTTGTGATTATAGTTCATTCACAGTTCAAGGCCGTCTTTGTTCTACAAATGAACTGAAACCGTTCTGGCAAGAAGGAAGAAAGCTTTGCAGCATGGGGAATTATCTCTGCGTCGGAGTATGAAAAGGAGAATCTGAGCATTTTCGCTTCATTCTTTCACCCTTTACATGTTGATACATGACCCATTCATCTTAGTATTTACCTTCATTCAGAAATTATTCTTCTTCCCCCGTGACCCCAGTCTGAGCTCTAGGTAACCCCACAGCAGGGTACAGCCCCCTGGCCAGTCATTTCTAGCTCTGTCAATCTGCTTTGTTCTACAGTATAAACACCATGTTAGCCTCAAGACAGTCTTCTCATCATTAGCAGCTGCGTTTAGCTAGTTACTTGCCCTTGTTGCATGCAGATGTTTCTCTCCAGGGAGCTGAAAGCTTTTCTCTGCAGTATCTGTGACTTTTGATTGTGCTGAGTAGTTTCTATTCAACAGTTGCTGCAAAGCACTTTTCCTGTCTCTTCGCCTTCACCTTTAAATACTCCACTGTGAAATACTGAGTACTGAACATTACCCACAGCACATAAACCCATCATTAACCAGGTTCTTTTCTAAGGATCAGGTAAGTTTTAATCATTTCTAGATATCACGAATTATGAATAAAAAAAAATGTCTGAAAAACCTTTCTTCTGTATAACTGTAAAATAGACTACCGCAGAAAAAAGATATCCTGATAATCATGCAAAAAAATAAAAAACTCAAAAGCATGTGCTGTAATAAATGCCTTGATTTAATCTGACAGTTAATACACAAGTGAAAGCCATATTGTTTAATTAAGACAAAGTCGTGAGAGCCAGACGCACTCGCCCACACCATGCTGGATGAAGAAAGTTCTCAGAAAAATAAATAATTTACATACACTGAAACTCTCTCACATTCATATGATGAAAAAGACGACCAGAAAGGCAGCAAGGGCACGCAATCTCAGCTAAGTAACCATGGTTATCAGACCAAAATGTGGAGCTGAGCATTCCATCTGCAAGGTAAATAACTGGCACAGATGAGAGGCAGTGGGCGTAGAGTGCTTCCATGACAGATGGGCTCAGTGACGAGCCTCGAGGTTCTCTGTTAACTAACGCTGGGGGTGTGTTTTCTCTCTCTCTCACACACACACACACGCAGTGATGGGGTATTAGTGAGAGAATGGTGGGAGAATGCAAGAACTTCACTGACAGCTTCATGGAGTGGCATCAGTACCATCATCTTTAATTCAAAACTAAATCGAGAATTTACACAGAAGCTCCTCCAGCCTTGGTTGCCCTCCTGGTGGTTATCAAGGTGGCCAGGGCCCGGGGGAGGGGGTATCAAAGTGGTCAGCCCCTCGGGGAAAACATCAAGGTGGTCAGGACTACAAACACCTTGTCCATCTCAGGGGAGAAGTTGTGTTGGGAAGAACTAAAGCTGGCAGTCTGACAGTGTTTTGTGTTGATGTGATGGGCTTCCACTCTTTGGTTTGTTTAGGCAGCTACTGTGTGTGTTCAATATCTGTAAACATCATGATATGTGTTCTGCTAATCCATTCACCACACCACCCCTCATAGTTACTCCTTTATTTACCCCTCCCCATCCCTCCATTCACCCCACCACCCCTCATAGTTACTCCTTCATTTACCCCTCCCCATCCCTCCATTCACCCCTACCACCCCTCATATATACTCCTTCATTTACCCATCCCTCCATTCACCCCCACCATTTACCTCTACCACCCTCAATCCTATCACGCCTCAAGATTACTCCTTCATTTACCCCTACCCCATCCCTCTATTTACCCCTACCACCCTCAATCCAACCACCCCTCATAGTTACGCCTTCATTTACCCCTCCCCATTCCTCCATTTACCCCTACCACCCTCAATCCAACCACACCTGAATATTACTTCATTTACCCTTCCTCCATCCCTGTATTCACCCCTACCACCCTCAATCCAACCACCCCTCATGGTTACTCCTTCATTTACCCCTCCCCAACCCTCCACTCACCACAACCATTTAACCCTACCACCCTCAATCCAACCACCCCTCATAGTTATTCCTTCATTTACCCCTCCCTCCATTTATCCCATCACCCCTCATATTTATTCCCTCGTTTACCTCTTCTACCCTCCCTGAATTTACCACTCCCCCATACCTCCATTTACCCCTGCCACCACCCCTACATTCATCTCTTCCACCATCCCTCCTTTGACTCCTACCGCTATTAATCCAACCACCCCTCACAGTATACCTACATTAACCCCTCAGTTTACCCCTACCGCCATCAATCCAACCATGTCATATTTACTCCTTCAGCCCTGCCCCATACGCGAATTTACCCCTCCTCCATGCCTTCATACTTCTATTCCCATCATTGCTCTATTTATCCCTCTCTCCATAACGTGATTTATCCCTTCCTCCCTTCATTAATCCCTCTCCATTTACACCTCCGTTCATTCCTCCCCTCTCATGTCCATTATAACTGGTTGGAGATAAAATTCACATTACGGATTAGTCAAAACTTTTATCAATAAACATAAATAAGGTCAGTGTCATCTTTGTTCATGATCAATTCAGCACAAAACAGAGGTTGAATTCACGGTTGTACCTACACCAGTAAAGTTAGCTTATCACATCATTTAGGAGATGAAGTGTTTTAGAACAAAATAAATCAGGAAGTGCTGCTAAATGTCCCCTCGTCTCATCCATCCAGGACTTCAGCACCACTGTGGTTAAAACTGCACTGCAGCAGAAACACCTTTCTTTACACGTCACCCTGGTTAATTTACAGAGATTTATTGCGGAGTTTGTGTCTATCTAGGTCATGTCTGTAGATCTGCCCTCATGGATTAAGACCATATGTTTATCTACTGGTGCAAATTATACTAAATTACATGCTTAATCCTCAGATCTCCACACAAGCACGAGAGCAAGCAGGATGAGAAAAAAAATAATAATAGCAAAACTGTCCATATTCAAACAATACAAAAATTAAGGTACACTAGAAGGTAAGGTAAACTAGAAAGTGTGGAGGAAAAAAGAAAATCAGAGGTATTAGGTGCCATTGGGGATGCAGAGGGTTTTGGACCCATGAACTGAGGAAGGCCTATGGCCTGCCGGTCAGAAAAGTTTTGTCCTCCATAAATCTTATGCAAATTGCTGGACTTCCCTTTCATGTACTCAAATTATTGATCATTAACAGCATCAACATGAATATGAATACAGAAACTGTCCATTGAAGTCATCTCTAATGAAATATATATTTAAATTGTAATGATTATACCTATAGAACAGCAATTGTATGATTTACTGCACTGGATGATTTACGTGACTATTGCACGAGTAGTTTATTCACTGAAATGAGTGTAAGGTAATTGTATTTCAGCCATTCCACTCAGTACAAGGACCTTGAAAAAGAACAAAATGTCCATCCTAAGTGAAAGGGGGCATCAAGTTCAGACCCTTCAAGGTCAACTTAACATGTGATGTCATTTCTTGGAAAAAGCCATAGTTAACAAGGGGGATCTCGATGTACCAATCAGAGATGATGTCATTCTGTCATTTCTTGGAAACAGAGCCAGAGAGACCAATCAAAGTGGTACTATATAAGCCAATGCATTTTGACGGCTCCGAGGTTCTTTATTGGAACAACTTCTTTTGTGTGATTGTTTGTATACTTTTCTTTTCTAAAGGCTAAATAAACACCAAAAAAAAAATGAATCTGGATCTCTTGCGTCATGAACTAGACACTTCTTAATGCATTGCTGGCTTCATGAAGCTCCAGAACTACAAATGAAATGACCCCAAAATGACCCAAGCCTGAAACACTGCAGGAAACAGATATAAAATTGTGAACTGAAGCTCACTGTTTTGGTAGGTAACGGGTGGAGACCCACCATGAGAAGTGGCTGACACAAGCGAATCATTATTTCAGGTGAAATGCTGATAATTTCTACTAAGAGATCAGTTCTTCATATTAATAAAGAGAGTCTCAGATGGACACAGAGGAAAAAAAAAAAAAACAAACACAGCTCCAGCACCAGGTAGCAGAGACTTAAACGGGTAGAAAATAAATCCCCACCAGAACTCCAATCAGTTTCTAAAAAGAATAAGAGTGAAATCTAAAACAGCAGGCTTTCAGCTACAGGCGGTATTTTCAGGCTGATTTTGGTGGCAGCATGGTACATATACACTAGAGGTTCTCTAAGTACCTTCAGTGAAAATAAAGCAACTCAGAACACCACTTACCATGAGTGGAGAAAGTGGAACACTTTAGTTAGGCTGATTTGAAAGTACATGGCTCCAGTAAGTGAGCTTTGCCTCCAAGACAAACAGAGCTGGGCATACTGAAGCTCATCGCGGATCGACATTAGCACAGACGAGTAGTTCTAATATCCAGACTCACTTCACATCTCATATTCCTCACTATATAAACAGCCTGGACATGTATTATTTAGCACATTCTAAAAACACTGCAAGTTACAAAAAAAAAAAGAAAAAAAAAAGGGGGGGGGGGTGGGTGGTAGGGTATAAAAGCGACAACGAGGAGCGGAAGCACAACGAAAGCTTAAAAAGCTGAGATCCCACAGTGTGTGTGATTGTCTCAGTCTTCCGGGATTTATATTCTGGGCAATAAACAGTAAGGATGTGACTGACCATGAATGCATGATTAAAACTGAACATATATTAATGAATATATGCATTTATTGCCTCCTTTGGCAAACCACACAATAACAAAATGAGGACTATACAAACAATAGTCATATATTATATTATACCACATAAAATGGGGAGCGGTGGTAATGATCAAATGATTTCAAATGATATTCAAGCCCCAGTACCACAACACTGACCACTGCTGGGCCTTTAAACAAGGCCCTTAACCAGTTCAGTTGCATAAATGAGATAAAAGTCGTTCTGAAAAAGGGTGGAAAAAAAGGAAAAAGAAAAAAAAAAAAAGAAGTGTAAAATGTAACAAACTCCAACTCTTCTATCTCTCTCACACTCACTCACACTTTCTGAGGTGCCTCCAGATCAAGATGGACTAATTAAACAAGTTTATCTAGACTGAGTGTCTTTTTAAAGATAAGACTGAAAGATTGACACATGCAAACTCTAAAGCTCCAGACAGCGATTAGTCACTCCCTCCCCTCCCTGCCCGCATGCCATTTACAAACAGCACTGCATCATTACATTACATTTATACTCTGAGCAACTGCTTCAAAGCCATTAAGAAAGAAAGAAGGGGAGAGACAGAGGAAGGAGAAAGCCAAGACACACACAGACACACACACACACACACCCAAAGAGAGTAAGAGAGAAAGGGAGAGAGAGCGAGAGGTAATGGAGACAGGCAGACTTAGATTAGGGAAATGCCATCACCCTGTTAACGTGTGTGACCCAAGTCATTCATTAGTGATACTGTGTGTACATGTAAAATCAGGACAAGGCACTTTCTCTCACTGCAGTTCATCTCCAGCTAGTCTGCAGCTGCAAAACAGCGTTACGCAGTCCCGAAGCCACAGGACAAGAATTTATATACATCTGTGCTACTTATAAAGAACTCAAAGAGCCCAGGACAACAGAGTACAAAAGGGAGAGAGAACACAAGATAGAAAGAGAGAAAAAAGAGCTAGTAAGGATGATAAATGCACAAAAACAACCCTGCATCAAACCAATGCACTGCCTGAAGGAAAATGTGTTAGCAGTACATGTGCACTTCCACTGAACGACAAAAGGGGGAGTGAGAGCACAAGGCAGGGTCTCATCTGCTTCCTACAATGCAGCGGAACAAAGATTGAAGCAGAAACAGCAGCAGAAGAGAGAGAGAGGGAAAGGGCGAGAGAGAGAGGGGGGAGGGAGGGAGCAAGGACGTGCAAGCAGGAGAGAGAGGGAAGCGAGGGAGAGCGAGAGAGAAAGGGAGGGAGAGTTTCAGAGAGGATGAGAATGCCGTTGCCGTGGGGATGCACTTTTTCCTTGCCAGAACAATCCTCCAGCAGCTCGAGCCAGGCGCCTGGGCAGCCAACAAGGGAATGAGCTCTCCAAAACTGCTCTCAGCTAAGGACACTCATCTCCGCTCCATACAATACACATACCTTCCAGATCAATGCAGCGTCATAGCAGGGGAGGAGGAAAAGCTCTCTCTCCTGCGCTCTCTCTCTCTCTCATTCAAGGGAACAAGAGAGCATGCTTAAACACCAGTGACCGCGTTCTGCAGAGAACTAAGCCTTAACGGATTCTTTTACTGGTACTGCTACCTCCAAACCGGTCCTTTCGATCCAGCCTTTATTGAAGAATTCGAAGGATTGCAGTGAGTCCATGTGAAGAAGGGTGCAGCTGCCGCCATAAGCCAATGGAGAGCTACATCAAGGGGAAAAAAATAACCTTATGACTGCAGTATGCGTGTCAGCTTTTTTAACTGGGCTCTACACTGCTAAATGGACAAGCAGTGACAGGAGAACATCACCAACAAGAAAACACACTGGAGGCTATACAAAAGGAGAGGAGAACGTCTGAAAAGACGGCGGAATTTTCATGCTTCTTCCTATTACCACCCCCCCCCCTTCCCCCCTCTCCCTCAGTTTAGTTCCTGTAGGCATTCACCATGGAGACTTAGTATTGGTTTTAGTGGTGGCTTCAAACAACAATTTCCAAGGACGACTATCTGCAGACAGAGCATCAACAAGCTAAGGCGCATGCGTCTGAGCAAAACTGGAATGTTACCCTAGCCTAAAGCTCTATTGCTTCATATACAATTTGTGGTTTTATTAGTAAATCATTTTGTAGTCCATTTTGTGTTTTCCACTAAAAAAAGCCCTATAAAAGGATTTGTTTTTGGAAGGAGTAAAAATATGCAAATATGCACCAATGTGATCAAAAAAATGGACCCATAAATTCACTGAGGTAGGTTTCCAGTTTTTCCAACTATATTTATACATGCAGTCTGTAATTTCTGTCTAATTTATTAATGCTTGGCTTCTGCCCAGCAAACCCATCCCTTTTGCTCTCATATACCCATCATTGAAAATTACCCCACCCCCAGTACAGTAAATGGCAAACCGAGTCAGGGTTTTGCTTAACCCTGGATAGGGCTCCTTAACTGGAGACAAATCTCTCCCCTTGTTCCCTTTTTACCACCACCGTCCCCAATCTTGCTCCCTCCCCTCCCCAAGACCATGCTGAAATATGAGTGTGCCACAACATGAATGTCCTGGAGTGTTTAGCAGCACATCGGGTCAGGAAAGTTGCCCTGCTCTTTGTCATCTTTCTCATGGCGCAAGCGTATGTGGAGGAGGTGGTGGGTGCACTGGGGACTCAGGGTTGCCCCCCTGTCTGCTCCTGCAGTAACCAGTTCAGAAAGGTGGTGTGTACCCGCCGTGGCCTCACCCATGTGCCCCCTGGCATTCCCTCCAACACAAGACACCTCAATCTAATGGAGAACGCCATTGAGGCCGTGCAGGCTGATTCCTTTCGCCACCTCCATCACCTGGAGGTGCTCCAGTTAGGACGCAATTCCATCAGACAGATTGAAGTGGGAGCTTTCAACGGGCTGACCAACCTGAACACCCTGGAGCTCTTCGATAATCGGCTGACTGTGGTGCCTAGTGGAGCCTTTGAATATCTGTCAAAGCTGAGGGAACTCTGGCTAAGGAACAACCCCATTGAAAGCATCCCATCTTATGCCTTCAATCGCGTGCCCTCTCTCATGCGTCTGGACCTGGGTGAGCTGCGAAAGCTTGAGTACATTTCTGACGGGGCCTTCGAAGGTCTGGTCAACCTCAAGTACCTCAACTTAGGTATGTGCAACATCAAAGGCGACATTCCCTACCTGAACTCACTGCTGGTACTGGAGGAGTTGGATATCTCTGAGAATGTTTTCCCTGTGATCAAGCCCAGCTACTTCAGAGGACTGACTTCACTTAAAAAACTATGGGTCATGAACTCTAACATAGGACAAATTGAACGGAATACATTTGATGACCTGTCATCACTAGTAGACCTAAACCTAGCCCACAACAACCTGAGCACTCTCCCCTATGACCTCTTCTCTCCACTGAGGTACCTGATGGAACTGCACCTCCATCATAATCCCTGGAACTGTGACTGTGACTCACTGTGGTTAGCACGGTGGCTGCATCAGCACATCCGTACAAACTCGACCTGCTGCGGCAGATGCCATTCACCAGCGCACATGAGAGGCCGTCAGCTGGTGGACGTGGACAAAGGAGACACAGATGCAATGCAATGTTCTGCACCCTTCATTTCTGACGCACCAAGAGACCTCAATATTTCAGCTGATCGAGTAGCTGAGTTTCGATGTCGAACAGCGTCTATGTCATCAGTGCAGTGGTTCTTACCAAATGGAACTATATTGACGCATGCAACTAATCACCCACGCATAACCGTGGATAAAGACGGGACTCTAAATTTCTCAAATGTGCTAGTGGCTGACACAGGCATGTATACCTGCATGGTGTCCAACGCTGCTGGAAAATCCAATGCTTCAGCTTATTTAAATGTAAGTGCCGCAGAGCTCAACACATCCAACCTCAGCTACTTCACCACTGTTACAGTGGACGGTCTCGAACCAATGTCCAACATGCCCAAACCCCGGACCACCACAGAAGCTGATCAAAGCACCACGACCACTACTTCGCCTTCAGTCTTTCAACCAGTTTTCATCTCAACACCAACAGTCATCCTCCAAAGCACTGATATACCCCCACGCCACTTGCCAGCGAGGCCCACCTCAAAAGTGACAACAGCAAAGCCCTTGAAACCTGGCAGCACCAGCCTGGATGAAGTGATGAAGACTACCAAGATCATTATTGGCTGCTTTCTGGCAGTAACACTGCTAGCAGCAGTTATGCTAATTGTATTCTACAAACTGCGGAGGCGACATCAACAAAAGAGCACAGTTTCATCAACAAGGACAGTAGAGATTATTCATGTAGATAAGGAAGATCTACCACCACCTGCATCTGCTGCCAGCATGTCAGGGGAGAGGGCAGTGAAACTACCAGTGATCAGAGACCATAACAGCATTCACAAATTAGACTACATCACCCACAAGTTAGACTACAGCTTCCACACACCTGAACTCAAATCAGATTACAGCGTCGACAAACCCAGACCTCATTTCAGCACCTCCAAATCCAACGCCGATGACATGACGGACATTCTAAAGACAGACTACACTAAACACGCGTCCAAATTTGATTACAACCCACTTGCAATAGTGGACTATAGCTCTCACAATCCTTTGACAAACTATGCGCACAAGTCACTCCCTGATTATCACATACACAAAAAACACGACCGGAGTCCTTACAAACCTGGATATAGCACTTACAAACCCGACTACAAATCTCAATCGGTCAAACTGGACTTCAGCCCTTTCAAATCAGATTACAGCATTCACAAACCCAAAATGGAGTACAGTATGCACAAGCTCAAATCTGATTACATTCCCAACAAATCTGGTATCAACTACAGTCCTTTGAAGATGGATTGCAGTCATTTCAAACCAGAGTACAATGTATTTAATCCAGAATACAGCCCAGTCCAGGCAGAATACTTCAGTCACAAACAAGACTTGAGCCCCCAAAAACCTGAAATGGATTACAGCCACCATGAGATAAAGTACAACACTAAGAACTCATACAAGCGCTGGGGAAATACGAACAAATGGACAGAAAACAGCAGCTCTGGAAACTCCCTTCCACAAACTTTACCCAGCATCAGCACTATGCCTGAGCCCTTCCTCAGAAACACACACAACAAGGACAAAGTACAGGAGACTCAAATCTAACACTCACACACCCACCCACACCCACATCGGGTGGGTACTTTTAAAGACTGTGTGTGTGCGCGTGTGTGTGTGTGTGTGTGTGTGGAAACTGGAAAAAACATTGGCATGTTGGCAAAGAGACAAACAAAAGAAAGACAACTGAACAAAATCAAGCTTTTCTGCTCATAACACACTCAGAGATGAGGTTCACACTGAGAGACAAATAAGAAGCGATCGGCTGAGGGTGAGGTCTGTGTTAAAACGTGATGAGTAATGATGATGGGAACTGATGATGAAGAAAGTGATCCTCTGATTTGTATACTGATAAAACATCACTATGCTCGTATTGTTTTCTTCCCCATAAATGCAGACGCAGGTAGCAGGCTTGCTATCTCTCAGCTGCTTCAGGATGATTCTATTGAATCAGGTTAAAATTATTGGATTTCAAATATCCCCCCCTTCTTCAGTAAAGTACAGTTTATTATCGTTATTATTATTATTGTTATTATCGTTATTATTAACAATTACAATTATTGATCATAAACATTGATCAGCAGGACTATAGGCAATGAATTAAATGTGATATGTAGCTCAACCTGGTGTATTCATGCTCATACACCCTTTGTACATCTCATTTATACATCTATTATTAGATTTCATTTCAACAAATGAACACACAACAGCTGCTTTTAGATACTGAGTGTGTCAGGGTTTCAGTGGAACAGAGATGGAAACAAGCGCAAAAGAAGCTCAACCATCAGATCAGGAAATGCTTTAATATTTTAAGTCCAGCATTTAGGTCCAGAAGGATTTTCCCAGGATACACACACACACACACACACACACACCTTTATACATCCGTTGGCAGGTGATCTTCATTCAGATTTAATATTTACAATCCAAAAAGGTTGTGAAACTATTTTCTACCTTGTAATTTAAATAAGAGTCTTTAAATTTAAATTTATTTAAAATGGCACCCTGGATTTAAACATGAGGGTGGGGTTTTCACTGGACACTGTGTGCCATTTCTAAACCGTACAATAGGGAATGCCGTAAAATGAATTTAAAAAGTATTGAAATGATTTATATTGATAAGTTTTTCTTGAAGAGGAAAAAAAAAAAAAAAGACTTAGTTGATCTTTACAGATTTATCTTGTAAGCACCATGAATTTGTACTGTGCCAAATGTCATAAATGCAATAAAAATTATTTTTCCCCTTTCCCATGAGCCTTTTTCATGCTGCTGAAACTGTTCCATGAGGGGTTGTGAGGGTTTTATTTAATACTTTGATCAAAGTTTCGATTTCTCTTGTCATCATTGTTCGAGACTGTATGTCCCAGAAAGGGGGATTTCTACTGCTGTTGATGTGGATCTGTGAGTTGATGCACTGCGCCTCTGCCACACGCCTGGCTGATGAGATCACTGCATGACCGTGTACAGGGGTTCCTAATAAAGTGCTCAGTGAAGAGAAATTTTTAGCTGATGTCTAACGCTGCATTAGTGTCACTATGAGCACTTTATTAATCACAAACATTCTGAAAGGGAAGTAGTACCATCCTGTACACTGTCAAAGCTCTACACAGGACAGCAGCGTGAGGGTTACAGAGCACGACCAAGCACCTTACTGAGATGTTTATGTCTGGCAGACGTTGGTGCTGTTCTCGTGTGTGCACGCGTGTGTCACATTCATGAGGGGATATGACTATTAAAAAAGACATTAGAAAGGTTACTCTGCTCTTACACAGACCCACACAGTGTCATATTATTAAAGATCACCATTCTAATATCTATAAAACGCTTAATGCCTTAGAACAGTTTCACAAAGCAGACTGCAAGATGCTCGAATGCATGTGTGTTAAAAGCACGACAACTGCAACATGAGTGCTAGTATGGCATCAAATCCATGTGGCCAAAGGCAACAGACATTGACCATGGTTTGCCATTTTCATTATTCTGCTCCAGTTCCTTACAGACAACACCAAAAATAGATAAATAAAAATTGAGTGCCAAAGAATCACAATCACACATACACAGAAACTGAATCAACTTCTGACCAATCAGCATAAACGATGAACTGTCATTACTAACATTTTCTCTCATATGCACCTCATTATACACATACACACACACACAGGTCAGATCTCCCATATGCACGTCTTTCTTTACACTCTTTTCTCATCACTGTGTGTGTCCACATATGCTTCCCCAGCATATATTATATGTTCCTTCTGTACATCATTAAGCCCGATGCTGATTCTGGATCAACTCCCCCCAGTCCTGAAACGGTCCACTAAATGCTGTATACAAACTTAATGCTGTTCCAACATTTCAAAAAAATTCCCTCCTCCATAAAAGGGTGCCGGCTGGCTGCAGCGTCCGGGATGGTCTATTCATAGCCATTTCCTTTTCGTTATCCTGACAGCTTTGTCACACTGCTGGGTTTTTGTGTTACACAACCGGTGGCCCGAAAGCACAAACTAGAGCATCTACAGTCAGGCATTTATTTAGTAAGAGCTGCAGGAGAACAGGCACTGGAACAGTGCTCTTCATCCCCGTTACATCGTCTTTTAGAATACATATTCATCTGGTTTTTGTTCCAAGCTTCCACAAAAGTGGAAAAGTGCAGAGTGAGTGTGTGTGTGTGTGTGTGTGTGTGTGTGTGTGTGTGTGTGTGTGTGTGTGTGTGCGCGCATCTATATATATATATATATATGAAAAATCTATCAGCTGGCTGAGGAGTGTGCAGAATTACATGAATATTATTAGAATATTGTTCTACTGGTTCTGGTTCTCTCTGGCAGTCATGCGTCTTGCCTCAGCAGTATGGGAATAGCGAGTTCTTTCAGCCTTGCTTGTCCTCTTTCTTTAGTGTCACAGCAGGAGGCTCTGCATGAGAAGGCACACTGGGCCTCTCGGGGGCACGTCACTGTCCTCACCACCAGCAGAGGTCAGCCATGGTGTTAACCTCCACCTAAACCAGCACGGGATTACTGGCTCCCACACACACACACACCCGCCTAGTCTGACATGACAAAAGGTCAGGAGGTGGTGTGGTATATTTTAAAAATCTAAAAGTATTGTTCTGGTGTTAATACAAAGTAAAATCCTATACCTGGTGATTTAAAAAAGTACTATCACAACCCTCCTGAGTGCAGCAGCTCATCATGATGTTACCCTCGTAGAATGATTTATTATAGCACTGAGCTTTGACACCTCATAAACTGTCACCCACACAAAGGGTCAGAAGAGGATGAAGAGAAAGGAGGAGAAAAAAAAACAGAAGTGGAGGGCAAGGAAAAAGAAGTATTTGAATATATAAACTGTGGTGAGCCAAGAACCTTTCTCTCTTTTTAATTCCAATCCATCCCTCCGCATCTTTCTTGCTGTCCAGTCACTTAGCAACAAAAAAGCAAGTCGTGCTCTTCGTCGTTACGACCAAAGAACTGCAGAGAAATTATCCAAGCAGTCCTTATTTCTTCACTAATCATTCCATACTGCCAAAGACCTGCTTCTCCCTGCACATACATTACTGATAGAGCTGTGATTATATGAAGCGTTGTACTGGTTTATTTGGCTCTTGATAGGTCTGTCTCAATAAGCTTTTTATTAGGTGATATATTGTCCCAGAAACTATCATGATTAACGATAGTATTGTCATTTTATTTAATGTTGCCACTGAATGTAATCCGTTGTATCACCCTCTGCCCCTCCTCTCCATGCCAGTCAGAGACAAGAGAGGAGAGCGGAGAGAAAGTGAGCTGCAGCTGAACCAAGAAAACAATCTCGGCTTAAGTTTTTCTTATGTAAATAAGCACAAATTATTTACGTCAGTTAATCATGGTCAGGAAAATGATCATGATTATTTTTAATCAATCATACAATGGGGTGATTAATTGCCCATCACAAAAGGCCTAGCTCTTAATTCAATACAAACTACTTATTGGCCAAGCAAGAGGTCTGTACAAAGAAATCTCAGCCCATGGTCTTTAGTACAGACCAAGTAGAAGACGAGGTTAACACAAAAAAGACCAAGAGCTGAAATTTCTCTGTACAGGCCGAGCAAAGAGGTTAATAAATAGTTTATTATATGACATTTTAAAATGGTGGCATTTGTAATTTACTTTAAGCACTGTTATTTGGCCGCTTCTGAACAAGGCATCTCAATCTTAATCTGTGAGGGCTTTGGTAGCTTGTGGCTTGTTTGCCTTCCTGTGACAAACAAGAGCTTTCTGATGAGAAGTGAGTACATTGTGGTACTTCCTAATCTCTATTCATTAGGACAATTAATGTATACATTTTCTCTTCAGGAAAACGAATTCTTCTCTGGAAGCTGCTAAAGATCGAGCAGACGTAGTACAATGCTAATAGCTAAAGGCTAACTTGTCAATCAGATATGCACTGGTCCATGCAGGATTTATTGAATGTTTGTCGATTAATAAGATTGCATGTACTGCTCTTGTCATATAACAAATCGGTTTGAAGGGATCATTCAACAGACTTGGTAACAAACAGGCAATTTCTTGTTAAATACCCCAATCTCATCTCAATGTGCTGTGTGTTTGGATTGCTGTCAGCAGTGCTGCAGAAATATGACACATTATGATGCAAATGCTGAAAATAAAAAAGCAGGATGCAATATACTAAAACACACTTTAGCTCCAGCTACAGATCCAGCAATGTTATTGATGCTAAGAAAACATGCAGGCGACCTGCATTTCTGTTTGGAAAATGAGACCTTGCTGTTACCTGGAGAGTAACTGTACACAAAACTGAAATGAGGGCCAGTGCTCAGACTAAATGTTTCCCTGTAACACGAGTCAGTAGTTCAGCTGGAGTGGACAGTTTTCTGGATCCACACAGCCTGTATGAGCGAATTCACTGCACAATGTCACATTGTCTCTCTCACTCAGTCCTGTGTTTTACACACACGTATATAAATACATATATAATAAAGTGGTCAAGATGGATCTTTTTTATAAATACATGATACTTGAATTATGTAATATTTTACTGTCTTGCTTCTTATGAGAAATTTTAAGCTGTAAGAAGTAATTAACTACTATTATA
>JAQMYF010000024.1:25070361-25093893 GCA_030014195.1 Neosilurus mollespiculum
TATATATATATATATATACACACACACACACACACACACACACACACACACACGGCATTTGGAGTGAGTCTTTGAGTGGAAACTGAAAAAGAGTATATATATTATCTGTTATTACTCCCTCATCATCCAGAGTCTGACAGCTAGAGGGTTTATAAAGATGTACGCAGCTGCTGAAAGACTGGGTATGCCAGCTTAATTTAAGTGAAACTGCTTCCTGTGAGACAGCCTGGGCCAAAGAGAGCCACCCACTCCAGCTGGAAATATCCCACAGCTGTGACATGCATGGCAGAGAGAAAACCATGAGGTGAAGGGCCATTATTTATTTAAAATATGTATATAAATGAGCTGTTTTGGGAATTGTTTAAAAAAATATTAGTAGCAAGCAAAATCAGATCTGAAAAAGCCAATGCTGAGCTCTGGGTATATGTGCTCAGAAGTTTATAATATCAATCACCTTTGTTTAAACACAGGTGAATAATGCGCTCAGGTGAATCCATGCACACAATACATGCAGTGTTTAAGTTAATTAAAAAAAACAAGCAGCTTCTCACGAAACAAAGACTTCAGACAGACATAGTAAGGCAGGTGCGTTGACCTGCATACAACATTTCATCTTTATTTGATGTGCCAGAGATTATTAAAGAGGTAGGCTATCTTCATTTAATATTTAGTGTTTAGGGAAATAAAGGAGTTGTGTTGTAACTTTACACAAACAATCCTGTACTCACCCCAGAGATATCGGCTACTCGGTGTATGGGAACCTCCTTCTTGCTGTGGAGCCCTTTCCCATTCTTGATAGCCCTGCAATGATTCAAACAAGCAGTATAATCACCCGCAATCTAAACTTTTCTGTAAATACAGAACCTCAGTATATCAGGAACAAAACAACATTCTACCTCCATTCTTACCGTGCTTCTGCAGCCAGTAACTCGTCGTAGTGTGAGGACCTCTGATCATCATCCTGACGGTATCTGATCACTGTAGCAAGACCTTTACTGACCAGAGCCTCAGCAATGTTTCTGCAGAGTGAAAGGGAAAAAAAAATCATAAAATAAACTCTCCTTAATTGTGTAAAATATTCAAATTTCACAACTGATGGGTGATAAACTAATCTCTGCGAGCAATGCAGCTTCCTCGTCTCTTTGATGGATGGTGTTAACTATTGTGGTAAAATAAATAAATAAACTCTTCTGTCAAAGTGGACAGTTTTAAAATAAATAAAATAAAACCATTTCAGCAGGGGTTCACATACTTTTTCCACTCACAGATATCTAACACCAAATCATTTTCCTCAATAAATCAATGACCATTTATCATTATTTTGTCCCATTTGTTAAACTGGATTTTCTCAAGGACTTTCACACCCCACCCTTTGGTGATGGAGGAGGACCAGAAGTAAATAGGGCTAGCATCACTTGCTCCCAAAGACACTCTTTAATAGTCCTCCCAAGCTGCACATGAGCAAGTTTCTTTGTAAATATCAGGCCACGCTGGGCGAAACATATTCCTACAATGCTGAAGTGCATTTATTACTGCAAACATGTCCAAATCTTAGGTATGATCTACTACTCAAATTATATCTGTCTGTGCACAATTAGATTAGATAACCTGCATAAACTGAACTTACATTCCTCCAATGGTGACAGTGGCACAGGTGCGCTCTGGAAAAGCAGGGATGGACCCGGATTCTGTGCTCGTCGTGGCTGCTCTGATGTAATCGACAGTGACGTTGACCTAAGTGTACATGTATAGACACACACACACACCACTCGCTGACATCATCAAATGTAAACATTACACCACACCAGGACATGCCTGTCATCAGTCCTGGAAATACAGTAAACGCAGTACCCCAAGAACCAACACAGAGAGACAGAAACCTAGAGCTGCTTCATTGCCACGCGATAAAATAAACAAATAGATCGTCAAATATTTTTCTCAATTGAAGGAGTCAAGATGAACTGAAGGGTTAGTTTATTTATTTATAAAATAATTAAACATCAGAGCACACACTGTTAATGGAGAGCGCTGTGGGCTGCTTTTGCCAAGGTCACTCTCAGTCAGAGTGAATTATGTCGAAGCTGTAGATCTCTGCACAGCAACACCAATCATACATCGCAACACTACAGTATCTCAGAGAGAGAGAGAGAGAGAGAGAGAGAGAGAGAGAGACTAAACTATTCACACACAGTATTTCACCAACATACATCCTCACTCCTAACCAAAACGTCCGTGCTGTCCATTAAGGACATGCTCACTGTCCTCACAACACAGCAGAAAAATGACAAACTGTGACATGAACAGTTCATGTGTCAGAACCGTATCCATCTCGCTCTCCCAGGGAGTACCAGATGCTTAGAAACACAACACATGGCCTGGTCTCCCTCATCAACACTGTGCACATGCAGGTATTCAAAGCGAGGACACATGAGCACCAATTACTCCGCCGCCCGCTCGTCTCCCTCTCCTGCAGTCCCTTTGGATGCGTGGAGACGAATCCTCTACTGTCACGACAGATTTATTACACATACATTACAGCACTCCGTAGAGAGACTACAGGTCTGTGGATCGTTCGCTCATCAACATACAGAACGCATCCACACAAAGAAATTTTGTCTCTCTCAATCTCTTGCAGTAAAAGGAAGAGTGCTCCGTGTCCCAGTGAAGAGGTAATGAGAGAAAGAGGAAAAAAAAGAAAGAGAAAAAAAACAAACAAAAAAAAGTTCACCCTCAAGAGAATAAAGGATTAAGATGAAGAGAAAGGGGGGGGAGGGGGGGGAGCGAGAGAGAGAGAGAGAGAGAGAGAGAGAGAGAGAGAGATGAGTCAATAAATAAGTTAACAAATATAAACAAACAACAAAAAAAAATCTGTCACTGAATGTCTGGATAAAAGCTAATCTTCCAACACAGCATGTTTCTGAGAGTCATTTATTCCCATTATACTGATTAAACAGAAACACCCAGAGGCACCGAGCTCACGGACCAGCACTGTTCTACCGATAATACTCGAAACTTCTTTAAACACACCAGCTCTCTCATCTTAACTGCTCAGAAGCCATTATAATGCTACCTTTTTTAATCTGTGAAAGAAGTTTCCTAAGTGACAAGACATGGCTGTGCTATATAGCGGTCAAACTTGCCACCACTGAACATCTTTGGTACAAAGACAGAACATTTTGACATTTAGAGTGACACAAAACATGAAACGTTCACTGGGATTAAAGGAAATTAGTCACCCTAGCCTTGTATAAGCGTTGAACACATCAAACGACACCTAAGCCAACCGCAGCATGGACTTACCAGAGTGAAGAACCTACGCAAACTTTCCTCGAGTGGTGCTATACGTGCCATGCGTGAGTTCTGAGGGACCTAGTGAAGTACTTGTAGTTACTTCGCCCTGGAAAGTGCAAGCTGTAGTCGAATAAGGCATGGTTTGATGTATTTAGCGTTTTGGCAAGGTTAAGGCAACTAATTTCCTTTAATCTTGTGAAGTGTTCAATGTTTTATGGCACTTTAAATGTCAAAACAGTCTGTCTTTCTACCAAAGATGTACAGTAATAATAGGTTTGACTACTGTGTAGGACAACCATGTCAAGGTTAATCTCAGTAAAAGCTTTGGGTCACTTCTTTTTAACACACCCTGAAACTGTATCAATCATCTCAACAACCACACCTCTTTTCAATCAACAAATAACTCATATAGGGAGGCACCAAGTTCAACTGAATTTATTGAATGACCTTAGTGAAATAAAACTATTCTATTAAATCATTTGTGGAGATGGTTTATAAAGCTTCTACTGGTCTGAGTCCCAGTCATGCATTAGATTTGCTTTTAACATATAATCCATCTAGTACTCTCAGTTCATCAGATAGATATTTTTGTAATTCGAAACGTTAAAACAAAAACTTCCAAAATGGAACAGCCTTTCCAAAAGACCTGAGAGCAGCTGCAAATGTGGAAACTTTTAAAACTTTCCTTTTTAACCTGGCTTTTACCAAACTTTTACTCAAAGGTTTTACTGTGTTAAATTTTTTCACTTATTCATTTTAATTGTTAAGTGTATTTAGCCTATTTTATTGTTCCATTTTAAGTAATGTCCTTGAACTAATGTTAATTTTAAACTCTTACGCTTTAATTTATTTTATCCTTTTTTTCAAAATGTACTGTTCTTTCTTTCTTTCAATAGTTAGCTCTGTTCATTTTACCCAGTTGCCAGAGTTTCGTCAATTCGTACAAATTGTTGAGATTAAGACAGGCTTTCTCTGTTTTTAGTGTTTTTTTAAGCTTTCGCTACTCTTAAGTGTGTATGCATCTCTTAGGACAGAGAAAGTGTGTGAGTGTAAGTGTGGGTGGAGGGGTTACTGCTGCTTGTTTTTACATAACGTAAAGTCCTTTGTGCTACACATTGTTGTATAAAAAGTGCTATACAAATAAAGTTTGATTGATGACCCTTGCTCCACTCACCAACGTACAAATGGACAGGGTTAAAACAATAAAAAAAACAAAAAACAATGCAACCAGTCAGTAGTGGGCTCCAGGAATTCTGATTCCACTTTTGAAGCAGTACACCATCATCCAGCACCACATTGTTTGGTATAACCACAGCACAACCTAACTTATATTTGATTACTGAGATCCAACATTACTAAAGATCCGATAATATTGTTATCTTTTTGGCAATGATCTAAATAGGTAATCCTGTGAAAAATGTTGCTCTATAGGGAAGAATACATTTCTGCACAATTATTCAAACAGAATGCAGAATCCCCTCCAACAGCCTTCTCACAGAAAGATAATGGGATTATGGCCCATTCAGAGGCTATGGGCTTTTGAGGCACTTGCCTGCGTTAGCAAGAGCACACAGGTTAAGTCAATGCTCGAGTGCAGGTGTACGTTTAATAGTAGAGCTGATTCATGCATCTAATTCACTTTGGCTGGATACACTGAGGAGAAGCTGCAACATTCCCTTGGATTAAAAGTAAGCACAAGGGTGTAATTCTCTGCAGCTCAGCCCGAATGCCCCACTTCATAGCAGTGAAGTACTCTCCAAGTGGAGCTAGGTGATAAATTGATTTTACTAATTAAAATTTTTGGTTTGGGTGTATAAAATGAAAATTGAGATTCACTTTTTACTGCATTAAATGTACTGAGATGTATACCATGTGTTCATGTAAACTAGCAGACGCCTGACTGATGTATGTAAATGTAATGTAGTATTATGTGAAAATTTGCCTAGCCTTATTTTTTTCACTAGTTTAGATGTGATTTGTCAGTTTAAAACATGTATATTGTATTTTTGCTGTTATCTTTCCTTAGTGGAACTGATGCGTGTACACCCTATTCTCGTGACTTCATAAGACTGAAACGGACAACAAACGGCAGACTTTTCAAAACTTTTGCAAACTATCGAACAGATTTTGGCAGATTGCTATCGTAACTTTGTGTAGGTAAGTGAAAAACACCTAATGATAAAAATATACATATTTTCAGTGTAACAGGAGAGTTTGGAAGGCTTTAGTTTCCATTCCCTCTAAAGACTAAAATATTTTTATTAAATAATTTTATTTTAATATTTGCATCAAATCTTTCCTTGCCTTGACTGATCCTGCAGGAGAGCATGCAATGAATAGCTACTGAGCACCACTCAGAATTCCAGTTCTAAACCAACTAGATTCCATTGTGACGACAACCATCATTGTGAGCCCCGCTCTGGCTAAAGTACACAGACACTCAAAATATATAAACCAGAATTTCAAAAACACTGCGTGAATGCCTGTCATTTGAAGGTTAAGGTGGCAAGTAAGAGTGAAAGATTAAATTTACCCTTGTCGGGCTCTATCTTTTGACTCACCTAAGGTAATTTGGCATTTGATTGTGAGCCGTGACTTTGAATTATAGTGAGTGACCCAGCCATACCCAAATGTGTGAGGCCAACCATATAGAAAAAAATGGCCTAGACAAGCTTTTTTTCCTTTCAAGTATAAGTGAGGGTAAACATATAGGAAATAAAACTTTTTCTTTTAAGTGGGGGTCAAACATCAAGGTCAAGGTCACAGAGACTAATGTTGGTACGCCACATGCCGCCTTACCACCCTACATATAACCACCAACTTTGAGGCAAGAGCATCTGACAACTGGAAGTGATCAATCCTGCACAACAGAAGAATTTTTACCCTTCAGTCCTGCTAAGTGAGGATTATGAATTTCCTCTCTGTGTGTCGTTGGTTAACATTTGGACTTTGACTTGGCCTTTCCAGACAGTTAGATTTCTTCAATAATTTCTTTCTGCTTAGTGTTGTTGACTTGCTGTGTGACTTCCCCTGACAGATATCCTGGATACAATCAAGCATTTTTATGTCCATCAATAATAGCAAGCTGTCCTAGACCCAAGGCAGGTCCTTGGATGTTACCCTGGAGTACTGCGTGACTTCTTGCAATATTTGCAGCACCCTTGAAGTGATTTTTGGTGGACGACCATTCTTTGGGCAATGAACAGTGGTCCTGAATTTCCTCCATTGTGTAGATCATCTATCTCACAGTGGATTGGTGGAGGCCAAACTCCATACAAATTGGTTTTGTAACCTTATAAAACCTGCTGAGGAACAATAACTATGAGGTCCTCAAGAATTTCCTTTCCCCTCTTAAACACCCAACATCAGTTATTCCTTTAAACAAACTCACATACAACTAGATGTTCACATACTTTTTCCTAAATAAGATATTTAATGTGGGAATATTTTTTTTTTTTTTTTTTTTTTTTTTACTTTGTTGGGTCTTGAATGAAGATCTGATCATATCAGGTCATAAGCAAAACACAAATTTTAAAGGCTTCATACACTTTCTAAAAGCACTGTACATAAATACCTTCTACAGATGATGTGTTATGTACATAGCCAGTCCGATCCAAGGGATTTTGGAGACAGTCTGTTGAAAAAAATATGGGCAGAGGAAAGGTGCACTTCCCTGAGAAACCTGAACATGTGATGCATACTGTTGCAGCCATCACATCTACCAGCAGTAACTGTGAAGCACATGTGGCAGTCACTGTTTCATGTGCATTTTTACTTTTTACAGAAATCTTAGTGGCCTTCTTAGTTCCCCTGACCAACGCCTTCATAGTTAAAATAGTTGAGTTGATCACAAGACCCATGGTAATTTTCAACATGACCAAAATTTCTGTAATTGGAAGGCTACTCCCAGGCTCTCAGGTATTCCAATGGAAGTGCGCGGGACACTTATAGGATAATGTGGGTTGACCTCCAAAAGGTAAAAAACTGTCTACTGTCATCTACAGTCAACTCATTCTGGCTATGCAGGACATTCTTTATAAAGCACGAGCTCTTTACTCATCCTTTCAGCACTTATTTAAAAGCAGAGAACACAGTGTGAAAGTCTCCTTCATGTACAATTTCTACCTGGATAACAAACGTAGTCTCAAACAGAGGCAGGAATAGTTTACTGTCAATAAAGAACATCCCTTAAGCTTTTACTAAAGCCCAAAACTCTCTACAGCCGGGCAAGAGGATGTAAGAGTCGAGTTTCAGACTCGACATAAACTTTCACCACGGCATGGGGCAGCTACTGAGTGAGGTCGCAGAATGAGTGTCATTAAGATGGACAACACAGCTCATCCAGGTGAGGTAGTCACTTCTGCATAGAAATAACTTTTTAAAAACAGACCCAAGTTGTTGTGTTGGATAAAAAGAGCGTTAAACTAGCAGAACTCCAGGGCACTGGAGCCGATCAGATTTTTTTCATGGCCGTTACCAGGGTAGCCAGAAAGGCACAAGTGTCTCTCGCATTGCAGTTAAATGCCCTTGGCATACACACACTCCAGTGTCCTAGCAACAACAAAACGAATCAAACAGGAATATAAAAACTGCCCATGTTGACTTGGTAATATCTGCAGTCAACTCCCAGGCACAGACAAGAAACCTTCTGAACAGTAAGTTCAGCAACAGGTCGTAGCAGGTGGGCTCAAGGTTTAGACAAAGTGTGTGGAAGAGATGAGTGGTGTTGGGAATGTAGGGATGAGAGAACACCAATCTGTACATTACTGATGTGTTCCTTACCATCTCTCTCTCTCTCTCTCTCTCTCTCTCTCTTCACCTCCCTCTTAGTCTCTCACTCCTTTTACACCTTCCTGTCTCTGTCTCACTTGCTTTCTTTACCTCTCTTTCTCCCCGTCTGTCTCTCTCTCCCTCACACCCTTTCTTTCTCTGTTTCGGTTGGTCTCCGTTTCAAACTCTCCCAGTCTCTTATTCTCTCTATATCTCTTTCTCCAAGTCTCTTCCTCTCTTCATCTCTCTCTCTATGTCCCTAGTGTCTCTCTCTCCCGCGTCTTTCTCACTGTCTCTGTCTCCCATTTCTCTGTAGTAAGCACAGACAACTTTAGTAGTTTCCCCTCCCCTTTTGTTTTTTTGTTACTGTGCTGCAGTATGAGCGTAATGACAAATAAATCAGCCCATGAGCAGTTTCAACCTGGCCCAGCTGGCTTATTGAGCAGAGTGCCCTTGAAATAAATAAATAAATAAATAAAGTACACTTTCTACTTTTCTGACTGAAGACCTCAACAGTTAATCATTTCTGGGTTAAAAAAGGGGATTATATCTGCAGAACTACATGAGTGTTCATGAAGAACCACATGTACAGTACTGACACATTCCCACTGGGAGGGGTAATTAAATTCTAGCAGAACACTCTATTCCAGATAAACGTGCATGGGAATTAATGGCCTTCACACCACTCAGGGACAGATCCCCGCCTCCTGTCCGCATTCAGGTACTGACACATTATACATACAGTAGTGTGCAGTGAAGATTATACACCACCACTTTTGTCTAAAAGGGCTCCTTATGAAAAGAAGTAAAAAATGTATTGAACAATGCTGTTGTAGGCAGTGAGAACCAAAAAAATTATTCCGACAAGTATACGCCGTTAAGTATGGCCAATAAACAAGAACAATGAAAATACCAATTTTCCAGAATTTTTTTAATTTTTTCGACTTTTGCATGGCATGAATGAAATTCTAACCATATGGAATGGTTTAGCGAGTGAAGAAATAAAAAAAAAAATACAGTGATGATTATACACTCAACATAACGAAGATAAAACAGAAACCAAGTACTATTCAAGTATTTATTTCATGTAATATTGGATCATATTGATGAGAATAAGTAAACGAACAACAATATATAGTAAGAACAAAAACAACAGTCTCTTTTTTGAGAAAAAAGTCAATATTGTGGCCACCCTTTTCTTTGATTACAGCATTTAACCTTTCAGGCACAGTGTTCACATATTTTTTTAAGTTTCTTCACTTGCTAAACCATAGCATATGGATTGAAGTTTATTCGTGCAAAAGTCAAAAAAATAAAAAAATTGGTATTTTCAGTGTTTTTATTTATTAGCCATACTTTTACCTCAATATACTTGTCGGAATTATTTTTTTGGTTCTCGTTGCCTACAGTAGCATTGTTCAATGCATTTCCACCCAAAAATTATAGAGAAGTAATTTTTTACTTCTTTTTATTAGGAGCCCTTTTAGACAAAATAAGTGGTGTATAATCTCCACTGCACACTACTGTATTCTACCAAATTTTCAACATTTGAATGTTTTCGCCATGTAGGCATCAGATTTATTTATACTACTTCCATATTAAATGAAACCATAGTCAGAATTTAGTAACATGTAGCCTTTAAATTCCAAGTCATAAAGCTGATTTGAAGCCTACTGTGAGAATTTATTGAGGTTCTACATTACAAACACATGAAGTCTTCATTCACCTCCTGCCAATTACCGCAGATAATAAAGAGGAATGGGAATGCACGGCATCATAAAGGACTACTGTGCGTGTGTGTGTGTGTGTGTGTGTGTGTGTTGGGGGGGGGGGGGGGCTGCTTTTCAATGGCTCTAGGACTGTTTTTACAACACAGACCTGGCCACAGCATTGTTGGTATAACAGCCAAGTAATTACCAGCAACAGCAATTAACGCTGTCTGTTTGGTGCAGTGCTACACTTTTCACACACTCACTCACATGCACTCTCGCGCACTCACTCACATGCACAGCATTCCCTCTCCCTAGATTCTGTATGATATTTAAAGGTTAAGAGCTGTTCATCTCATCAGTGACATCAAAAGAATGTATTTCGACAACTCCATCTCTGATTTAAAAACATTACCTTCTTTCCAATCAGCTTCTTTCTCAGGAATTCTCTGGCCTCAAACATGTAGGGAATGTCATAAAGAGGACGGAAACGCTTGTCCTTGTCCTTATTCTTCTCCTGTGAAAAACAAAGGGGTTTTCATTTATTATTAAAAATACCGTAGTTGCACGAGAGTCCATGCTTTAATACAGTACACACAAATGAGCACACACACACACACACACACACACACACACACACACACACACACACACACACACACAGACTGTTCACTTTATTAGGAACACCCTGACACTCATGCAGTTATTTGATCAGCCAATCATGACAGCAGCTGCACAAGGTACAAATTGATAAACAAAGAGCTTCAAATAATGCTCACATAATGTGGAAATATTATTAGATACAGGATTTGAACACTGTAGGATTGTACAGATGTTCCTAATAAAGTGTGCAAGTGAGATGGACTTATCATTATATGTTTATTTCATCATTCTATTCAAGATTTAAATACTAAACAAAAACAGGACCACTACTGCACTCTGCAGTCGTAAAGTCATGAGCAATGCATTTCTAAAATAATACTAATAATACAGAACGGTGCTATATATAAAAATAAAGACTCAGCACTTTGGGAAGTATGCATCTGACAGCTTAAACCCAACGGATTTACTCCAGGCCTTTACCTGTCAGACTGACACACACTCGTGCACACACACACACACACACACACACGCACCTCTCCCTCAATCCTGGGAGGTCGGATGCTGGACAGGTGAATTGTTTTGTATTCACCGGAGTTCAACTTCACAATAATGGCGTCTGCGTTCATAACCTGCATCACCTGCACAGTGGAGAAGAAACTTATAAATACATAACAGTGAGAGAAGGGTTAAGCAAATCATTTGAAGAACATGGAGTACAGCTTGTTGCCAGAGTAACAGCGTGGATATCTAATATGAGCTGATCCTGATGATGCACTTGAAGGGGGGACAAAAAAAAAAAAAAAAAAACAGACAGACAGCAGCACATAAATACTTCGCCCACTTGCTACTAAACTGTCTCTCAATCTCAAATCTTCAATTATCCAACCATTATACTAAACGCCAAGCCTCAGAAAAACCAGTGCACCGGAGAGGCATAGAGGCAGGGACAGGGGGCAAATCACACACCCAATCATGGAGCAGTGTAAAAGCAGTTTGAGAGGAAAGGGGCAGAGACAGGGCTTTATTAGAGACAAACAGGGGACAAGAAAAGACATGTAAACATATTTCAAATCCTCAAAGACTTCAAAATAATTCAGTCCTCTCCTCTGTACAATCTGGAAGGAACAATACAGATAACTGGGACCATACGGGCAACCAAAATGTGTGAAGAAAACATTAAATATAAAATCATTAAAGAGTCACAGACACAGAACATGTGTGATAATAGTATTATCTTATGTCCAAAGTAATTTTAGAACATGGTTATTGATATTTGGATCTTTTTTCATCATTCTAAATGCAAGAAATGTTAGAAATAAAATCTTGCTGAAAACTATCACGAAAAAATGGGTGTAAACCACATTCCATCATCAGTAGAAGACGCTTGTGCTCAGCGGGTATCAGCTATCGTGTTTTGTCTATTCACAAAACACAAGATTTACCCTAATCATGCCCGGAATTAATTATGGATGACTCATCAAGCAGAGATAGTACAGTTAACAGAGATGATTCAAATTCTGAGTCAGATTCAGACACGAGACAGATGAATAAGGCGTGGGAACCTCATTATATCAATGCTGATATCCGATGACGTCCAGGCTTTGCTATTGTGATTTCAATTCAATCAGCATATTACTAATATCACAGTAGGCTTGCCATTAGATGTTTTTTTTCCAAAATATGGGCTGGCAGTTAACTTTATTTAAAAAATAAAAATCAAAAGATCAAGGGTTTCTGGCAAGATATTACTTATTATTTACCATAAGAGTGCAGGAGAGTGTGTGTGATATTTGTATTGTTATTGTACTTCACAGGACATCAACATCCACACCTTATGAAAAAGGACCAGCTCAGTGTCTGATGTCATTTATTTTATTATAATAATAACAATAATAATAATAACAATAACAGCAATAATAACAGTCATTATTACTATTACTATTATTCCTGGGGGAGAGGTCATCAGCTACAACACTAACTAGGCAATATTTAAGTTATTTACTTTCATTTTTTCTCATGGGGCATCAATATCTCGATATTGTCCATTCAAAGTAAACTCTGAATACAGCCGGTCATAAAAATCCTCTTGGTGTCGAGAAATGGGGACCATCTCTTTATGTCCAGTTTATTTTTCTCAAATTAGCATCCCTCTGAAATCAGAGCTAACACCATCTTTTGAGATGTTGCTGCAACAATGCATCTCATAGGCATTTAAGTTTTTCAACTTTCTGACCGGAGCGCAAACACAATGGCCCAAGAGTTGTTTAAATCCAGCAAACTAAACCATAAGAAGCAGAAAGCTTTCAGTATAAACATCCAGGTCCATCATATACACACAAATGCCAATGCATGGATGAAGTTTCCCTCCAATCAGTACAGAGCAATCACATGACTTGCAAAAGGCAAAATATTTTTTTTACAACTTTAAGGAGGACGATAGTGGGTTATGAAACAAGGGAATATGATCATTCGAGAACAGATTATTTCTCAAGTAAATGTTGATGTTATAAAGACAGTAAAGTGAAAATTACAATTAATGAACATACTCCAAGGTACATATAAGCAATTATAATTGATTTTTGTATCTCTAACAAGAAAGCAGGATTCCAGCGCTCCAAAACCTAAATTCAACAACCCCTCAACTCAGCACCTTTAAACACGGCTCCTCAACACAACCCCGTTAAATGACGCTCCTCATTCCCAACACCATTAAACACCGCTCCTTAACCCTCACAGCCCTAAGTATAACAAAGACTCTGACAGAATATTTAAAGGATTAGTAAAAACAGAAGTTTTAGATATTAGCTGTGCTGTTTAATGCAGAAAATAAATGGCAATAACATGTAATAAAGAAAAATGCTTCTCTCTGGCAAGAAGTCACACTTTATAGTCAACAACACACACACACACACACACACACACAGCTTAGAGCAACACTGTCATCATTCCCCTCGTCCATGCTTTATCTCCCACGCTTTCCATGAACATGAAGGATGTGGCATAAAATGTGTGGCTGGTACACATGCTGTGTAATTAGTAGCTGCATATGTGAAGAACCTTACAGAAAGAAACACAGCAAACCTCCATGACTCATTGCGCTGGTGCACTTGACGTCCCAGAGGACACCACCATCTAGCGGTCAAGAGTGGAACTGCAACTTCAGAGCAATGCAGTAATGTGCTCATTGTAAAATACTTTTCACAAAGAATCTGGCATTCACCAATTTTTCTGAGCTACGAACATAATCTATGAACATGAAGGAGCACATCCACGTATGTATCGGTGCCAAAGTGCCACATGCAACTCTCACATTTTAGAAATTTTGGTGGGAAAACTATGCAAAATGGTAATAGTATGTTAACTTAAATAACAACTTATGGGGCAGCGCGGTGTCGCAGTGGTTAGCACGTCAGCCTCACAGCAAGAAGGTGCTGGGTTCGATTCCCGGGCTTGGGGTGTTTCTGTGTGAAGTTTGCATGTTATCCCAGTGCTTGCATGGGTTTCCTCCGGGTACTCTGGTTTCCTCCCACAGTCCAAAAACATGCACGGAAGGCTAACTGGCTGTTCCAAATCACCCATAGACGTAACTGTGAATGGTTGTATGCACATTGGCCCTGCGATGGTCTACTGAGCTGTTCAGGATGTCCCCTGCCTTCGGCTGAGATGGGCACTACTCTCCTTGCAACCGTAATTAGGATTAAGCAGCTTAGAAAATGAATGAATGAATGAAAGAACAAAACCAAATTACAACTTGTATGTAAAAGCTCAAATTTGGGGTTGTTAATCTAGACCAGCGCATTACTTTGCAACGCTGTAGATCCATGTACACTTAAACTTGTAGTTGTAGAAAGACTGAGTGGATATATCAGCTGCATCCTCCTGCAGATCTTGGAGGGCATAAATCCACCGGCCAGACAACATATTAAGTTCCCCTATCCTGAAAATAAACAGCTTCCATTCAAGAGAGGATTTCCAACATTACAGGCGCAGCAGACTGCACACACATCCACACACATCCATTCCCAAAGCTCAACCGTAAACAGTACCACTCAATTAAAGTCCTACTCATCTGCAACTCGCAGAACCATCTGTTAAATGTGGTCCCTCGTTTCCCAGGCACTTTTCCTTACCATGACTTGCTGACTTAGTAGATCAAAGAGATGCACAGGATATATCTGGATACGGTATATTAATTACGGACAGGTTATTAAAAAAAATACAGCCAGTGATAAGCTGCTTTACACACCATTAAGGTGCATACAGGACAGCAGTTGCAGCATTTCACACTAGTGCTTGGTGATTTTTTTTTTTTCTTGGCCTCTGATTTATTTTTCATCCTTCAGTGGTGTGCATTCACTGGACCCAAGCCTGTCATTCTGACCTGCAGCCTTATATCGAATACTGACACTACTGAATAGAATATCTCATCTGGAATTTACTGCTGCAGCAGTATTTATATTTCAGAAGTAAAATTCGTCCTACTTTTAGATTCCGGCATGTCTTCTGTCTTCATGAATATTCATGTCTCCTATTATGAGGGGTTTAGGGGAATTCGCCTATGCTAATTAGAGCAATTTGCATGCCTTTTTAAATTTACAAAGCCAACGAGATTGACCAATCTAAGAACAAAGCTGCGAACAAATCTGAGGTTTAGGAACACCTCTTGAATCTGATGTAAAGTTTTCTCATAAATTTTATTAAGAACACATTTAAGAAAATACTTATGATGTTCATGAAAGAGGCCCAATGTTTTCTATTTGAATCAAAGCCTGTTTTATATTCGCACTTAAAAGAATTACAGATTTTTTTCCAAATGAAAACTATTTCCAGATGGCTGTGTTCTTGACATTGCCATGGTTTAAAGTAATCTGTCATGTTAATTTATATTAGTCAGAACTGTAAACTGGTCAGGGACGTGTCCTGGAGCCTATCCTGATGATTTATCTGTTACAGTAATGGTTTTGTAAAAATATACCATGTGATCTTGTGCTGTTGGAGCCCATCCATGTTGGCAAGCTTTCCACTCAGAGACGCTTTTTTGCTCAGCACGGTGGTAAAGGGGAGTGTTATGAGTTACTGGAGATTTCTGGTTATTCTGAAGAGTGTGACACCTGCAGGACCGCTCGGTGAGTGGGTTTACTTTTTCCACACCGTTCTGTATAATATGTTACACTGATCTTTGTGAAAAAAACCCCAGGACCATTTCTCAAGCAATCACAGTCAGAGTCACATTTTGGATCACACGCCCCTGATACCTGATGTGAACTGAAGCACTTCA
Organism: Neosilurus mollespiculum; assembly: GCA_030014195.1. Taxonomy (NCBI): domain Eukaryota; kingdom Metazoa; phylum Chordata; class Actinopteri; order Siluriformes; family Plotosidae; genus Neosilurus; species Neosilurus mollespiculum. The sequence goes on from JAQMYF010000024.1 coordinate 25,086,013, forward strand.
CCCTAATCTGCATGATCACACAGCTGAACAGGTTTTCTTAGTACCCTGTCCAGTTACTGTGTAAGACAGAAAAGAGTGGCATTAGCATTAGCATTGCAGCAAAGAGCGGCATCAGCGTTACCACCACTACAATTAAGATCACAGGTGGCGTTACCATGACAGTCAAGAGTGGCATTGGTGCTTCCATGTGCCATATCAATAAGGTGCGCAACTAGCTACCTGGAGATCGCAGGTTGGAATCCAAGTTAATGCCTCAGCCATCCATGGTTGGGAGTCCATGGGCGCCAACTGGCACTAAATAATGATCACCAACCAATCATGGGCATCTGTGAGCTCATTCATACAAAAAAGGGGCAGATATCACTTTCCCGCTGCGTGTGTTAGGCTGCCCCGGAATGTGTATGCTCAGCAGTTTGTAAAGATGCAGGAAGGGGCACATGCTTTCTCTTGTCCCCCCCCTGGTTGGTGTTCATGTGTGATAGGGAGGCAATAGCTGTGTGATTTGGCTACAACTAAAAAAGGTGGAGAAGAAAAGTGGCAAAAAAAAGAAAGAAAGAAAAAAAGAAAGGCATGGCATTACCACGGCAGTTAGAAGAGGAGTTGGCATTACCGCTGCAGCAAAGAACGGCACTGGCATTACCGCTGAAGTAAACAGTAGCATTATCATTATTAGAAGTAGTGAATAGGCCTTAAATGGGTTGAACTGTAATTAAATAATAGTCAAGTTATCATGGTGTCGTGGCACGCTCAGATTATAAATATAACAATACTATGAACTCACCTTTGCCATGAATTGTCTGTCCTTCTGGTCCAGATTAGCAGTGGGAGCAACATAATCTTTCCAGATCCTCACTTTGCGCTCTTTAGCCAAACTGCAGAAGAAAGAAATAAACACCTCTGTTGAGAAAAACCCATAATCCATACAGTGAAAAGCACGGAGATAAGATCATCAGCAGCACATATCACATCACTTCACTGAGTTACATCAACTGGAGTAACACTCATTAATAATAGCGGTTTAATCTCCACCTCACCAAAGACGTGCAATAACATAACTGATCTATCGCCAGGATGTGCTGAAGTTCAGGAAACTGAGCAGACGGAGTGAGTAGAGCGCAGTGTAAGATACTGACCGTTCTGCAGCCCGTAGTTTCTCTGCTCCCTGGGTATACACGGCCATGGACCAGTCTACACAGCGAGCAAAGCCCTCCTTCAGCAGCAGCTCTGTGATGTTCCCGTTCTGTAAAACACACACACATCTCTGAACAAAATCTTTAAAAAATCTTAAAAATATTTGAACAAAAATCCAATGATGAAAACTCCTGATCTGATTGAGAACCGAGTCCCTACAGATACATAAGTACAGTGTATCCCATTTCAGCCAGGGACGACACTCTTCCTTCATCACATCCACCAATCTGTGGGAACTGTGTATGATTTAAAATGATTAGATCTGTAATAGTTATGTGTAATGAAGAGACGAGAAGTAAAGCCACACTGGAGCTATCTGTGGAGGTTCTCGGTCATCGTCATGATAAACAAGCACTTAAATCAATGGCGGCCTATTTATCATTTGTTCTTACTGAGAGTACAAATACGTAATCTGAAAATAAATATAAATTAAATGTTATATATATATATATATATATATATATTTCCCTTCTTCTTTGATAATAACAAACATTTTTTTCCGATCTTTTGATTGTGCGTTCAAATTAATAAACACCAAATTAAAAAAAAAAAAAAAAAAGGCTGTCTGTGTCCCGAACTCAATCATTTGCCAGCAAATTCTGTGATGTCAAAAGTTACTTAATCAGTGCTACAAAAGCTGGGAATAAGATTTATAAAGTAAAACATAATAATGATTACTGGTGTTCAGACAGAAGGAAGGAGGTGAAGAATAATAAGGTGGTTGGGTTTAAGGCTGATTGAAGAGAAGTAGTTGTTCTACCGGGTGGAGGATGGTACCCAGGATGATCTGGTTGGGACAGGACTCCAGAATAATCTGGACATCCCTCTGCAGCAGACGTGACTCAGTAAAGAACTTTGCCTCAGCAGCAAACGGTTCAGGGGTCTCAGTTCCATCAGCTTCCCGTTTAAACGTCGGACACTAAGGCGAAAGAAGAAACGCTCTGATGAAACATCTCTATCCTGATTGGAATGGTCTTTCCCAAACTCTACACACAGGTCCACAAATTGCAGAGTATTTACTTCATCCCACTGTATATACAGATCATTTCATATCTCACTGTGATGTACAGATAATTGTTCACCTTGACTCCCGACAGCATCACCGTCACCAGGTAATAATCAGGCAGCAGGAGCGCTCGCACCACACTACCATCACGGACATGCTCAATAATAGCTAGAGACAGACAGAGGGACAGAGAGGGACAGAGAGAAAACCCGAGAAAGAGAAAGAGAGAGAAACCAACAGAGAGAAACAGAGAGAGAGAGGGAGGGAGAGAGACAATTTTACTTTGTACTCGGGAATAAAAAAATTTCCCGTTTCTCATCAGCACCCGCACCCAAAAACTGGCGGCGCATCAATTTATTATTTTTTTTAAAAACCACGCTCAAAACCTCGGAAAATGTAAAAACGACACCGAACTCTGTTAGATGCTGTGATTGTGAGATAGGTTTAGTTCTGTTTGAAATCGTTGTATTTTCAGAACTGCAAGGCTGCTGGTCTATAGACACTTGTTCAGAGTTTAACACATGCTGAATGTACATGTAAAAGACTGGTCACCTAGAGTGCCTTGTGAAGCAGAAAATTTTAATTACCAAGTACTTCTAAAAGGTTCTTGTTATTTATTTAAAAATCTCCTCAACAAATTGCTGGAAGTCACCTCAAGCGCCTAGCTTAAGTCAATTTACCTACATTTATTTAACTACTTTAAAAGCTTTTGGGCTTCGACAGTCACCTCACTGCTATATATATATATATATATATATATATATATAAAAATAATAATAATAAATAATAAAAAAAAATAAAAAATTGTGCCTCATTTAGGTTTTTAAAATGTTCTGATGAGAAACTGGGAATTTTTTTTTTTATCCGGCCTCAGCATTGATTCTTTTGTGCAATAGCTAAGAGAACAGGCTGTATATGATATGTTCACTGTGCAGAACAGGAAGTTCCAGCTCAGGTCTCAAGATTTATTTCAACAAAAGAACACACACACTAATATATATATATATATATACACACATACACACACACATCTGTACAAGCCCTGGTTTCTGAAAATATACACTACACTTTTGTAATAACAGGCTGCCTGTGGTAAACATGAGGACCCTGAAGAACCCTGCTCCATAATGTGATTGCAGGAGGTACAGTGCAGTGACGCTGGGATCCTCTGCAAGAGATTAATTAAATTATAGAAAGAAGTCGTGTCTCACCGTTAACTGGTTTCTGGTGTAAGGAATCCACAAAATGGCGAGGGTTCTCCAGGCTGTATTTCAGGTCCCGAATGGTTTGTGCACCTCCACCCTCAGACCAGAGACCTTTCTTAGCAGCCTTTGCCTGGTCCTCCAAGTCACACAGTCTGGCCTGGTCAGGGCTGACACACACACACACACACACACACACACACACACACACACACACACACACACACAAAGCAATAAATTTCATCAAAGCACACCATTACTTAGTATTATTATTAACAGATTCTAATAGATTACAGAAACATTTCACACTTTAAGTGTGTGTGTGTGTGTGTGTGTGTGTGTGTGTGTGTGTGTGTGTGTGTGTGTGTGTGTGTGTTCCTCTCCCACTACACTGTGAGCATTCCGGAGGATTAAAAACTCTTAAATATGAATTTTGTTTTATGACATCACTACTGCTCGGTGAAGATGATCAGTGAGTGAAGTGGGATTTATCCTATGCAGGATTAAATAAACACAACTCGCATCACAGCTTCAGTGTATCGCAGCGCTCGAGTGTTCTAAACATTTAACCAGGTGTGTGTTTACATCAACAGGGGAAGAAGAGTTGTAGCAACACCAGCAGTCTTCACTCAGAGTAATCAAATTACTACAGGCACACAGAGACACACACGTCCAAAGAAAGCTAGAGAGACACGTACACACGCAGAGACATGTGTCTTACTTTGTGCCTCTAATTCCCTCTCTGCGGACTGTAGCCAGTCCCTCAGAAACCAGCGATTCAGCGATGTTCTCTCCGGAGGTGTCTGAGGATCAAACCATAAACCATCACAGCAATTCCCTAACAATAATAACAATAAATACAGAGAATAATTCTAACCGCTCTCAGGCAGCATGATTCATCCTCACACTCAACACACACTCTACATCCACACAGGTCACATGACTCTTACCAAAAAAAAAAACCCACACATCTGCTCATACCTCTCATACCCCCACCTCTATCCATGTCTACTTCTCTTGCTCTACACCTCCCTCTACCTCCCATTTCCTCCATCTCTCCTCATCTACTGCTCTACACCTCCCCCACCTCTTCCGTGTCTACCTCCCTCTACCTTTCCTGCTCTCCACCTTTTGCGACCCCCACCTGCCCTTGTCTACCTTTCTACATTCCTCCCTGTCTACCTGCCTCCACCTCTCCCCATCTCTCTCTCTAACACAAACACCCTGCCCTCCATCTTTCCCAGTAAGGCTGTACTGCAGTGAGACCTGCTGTTTAATTAAACTTGGGGTAATGTTCTGTAATAGCACTGGCTGGTGCTGCAAAATAAACATTTTAAATATCTATTTTTGTTGTTTAATAAACCTTTAAAAAAAATCCAAGTAATTGATGAATTAGCAAATCTTTACCCTTTCCCAGGTGCACTACTCCATACTCCCTTCCCTGCTGGGTTTTGAATTCCACAGTGAAGCACACCTCTTTCCCAATCATCTTTTTACGTAGGAACTCACGAGCCTGGAAAGCCCACGGCTACAGAACACAAATAAAACACACATACACAAACAGTAACAAAGAGGAGTTACTTCTGTGCCTAAACCCGAGCCTGATTAAGCCCATAACTGAAGTACAAGATTTCATGCCCACCTCATCTGGGGTGTCCTTCGTGTCAGGCTGGCCCTGGGTGGCACGGCGGGCAAGGGCACCAGCACGCACATTGCTGAGGTTGATCTGTCGCTCCGGAGGAGGACCGCCTCGTGGCTGACCTCTTACAATGATGGCGCAACCAGACAGGACCTTAAGACCACAAACATCATCATGAGCACATTATTACTACACAATCCTGATCTCTGACACTGCTGACTTCATGTAGGAGACTCCTGGGACACTTCTGGCAGTTTAAACTACAGAGACAGAGCTGAGACTTGAATACTTGATTCATTTCAGTGGTTTGCCTTTATCCAGCTGGTGGTGGAAACAGTGATCATATCCCAATAACAAACACAAAGATTTACACTAAAACCAGTGAAAGCATAACTATTAAAATGTTCAACATCCTTTGGGTTATCCAACAGCGAATGGGTTACTGATCCAAAGGTCAGCGGTTCAATCCCCACTCTCACCACTGTTGGGCTCTTGAGCAAGGCCCTTAACCCTCAGTTGCTCAGCTGTATAAAAAAAATGATAATTGTAAGTCGCTCTGGATAAGAGCGTCTGCCAAATGCTGTAAATGTAAATCCTTTAATGAAGATTCACACACCTTACATGCACCTTTATTTCCCACCAGGTCACAACAAAACACATATTCATTCTAATATTTAATACATAATGTGCTGAAAATGTCTGAACTAATGCACACAACTGGTTCCTTGCACGGCTGTTCAATCTCAGTGATCACACTACGCCCCCGTTAAAGTCCATTTACTTATCAGGTATGTTAAATAAACATGAAATACAGCGTGGTCTCCTGGAAATTAAATGTAATTGGCCATGATGTCTTTCCGGAGCACTCTGGTGACACTAAGTGTAGCGATATAAGTAAACAATGCTATCGAGTGAGAGGGCAGAGTTATTTTATCACGGCTGCTATCAGTCCAGCATAGGCACAGAGGACACGAACAGTGACAAACCAGTAAGGTAAAAATTAACCTCAAACATGTCAGATGTAGTCTGTGTATATATGTGTGTGCATGCATGTGTGTCAGAGAGAGAGAGAGAGAGAGCACACAATACACCAGTCTTACTGTCCCACTTGAAAATTGTATGCCTTCCTCCACCTCTTAACATTTGATCTCAGACTTTTCCACGTTCTACAAGTCAGCGTTGCACTGCTAAGTTATTGTGCATACACAAGTTCGTTCCTCCACGGTCTTATTATTATTACTGTAAACAGACAACGAACAAATACAAGATGTAATATGGGTGAATAAGAGATACTCAGCCAATGAGCTGTGGTGGTTTTGCAGCTAAACAATTTTTATTCAGCTAAAATGACCTAATGATGGAAGATAAAACACATACTATTCACTAGTCAATAGGCAGCTTTAAGCTCTGAACATCCCCCTGAGACCTAATATAACTCATTATCTGACCACCAACCCAACAGCTACTCTAACAGATATTCAACACAGAGACACGCAAACCTGTCAGAAAGACCGGTGAAGCATGCAGTTACAGGACTGAGGAAATTTACAGCATGAGCCAATAATAAAAAAAACTCTTTGGGACGATCAAAAGGTCCAAGCTCAAACTGAACACCTGGACAATTCCCAGGTTATTACTATACTATAGACAGGACCCAGGTAACATACGACTGAGGACCCGGGTGCGACACAACTCCCACCCGGAGTGATCTGGTCTGCAGGTGCACCTGAGTGAAGAGGAACCGCAGGTGCACTTTTCCCTAAGAACAGCATTAGGAGTAAAATCCCATCATTCACAAAGAGAAGTGTTATACACTTATTTATTTATTATGTTTTTATACAGCATGTTTCTAAACAGAGGTTCTCACTGGACAAACACGTGCATCCATTTAAACACCCCCAGAGTCTCTGTCTTCATCTGAACTGCAGTCTAGGAAACACTTCCTGTTAGTATAAACATTTGTCTGCACTGAGCACTTTGAATGGGTCAATTTTTAAAGTGATGATGGAGCTAGCTCTGCTTCACTAATAACCATGTGGCTAAGAGTGTGATTTATCTCGAGCATGTACAAACACTCTGATGAGTCTGTTTCAGCACAAACACCCGAGTACAGGACATGACGAGAGGAGTAGACACAGAGAGAGAGAGAGAGAGAGAGAGAGAGAGAGAGAGAGAGAAATCAAGGGAAGAAGTGCACATGATCCATATGCTCCTACCATTTTCACAATCCCTCTCTGAAGCGCCGGAGCCGTGCTGCTCGGGACCGGTGCGGATACTGAAGTGGCCATGAGCGCGTTCTCTCAAAACAAACCCGACGAGGAGGAAAAACACCTTAAAACCGACGGTCTCGGGAAACTCTTCTAGTCTTTAGAAGCCAACGAGGCAAAGCTGAGCACGGAGGATCAAGACCTGCTTCCCCGGAAGAGCACGGAAACATGCAGGGGATGTACACGTCGAAGAATTACACTTCCGGGGTCAGAACCAGACGCGCGCGCCCATAGGGGGACTTCACGATGACGTCGTCAAGCTGAACAACATCCGGGTTACTGAGCAGGGCGACACGTCAGCAATAGATTTAAGAAAAAATTATGATATTAAAACGCGTGGATGCAGTAAGTTAGCTGCTTGAGCATAAATAATATTCTTACTTACAAATGAGCTGTCTAAGTGACTATGTATATTAAACTACAAAATAAAATAAGCAAAAGTCAGACTGTCCGACTGTCCGACAGAAGAACTGGAGTAAAAAAAAACAAACAAACAATGAATATGTAATATTTAATTTTAAAATATTATTACAATGAAAAATAATTTCAACTTCCACTAATAACCGTTCTTATTAT
>JAQMYF010000024.1:25122628-25132955 GCA_030014195.1 Neosilurus mollespiculum
CTCACTCAGTCCCTCTCCAAACCCTCACACAGCTCCACACCAAAACCTCACTCAGTCCCACTCCAAACCCTCACACAGCTCCACACCAAAACCTCGCTCAGTCCCACTCCAAACCCTCACTAAGCTCCATCCCAAAACCTTACTCTGTCCCACTCCAAACCCTCACACAGCTCCACACCAAAACTTCACTCAGTCCCACTCCAAACCCTCACACAGCTCCACACCAAAACTTCACTCTGTCCCACTCCAAACCCTCACACAGCTCCACACCAAAACTTCACTCAGTCCCACTCCAAACCCTCACACTGCTCCATCCCAAAGCCTCGCTCAGTCCCACTCCAAACCCTCACTCAGCTCCACACCAAAACCTCACTCAGTCCCACTTTAAACCCTCATACTGCTCCACACCAAAACCTCACTCAGTCCCACTCTAAACCTTGTACCAGTTTGTGGGCATTTAGTAATGAGTAACTGGTGAATGTTTAGTTCAAATGCATGTAGGTGTTCAGCCTGCATAGTGCGCACAAGATTTTTTAACATGACCTCATGTGACCTTGATCTATGACCTTAGAATGTGTACCTGTAGTACTGAGTACTAAACTTACTTGGTGAAGGTCGGGTCAAAATTAGTTGAGGGATTCAGAAGATAGCGTGCCCAAAAAAAAGTTTGACGGATAGACACATGGATGCACGCGTACACATGGACACACAGATGCCAGGGTGCAAACATTGTGCCTCCATCACCACTACAGTGGGCAGAGGCATAAGAAAGATCTCTTGGGAGATTAAAAAAAGAAAATGTTACTAACAGTGTTATAACTATAGAGATGTAGCTATGATTATGTGTAAAGTTATGTAAAGTTGTGTGATGTTACGTATGTAACTAAATAATTTTTATGCTTAAGATGTAGAGATGTGTAATGGTGTTATATGCGTATATGTGTGTGTGTGTTTGTGTGTGTGTTTATGCGTGTGTGTGTGTGTGTGTGTGTGTGTGTCTATGTTTTTCTGTGCAGTTGATGTGCTCAGGCGGTCATGATGAAGGCGGAACAATATGCCACAGTCCCCAATAAGGAGACACATGTTGATATTATTAACATCAAAGAGCTTGAGGACATCGGATATGTGCAGCAGGACACCATTGTGAGTCAAAACTCCACTCTAATTTCACACTATTGCGCTAATATTACTGCTGTTGAGACAAATTAATTTAATCACAGACAGTATAGTATAAGTGAAGATGTAATTAAGGGCAAAAGGTGAAAGATCAGAATTTCAGCTTTCATTTCCTGATATAACCCATCTGATTTAAGTGACCAGATAGATTGGAACATGTGGCAACAGGTGTTTTTCTTGTTGCCCAGGTGAATCCTAGCAGATTGAGTGTATCATAGCTTTGAATGTCTACTCTTCAGTTCTGAGCCTGGGTAAATAAAAAAAATCCACTTGTCATTACTCAAGCATTGGACGTCACTAATAAAACAATCTGTATTGAAAAAAGAAAGAAACCACTGGCGAACTATCAACTCATTTCCACGCACAACATCGTATATATATATATATATATATATATATATATCACATGAGTGGAGGCTATGATCGAATTCTCACCTCATGTCTCATCTCCCATTCTCTGTGTCATGGTTTCCTCCTGTTCTACTCCATATTTAGTGCAGCAGAGCCTACTTCACAGTGCAACAGCCCCTTCCACTTTCCTAAGGCAAAAGAAATACAAAGTGCTTATAATGCTCTCTAGGAGGCTCACGTAGCAGTGCACAGGTGCTTGTGATCTGGGTGCACGAGCAAACTATTAAGCATATAATGCAGAGGACTATAAATACACTCTTCACTTCTGACACACAGCAGCGTGACAGAAAGCGTCATCATCAAGAGAATGCAGCCAAACCTATGAAGTGATGCACAGCTCCCCTTCCCTTGCTCAACTGGGTATATCATACACCCAGGAGGTCAACAGGAGGAAACTTAGGAGGCTAATGTGACTAATGTGGTGGCTCCCAACCTCTGTGGAGGCTAACCTGGAAGCCTTCACACCTGGCAGCCTTTTATATGCATAAATATAATATTTAAACATCAGCTAGAGTTTGATTTTTGGCAGCAGCACTGTCTTTCTATACTGCAATTTTTTTATTTACTTTTTTTATTTTTCAGGCCGCCATATTGAAATAGTTAATGTAATTGGATTTGTACTTTTATTTAAAAAATGGAGTAAAGAGGAGTGGAGAAAGGTTTTCTTCTCAGCCATATTATGCCTCGAAGGTCTAAAGGTGTGGCCTCTTAACTGAGAATATTAAGGGCTGTGGCATGAACAAAGCATGAAGTATTTCAAATTATTTTATGCAATTAAAACTGTATATAGTTTAAAAATAAATATTTAATAGATATAAAGACAAAGAAATCAGAGCAGGATTTGAGGAATTCAGTTCAATTCAGTTGTATTTGTGTATTTGTGTATTTTTATAATAAACATTTTTGCAAAGCAATTTTACATAGTAGAATACATTTGATAAATAATTTAAGCTTATGATTTAAACATTTCTTTATAAATCCTATAAATCCCTAATGAGCAAGCCTTTGACAACAATGGCAAAGAAAATCTCCCCAAGATGGCATAAGGAAGAAACCTAGACAGGAAACAGACTCAAAAGGAAAACTCATTCTCATTTGGGTGAAACCAGATACAAATACAAACTATGTAGCAGAAATTTCTCTGTGGTTTAACATGAAGTCTAGTGGGTTATCTTATACCTATAGTCATAATTGTAGTCCTAAATCATTTTAGTATAAGAGTTTGTCACCAGCAGTGGAAGGTCATTTTCACAGTTAACTGAATGTATATTTAGGTCCATGTGGATCATCATCAGCAGGAGCGAGAGGCTTGTAAGATGAGAACTTTAACCAGCAGTAGCACATCAGGATGGATCACAGGATTTGAAGAGCAGAAGGATCAGGATCACTGGTATATCAGAAGTAGCAAGTGTACCTCAAAGTGGGGGAGAGAGAGACAGAGAGAGAGAGAGAGAGAGAGAGAGGTTGTTAGGTAAGCTCAGTGTAATGTAACTGTTAAGAACAGAGTTTGTCAGTGATGAGTGCAAACAAGGACTCTGGCATGACTGATTATGACAGCATAACTAAAAGGAGTGAACCAGAAGGAAGACAGACATGAGGGTACCCTCTGATATTGGGCGATCCGCCACTCCACCTTCAGTGTACCTGAGTGAGAGTGGAGGAGTGACAGCATCCAAAAATCCAAGTTAGACTCTCTATGCCATAAAGCCCCCAGGTCTGCTCCTTTACCTAATAAAAGACTATTCCATACTTTATAGGTTAAAATTAGTATTTTATATTTTATGTGAAATTTTATTGGGAGCCATTAATAGTTAAAAACAGAAACTTTAATGTTATAAAAGTCAGAAAACAGCCAACAGAAAAACAGAAATCAGTCTACGAATTTAGATTGAACTTCAGCACAGTTCTTTAAATATCATCACAGAACATTGTATAAACATTGAGAGTGTTTTAAAGCAGAAGTCTTGTCTTGGCCCCTTACACTGAGGAAGTGGTGGTGGTGGTGGGGTCTCAGTTCACCACATCCTTAAGTTCCCTGGGAAAAGTGAACTTTGCTCTGTCTTCCTGTTAGTGATAGAGTGATACTCTATTCCCACTGGGAGAACACACTGTATACATGGCCATGTCTGCTTTTGTTTTTTTCTGTATGTTTTCAAACCGTTTCTCTAAAAATATTTTATCCCCAGATGTGTGTCTTGCAGTTACACAGTAAGAGATGAGTTTAATAGAAGCAAGTAACTCGTTTCCTTTATTTGTCTCTCAGCAAGTTGGATTCTGTTTTCAGATACAATGGATATTATAATACCTATGTTAGTGACTGTCACAGCAGGTCTTCTGTTCACTTCAAATGCAAATTCAAACGCAGATTCACTTTGTGAGCACTATGAAGTTTACAATTCCTATTTTTATTGATAAATCACAGTGACAGTTTCAGCTGTAATAATAATTAGTAGGAGCATCACAGTTTTATATCTGATGCAGCTACAAAGAAGTCGGTGGAGGGGGCACAGCAATGAAGTGAGTAGGTGACCTTTCTGTAGCAGGGTTCTGAATCATGGGCAAAGCTGCCAGGAGCAAGTTGTGGTAGTACAGTCTTAACATAACAAGGGACAAAACAAACACCTTTGTTAAAAGAAACAGCCTCCTGGTCCAACTGATCAGGAGAAAGCTTGAGTGTGCAGAGTGATTAATAGTCTTGAGACTTCAGGGAGCTCACAAGAACCAGACATCATGAATCTCCAGGAATTCATATACCTGTGTCTTGCTCAGTATCAGCTGCTATTCATGATTAGATGTCTGCCAGGCAGGATGAGATCTCTTGGACAAAGTTGTGTCTTCTGTACCCCTTCTCCCTGTGTGGTTGTGTCCTCTACACCAACTCTCTTTTTGACGTCATGCCCTCTACATCTGCTCTTTCTGGGAGGTCTTGTTTTCTATGCCTGTTCTCTCAGTGAGCTTGTCTCCTCTAGGCTCCCAGTCTTGGTGCAATCATATCCTCTCTGCCCACCCTTGCTGGGAGGTTTTGTCTTTTATGCCAGCTCTCTTGACAAGGTTGTGTCCCCTATACGTGCTCTCTGGGTTAGGTCCGATCATCTATGCCTGCTTTCTTTGTGAGGATGTGTCCTCTACACCTGCTCTCACTGTGAGGCCTGTTTGTCTATGCCCCTTCTTTCTTCGAGGTTGTATCCTCTCAATGAGGTCATGTCCTCTACCTCTATCTCTTGGCGAAGTTGTCATCTGCTCCCACTTTCTCAGTGAGGTTTCTTCCTCTGTGCCCCCTCTTTTAATGAGGTCACATCATTCCTACCCACTGAGAGTGGGGGAATAAGCTGAGATACTTCACTAGAGAAACCTTACCCATAAGGTGACCATAGCCAAATCCTTAGGCATGTGATCCAGTGAGCAGGTTTAACCATTTGTTGAAATGATATTGTACTTTGTAGGCTAAGTGCCACAAGTTTGTCATTCTTTTACCTGTTTAGTGTAACCGTCATTGAATAAAGTCACAATGGACTGAAATGAGGTGATGGGACTGCTGGATTGTTTCTTGTGTCGAAAGCTGTGAAAAAGAAGTGAGTTGATAGAAGGGAAGGAGGGGTTGTGCATTGTGGGGTTGTGCATTGTGTGAAAAGGGGCAGGAGGAAAGAAATGTTAGATTTTGTTGTACTTTTCATCAAATTAAGGGGAAAATTCTGCAGTGGTCAGAGAGACTTTAGTTTTCTATTGTGGAAGAAAGTTTTAGCAGCGGTCACATCAGTGTCAACTTGCAAGTCTGTTATTATTTAATGTAAATTAATGTAGCATTATTCATTTTAATTTATGTGGATTTATAAAGCAGTGGTTATCACTGATGCCTCATGACGAGAACCTTCTGCGTTAGAATCTTAGCCGCAGTCCTTTTTTGTGGAGTTTTCATTTTTTCACCGTGCTTATGTGGGTTCCCCTGGGTACTGTAGTTTTTCTTGAACAGTTCAAAGACATGCCCATTAAATGAACAGTGCTCTCTAAATCCCCCATACATGTGAATGTGGGTGTAAATGGTTGTTTGTGTCTTTATTAGTCCGGTAATAGACTGATGACCTGTTTAGGGTGTAACCCCACCTTTCACCTGAAGTTAGTAGGATTGGCTCCACATTTCCTGCGACCCTGATGGATAAAGGCTACCGATAATGGATGGATGGATTTATAATATGGATTATATAAGTCTGTATGGATTGTTTTTGCTGTTAGTTAACCCTGAAACAAATGAAATCCATCATTTATAATTAGCACTGTTAGAAGGGTGTGTGTTGTGTTTTGTAAACCTGTTCATCTTGCTGAAATGACAGCACACGAACATCTTAAGTGCACACGAGATGAATAAAAGGTTTTGTGGGTGATTGAATGCGACTCTGTGTATTTTCACAGTGACAGATCCTAACACACTGTTCCGCTTAAACTGGGCTGTGTTTCCTGTCTGCCTCTCTTAACCCGCTGCTCCAAATGCGAAAGAAACCTCTCAAGAACACGTTCCGGTCGTGTGTTTGGGCTTAAACTGATTTGTGAGAGAGCGCGTTTGCTGGACCATGAGTTCATGGTAATAAGAGAGTGCTTTGAAGATCTAGACATTAAGCTTTATAGTTTTGTCTAATATTAGCTCCTGGCATATCTCACTCTTCTCAAGTAGCAGGCAGAGAATTTAGACTTGCTGTACGACGACGAATGTGTGTGTGTGTGTGTGTGTGTGTGTGTGTGTGTGTGTGTGCGTGCGTGTGTTAATAGACAGTGGGTTAATAGCAGGACGTGGACTTGAAGCATCTCAGAGCAGGAGATGAAGTGAAGATGGCTGAGGAAGAGAGCAACACTGCCAAGAAAAGACATTTCTTAAAGGATGTGATATTTCATGGGAAATTTCAAGTGAGTGTGATGCTGATGGTGCTGGTTTATGTTTCGGCCATGACATTTTAGACGGATCTGATTCAAATCAACCCATTTATTTTGGCTGCAGATTGTTTCTCTCATGCAGAACAGACAGGAGTATGACTATTTATTTCTCCTTTTTTGGTGATTATATTCACCTGAGTAAGACAAGCACAAAGTCCAGATAAGCACAGTTTTAAGTTAAACAGAGTTTCAAGTTAAACAGTTTTAAGTTAAACAAAGTTTTAAGCAAGTTTTAGGAACAGCTGACTGACAACAAGTTTATACAGCATTTTAAATGATGGTAGAAAAATTTGCAGAAATGTCTAAACAGTGTGCAGTTGCTCAGGTTTTACTGTTCAACACCAAAAATGAAGTGAAAGTAGTTAAGGCATGCCATAATCTTTCTTGTTATTTATCATGACTGAAATGCTTTCCATGGATTCATGCAAAGATTAAAAAAACTAACTAAATAAATAAATAAAGATCCCAATTTACTTGATACTAGATAAGGTTTTCATATTACCCTTCATTAACTTTGACTTGGAGAGATTCTTGATCACCCAGTCCTACAAACCATTAAAATCACAGAGCAATAAGCACAGGCTTATCCACGTCCTGCCCACGCATTTCATGTTTCAAAATGCTGAACGTTGTCACTCTTTAAAATGGCTAAAAGTCATGAATTATATAAAAAGTTGGGGATTGATAGTGAAAGAAAGCGATGCTTTATAGGAAATCAGAGTGGATGATTCGAATGTGCTGATGGTTGATGGAAATGGTCACTGTTTTGCACTTCTTTTTTACATTATCAGTGTTTGTTGGTTTTTGGGGTTTGGCTTAGTTGTTAGCAGGGAAAGGACAAGAGCCATAGTTGGTGCAAACCCTATGTTTCTCTCTGCACGCGCACACACACACACACACACACACACACACACACACACACACACACACCATTTTATATGTGAGAGAGACGTTGTGTCTCAGTGGATATCACTGTTACCTCAGAGCAACAAGGATGTGGGCTTGAATCTCAGTCGAAGGGCTTTCTGTATGGAGTTTGTAAGTTCTCATTGTGCATGTTTGGATTTCCCTTAAGTAGTCCGGTTTCTTCCCACAGTCCAAAGACATGCCCATTAGGTGAACGGTCTATTCTAAATCCCCCATAGATGTGAATGTGAGTGTGAATGGTTGTTTGTGTCTGTGTTAGCCCTGTAATGAACCTATTCAGGGTGTTTCCCCACCTTTCACCCAAAGTCAGCTGGTATTGGCTCTTGCTTCCCTGAAAGATGGATATTTCTGTGTGTGACATCACCTTCTGTGATGCAACTTATTACTATGGGTGTGCAGTATTAGTATGGGGGTGCAGAACACCCAGTATTTGTATTCAAATAAAATTGAAAAAAGTAACAATAAGGCTTCTTTGATGAACTATTATAGCAAGGACGAGCACTTAAATGTAATATTGGTTCGTATTTAAGCAGGAACATCACTGAAAAGGAATAACTTGAAAACTAACATTCAGTACTTAATCCAACCTAATACCAAGCAAATAATGTATGCAATGTGAATATTGTGACCCCGCAATCCTCCATCTGTCTCATTGTTCATTGTAATTGCACCCTGATGTGAAACATACAGCTATAGAGGAACTAAACTGAATAAAATTAAACTAAAATCTCAGTTCACAGCCTTTTCTTTTCTATACCATTCTAAAGTGGAGTTTCTTTGAAGTTTTTCATCACTTTGCAGTTCAACTTATTATTCATTCACTCATTAATTTATTCACTTTCCAAACCACTTTATCATACTAGGGTCACCGGGAGGCTGGAGCCTATCCTAGCTGACACTTGGTAAAGACGGGGTACACACTGAACAGCTCGCCAGTCAATCACAGGGCCAACACACACCATTCACATTCACACACCCAGGGACAATTCGGAACAGCCAATTAGTCTAATGTGCAAAACAACGTACCCAGAGGAAAGTCACAGAGAGGTGCCCTGGCTAAGCTCAGGACTTTTTTCTTTCTTTCTTCCTTTTTTCATTTTTTCTAATGGACACACAAGATAGTTCAAATTAGTGAAGGAAAAAAGTAACAATTATTTTAAAAAATCTCTGAAAAAAAAAAACAACAACAACAAAATCTAAAAGTGGTGCATGCATGTGTATTCACCTCCTTTATCATGAAACCCCCTAAATAGGATATGGTGCTACCAATTACCTTCACACAACTGGTTAAATTAGCTGTGTGTAATTTAAAGAGCTCATGACACCACAAAATACATAACTATAAACAAAATAATTGAACGTCTACAGAAAATAAAGGATTTAGATAATATCAGTAATGTCCCAAACATGATGTAAACACGGCAACGTCGTGTCACGATTGGTGTTTCTCGCCACCTGCTAAGTGCGCAATCAAAATATCTGCCATATTGTTGCATTGGCAGAGTGTATTTCTGCTTGGCAGCCTATCTAGACCTGGGAGCCAGCCAGCTGCAATGAAATCGGCTGGCTACTTTATGAAGTGGCTAGCTAACTGCTTAGCCAGTTATATAGACAAGATAACCGGCTATTAAAAAAAATACGACTGGCTATTACTGGCTAAAGTTAAAAACATGTAAAGGATGTTTATAATTGGCTGCATCCACAAAATTGTACATACTTTAAATAATGTAAAAACAAATCCTGTAATGAATTTATGTAACCAGGGCATTTATTAGGACATTAATTGTAATTGTGATTTGCCTGTAATAACAATGTTATATTAAATAGCCACACACACACACACACACACACACACACAGACACACACAGACACACGCACACACGATGTAGGAAAGTAAACACATATTTAAAATTAATGTTAGATTTGTTTAAGTTTTTTTTTAATGACAATTTCAGACCAGGTGCCTGAAGTTTCCTGATATAAATGACAGATGTAGAAATATATTTTTGTTATCTGTGCTGTAGCTAAAATGCTGTAAGTAGTATAACTGTGTATAGTTTCAGCAGGCAGCATATTACAAAAGATAACGTTAGATATAGCATCAATAGCTAGGCTGTAGAAAATGGCTTCGTATTAGGTTCTGACTGTTAGGGGGCAATTTAAGAATGACTATGTGTAATGAAGATATTGAACCACATTCTTGATAGTTTTAAATACGTTTGGAAGAAACTTACCTGCTTTAAAGTTATGGACATGTTTATACACCAGTCACAGAAGTTGATGTTGTTGTTGTTGTCGTTGTTGTTGTTGAAATTTCCAAGGCTCTTCTGTTAGCGAGATTAGCTACTTGCTTTCATGCACGAAGATATTTAAAGAGCCGGCAGCATAGATTACGCACACAAGACTAGCCGTTTGTTTCTTGTCCAGCAAAACTGTTTCGTCCACTATATAATATGAGCTGGTATCTGGTGTTTTTAACCTTAGGCATCATTCAGTCGTTTATTTTCTAAGCATCTTAGTCCTAATTAGTGTCGCGAGAAGGCTGGCGTCCATCTCAGCCGACTCTAGGCAAAGGCGGGGTACACCCTGAACCGCTCGCTACACCATTGCAGGGCCAACACACATACAACCATTCACACTCATACTCATACCTTGGGGCGATTTGGAACCATCAGTTAGCCTACTGTACATGTTTTTGAACTGTGGGAGGAGTACCCCGGAGGAAACCTGGGCAAGCACGGGGAGAACATGCAAACTCCACACAGAAACGCCCGAGCCTGGAAATTGAACCCAGGCCTTCAGTGAGGTCCCGTCAGAGGATTTAGATCTTGCCTGTCTGCTATCTGTTCTCTCTTGTATGTGTGTGTGTGTTTGATTACAGGCTCCGCC
>JAQMYF010000024.1:25141467-25155617 GCA_030014195.1 Neosilurus mollespiculum
TAAACATTCCCGGTTTCTCCTACCACGTCGTGTCTGTCCTGCTTTTGGGTCTATCTGTCCTTGGTTCTGCGTAACACCTTCTTGCTGTGAGGTTGACGTGCTAACCACCGCACCACCGTGGTGCCCCCTTAGGCATCATATTATATTTTATTATATTATATAAGGGATGACTCTCTAAGCTCATTGAATTAGTGTATATTTTCTTATCTTGTTTTTGTTTTTTTAAAATAGGAGCTTATGAATGTTTAGACTATCCAAAATGTACCTAACTTTCTTACATCTATCAAAAATAAGCACCGAACTGTTGTTAATTCGGCTTCAGCAGCCCCATACACTACAAGCCTATATGAAATATTAGGTAGAACAATGGTATTGAATAAATACTCAATTTCTATTTGATTATACCCTTCTTTTCTAAGTGTTCTAATTCCAAGTAGGCACTTATTTGCTTTTGTTGGCTTACTGTTCACATGAGTGGTGAATCTGGTATCTGACTGCAAGATGACACCAAGCAGAACAATCCTTGAGGTATCCTGGCAATCTTACCAAAGTTCAGTACATTTTTTCTTACATTCCTTACAAGTGCAATTATAGTAGAGTCATCTGCATATTTATACAACAACAGTTGTGGAGCCATGTTTATTCTCAAGTTAGTTTTAAAAAATATTAAAGAAGTAGGGGACGCTAACACTGCCCTGGGTGGTGCCTTGGTGCCTTCCAGTGTCCTATAAAGCCATCGTAGATGGCCCCTGTTTCCTATGTTCCAAATTGTTTTAAAAATAGATTAGTAATATATGTGTTTAATTGAAGGTTTTTTAGATAGTAGACAATATTTCACAGAATCAAAGAGTCAAAGGCCTTTCTGAAGTCCATGGTGAATAGAGAAACTGCTTTGCAGTCGTCAAGATTTAATTAAGTGTGTACTGTGTGTTGAATTGCCAGCAAAGCTCAGCTTGAGCTGAGATTCTGTTCCACAGTATCTTTAGCATAATTCCTGTAAGTTACTCTTTCAAACATTTCTGCGATAACAGGTGTCATACTAATTCCTCTATTATAAAATTGAGTAGAAAGACAGAGATTCCACAGCGCTGTGACGACCAGGGAGTGAAACCCTGCATGTCTCTTCCAAATACAAAATAGTATATTATCGGGATTAACCACAGTTTGTTTATAACTTGCAGAGAGCGAACCAGATTTGTTGTTTACTAATTTCTGGGACTGGTACACGAGGGGGTGGCTCAGTGTAGGTGCCATAGAGTTCTGAAGTAGTCAACACACACACACACACACACACACAAACTAATGCCTGTATGTGCTCTCTTTCTCTCTCTCTCTTTCTCTCTCTCTCTCTCTCTCTCTCTCTCTTGCTGCAGCTGTTGAATTCTCTGACTCCTGATAAGAGCTCGTGTTGTCATTTTGGTCTGTACTTCCATGATGGAGAGCGCCGTGTGGATTATGTCCTCACCTACCAGATCAAAAAGCACAGTGGCTCGCAACGCCACTCATCCCGTCTTACGTACAATGCACTTGCACGCAGCTTGCGCCGGCCACGCAACCCTGAACCAGGTGTCACTGATCATCATGACGATGACAAACACTTACGGCGTGAGGAGTTCGAGACCAACCTGCGGGAAATGGGACTCGAGCTGGAAAGAGATGAGGACGTGAGTGTGTGTGTTTGTGTGTGTATGAGAGAGAGAGAGAGAGAGAGAGAGAGAGAGAGCGTTTATTACTGATCTCAGCTCATAAATTATGAAAGTTGCAAAATATCTTTTGAATGTGTTTCAAATCTTGAATTTTAAGTTATAACAAAAAACCCTCCACCTAAGAACAGATGTCACCTTTCACCTCTCCTATTTGATCTGAAGAGGTTTGATTGAGGTGTCTATAAAAAAGACTGATATTTTCAGATTGTTATGGATGTAAATTATGAAGTTCATTCTGATTATTTTACAATCATTTTTGACAGAATGTGACATCAGTAAAAATGTATGTGTAATTATTAGTTGAATACATACACAAATTTGAGTATTTATTATTTTTTCTGTAGAAGGAAAAAGAAAAAGTATAACAATCAGTTAATGAAAATATCAGATCCATTTCACAGCAGGAGATAAAAATCTGAAAATCTTTTTGTCATTTCATTAATATTTGTACTATTTTACACAAAGATCCACCGAAACTGAGGGTTTGTTTATCACAACGTTTGCATGTTCCACTTCTCAGGACTTGCATCACACTTCCCATTACCCATTGCAACACTCACAATCACCTGACTTTTGACTCATGCATCACCTGACAACAGCACACCTGTTCGTTAACACACTTTATTAATTGCACACTACTTAATGACTTTGTTCACTCACCCTCTGTGCGAAGTGTTGTTCTATATCACTTGTTGCAAGTCTCCACCATGCCTTGATTATTCTGATGGTATTAAGTTGTGTGTGGTGTTGTGTCTTGTGTGGTGATATGTACTGTGTTTTATATATATTAGTGTGTATTTTGTTGTGTTTGGTGTTGTGTAGATGTGTAATGGTGTTTTTGTATTGTTCCTCACTGAAAAATCAAGCTTGGTCTGACCATCTACTAGCTGTCTAAAACATAGCTAAAGGATGGTATAAAACTAGTTTTTGAATTACAGCTATCACTGCACAGCTACACAACACTGAAAACTAATTATTGTGAGAAAAATATAAAAAAGCAATTGTTTACCACCCTCCTGAAAAATCCAGTTTAAAATGACCAGCTCCCAGCTTCCAAAACTGAGCTGAACAATCTAAGTATTTTCCAGCTTCCTGATTACTTGAATAAACTGGTCAACAAATGTTTGTCTATAAGGTTACAATAGTAATAGGTATTTAGAAAATATTTCCATCCACCAGAATTTAGTTGGGTTTTGGACAGCTGGTAGCCGGTCTGGCAAGCTGGACTTTTTTGCAGGGTTGTATGTATTGTTGTGTAGGTTTATGTTTTTTGTGGTGTGTAGTAGTGTGTATTGTGTAGTTGTGTGTGGTGTTGTGTTGAGTGTATTGTGTAGTTGTGTAGAATTGTGTAGTGATGTGTTTTGTGCTGTTTGTATTGTCTAATTGTATATATACACAAATACACACCATTACATAATGCACACCATAGCCCAACACTACAGGCTGTGGTGTGCATTATGTAATGGTGTGTATTTTGTAGTGGTGTGTATTGTGTTGTGTGAGGGGTTGTGTATTGTTTTGTTGTGTGTATTATGTTATATGTATTGTGTTGTCATTGTGTAGTGGTGTATATATTGTGTTCTGTGTATTGTGTAGCTGTTTAATGGTGTGTAGTGTGTAGTTGTGTAGTATTATGTAGTAGTATATATTGTGCTTTGTGTATTGTGTAGTTGTGTGTGGTGACATGTAATTGTATAATGATGTGTAGTGTTGTACACTTGTGTAGTTGTGTGTATTGTGTGGTTGTGTGCATTGTGTAGAATGTATTGTTGTTGTGTGGGTTGTGTTGTTGTGTGTGGTGTTGTGTAGTGGTGTATGTAGTATGGTTGTGTGAAGTTGTGTTGTGTAGGGGCGTATACTATGGTTGTGTGTATTGTGTAGTGGTATGCATTATGTTGTGTGTATTGTGTAGCTGTGTTTGGTGCTGTGTACTTGCATGCATTTTGTAACTGTGTGTGCTGTTTTGTAGTTGCGTGGTGTTGTGTGGTTTGTGTAGTTGTGTGCGTGATGTTGTTTTGTAGTGATGTGTTGTGTAGTTTTGTGTGGGGTTGTGTATTGTGTAGTGGTGTGTATTCTGTAGTGTTGTGTAGCTGTTCAGTACAAGTATGATCAACAGTGTCGAAAGCTGCTCTAAGGTCAAGTAACACAAACACGGAGACATAACCCTGATCAGAGGCCAGTAGTACTTCATTTACCACCTTAACGAGTGCTCTTAGTAAGGCCTAAATTCAAAGTAAATGTTATTCCTACATAGATATAAAAATAACTGTGCTACTACAGATTTTTTTTTTATTTTGGCGATAACAGGAAGGTTAGATATTGGTCTATATTTGGAGAGCTGACATGTGTCAAAGCTTGATAACCGCGATTTTAAAGAATTTAGGTATGTAACCAGTGCTTAGGCAATAATCACAAATACACATCAGGCTTGTGCAAGATTCAGAATTTTTAAATTCATTTGAAGAACTGGAATTTGAATTGAATTGGCTCCACCCCACTACTTTATGAACACTACAATTAAACACAAATTCCCTCCATTTTGAATAATTTGTAATCTTTTTATCTGAAAATGAACAAATGACACAAAATTGTGGTAAATACAATAATCATTCATTACAGTTCTTAATTTATAGGCCAACATTGTTGCATCTAATTGTCATAAGTTTCTCAAAGGTTTTATCATTGGGACGACATCTTTCTGGTTGGAATATCTTTCCTGCAACACTAAAAATCCTCTCAACAGGTGCAGGTCTGGCCAGATATTTGCAGGCAAGTGGAGCTAGGTTTGGAAAACTGCTCTGGTTTTATTTCTAAACACCAAAGGATCAGCATCCTCTGTCAGGCATGGTTTACTAGGGTAGACATAAAGTTCATAGTAATAATATTTGTGTGAAATATGTAAAACAGTCATGTATGGAATATACTATAAAGCATGATTCTGGAATACACCAAAATTATCAATTGGAATTTCATGGAATTTCAATTCTACTTCCTTCATTTCGAATTTAAACTGGAATTCTACTTCATGTTTGCAACCCCAATTCAAATTCAATTCAAATTCATGGAATTCAATTGGAATTTGGGAGACATTCTCAATTTAATTTGGAATTTTGCACAAGCCTGATACACAGACACACAGTAGGGCTGATAGAGTAATGGTTAGGGTGCTGGGTTCATGAGTGAGAGGTTGTAAGTTAAAATTTTCTTCAGACCCACACCATGCTAAGACCCCTGGGCAAGGTCCCAACCACAAGTGTCCCTCCATCCACTCAGCTGTATAAATGGGTACCAGTAGAAATAAACAAAAGGTAACCAGTAATGGAATAGCTTCCTACTCAGGAAAAGTTGAACTCCTGTTCGCTTCATGCTATGGAAACCAGGATAAGCTCTGGCCTTATGAGACAGTAGCCTCGGCGGTAAAAGCCCAACAGACACATACACATACACACACAAACTGTCAGTTACTGTGCTGATGCTAGCAGGATAGCAGCTGTTAGCGAGATCAGTTGAACTTAAGCTATGTATATCAGTGGTGTGTGAAGGTGTGGCGTCACTTGCCATGCTGGGCAATCCTCTGATTATTACTGATGACGGTAAGGTCACTGAGGTGTTCTAGTTACATAGTAGACCTAAAGTGAGATTTGATGAGTTTTGATGGGAAAGCAGGGGCTGTAACAGAGATTGAAGGGAGAATGAGAGAAAGAGTATGAGAGAAGGGGTTGAGAGAGGGATAGGTGAGGGTGAGAGAGAGAAGGAAAGGGAGAGAAGGGTATGAAAGAGGGGAGGATAGAGGAGGTTGAGATGTGGTTGAAAGAGAGAGAGAGAGAGAGAGAGGAAAAGAAAGGAAAAAGTTTAAAGAGAGAGGAGAGAGGGGGTAGGAGAGGTTGAGAGGAGGTTGGCAGGGATTAAAAAAGAGATTGAGGGGGTTGAGAGAGACTTAAAGAGTCCATAAACTATAACACGGCAGTATTTCACTGAAACTAGCTGTGTTTGTGTTTCTGTTGCAGAAGTGAGTGATATTTACTTTGAATAAAAACATTTCTTATCAAAGTCGATTTGTTGTACTTTCCACACACACAGAGGGATTTAATGTTACTGCCATTTTCAAACATTATGATTTTCCATCATTTTTCCACATCACATGTACTGCAATGTAGATTTCCAATAGCTTTTAAAACGCACTCTTTTTGTTGTGCACCCAGACATTCAGGTTAAGTCATGACATTTTTCCTTTCTGGGTATTTGCATAAATTCTCCTAGCAGCAAGAACACATACACAACACCCTCATCATTAAAATATAATATCTATATAATAATAATATAGTATGATATAGATAATATAATAATGTAATCTAATAATAATATAGATATAAAAGATATATCTTTACTCTATTCCTTCATTAATTTGCTAAGCAGCTTAATCCTAATTATGGTCGCGGGGAGGCTGGCGGTCATCTCAGCCTACTTTGGGGCGAGGATGGGGTACACCCTAAACAGCTCGCTAGACCATGTCAGGGCCAAAACTCATACAACCATTCACACTCACTGTCATACCTAGGGGCAATTTGGAATCGCCAATCAGCCCACTGTGCATGTTTTTGGACTGTGGGAAGAAACCCATGCATGCACATGTAGAACATGCAAACCTCATACAGAAACACCCTGAGCCCAGGAAATGAACCCATGACTTTGTTGCTGTTAGGCGAAAGTGCAAACACTGTGCCACCATGCTGCCTCTTTACTCCCTAATTAAAACTTAATTTCTAAAAGAGTGATAATAATTTCTGTGTTTATTATACATTAAATGATAAGCACCTTTAATAGTGTGCGTGATTTTATAGACGGAGCACACATCACAAATTACACACGAGGACAGAGGCATAAAAACTAATGCAAGAATTATTCATTTATTTAAACTTCTGTAAATTACAAATAAATATCAGACAAAATAACTGTGTAAGCGAGAGTGTGAGTGTGTTTGAGAATGAGTTTGAGTATGAGTTAGAGTGCGCTTAAAAGTGTATTTGAGAGTGAGTTGGTGCCTGAGTTCATGTGTGTTAGTGCATAAGTTCTTGTGCATGTTGGAGCATGAGTTTCCATGTGGTCACACATGAGTTTGCGCAAGAGTTTCCGTGTGTGTTGGCACATGAGTTTGTGTGTGTTGGAGCGTGATGTTGTGCATGTGTTGAATTGTGAGTTCTTGTGTGTGTTGGAGCTTGAGTTTACATGTACGTTGGAGCATGAGTTTGTGTGCAGGTTGGAGTGTGTGTTCTTCTGTGTGTTAGAACACACATTCGTGTGTGTGTTGGAGCACAAATTTGTGTGCGTTTTGGAGCGTGAGTGTGTGCATTTTGGAGCATGAGTTTGTGTGGATGTTGGAGCGTAAGTTTGTGTGGATGTTGGAGTGAGAGTTCGAGTGCATGTTGGAGTGTGAGTTTGTGTGGATGTTGGAGCAAGAGTTCCAATGCATGTTGGGTCGTGATTTTGTGTGGATGTTGGAGCGAGAGATCCAGTGCATGTTGGAGCATGAGTACATGTGTGAGTTTGCAGGTCTGAGCATGTGCTGGAGTTGGCATGTTTGTTGAAGTGGAGCTCCTGAGAGGAGTCCATTAGGAATAGAGCATGATTTGGATGGTGGACCCAAAAAATACAGGCTCATACACCAATGCTCAGACTCGCAAAAATACTCACTCACTCATTTGCTGAACTGCTTTTTCCTACTACTAAGGTTGCAGAGAACCTGGACCTTATTTCACCCTAAACAGCTTGCCTGCCGATCGCGCACAGAATAAAAAACACAAAATATATCGCAGGTAGGCAGACAAACTTTTGCTGAGCAAAACAACACCAAACATTATCAGCAACATGGAGCATCCATTCATTCATTCATTCATTCATTCATTTCCCCTACCACTTGATTCTACTAGGGTCGTGGTGAGGCCAGAGCCTACCACAGCCAACTCTGAGTGAAGGCAGGTTACAACATAAATAGCTTTCCTATCCATTGCATGGTAACATACAATCATTCACACTCATAACTAGGGGCAATTTGGAACAGACAGTTAGCCTATTGTGCATGTCTTTGGACTGTGGGAGGTAATCGGAGTAAACCCATGGAACCCCAGGGAAAACATGCAAATTCTGCACAAAAATACCCTCACTAAGCCCAGGAATCAACCCCAGGACCTTCCTGCTGTGATGCAGCTGTGCTAAAATCTACACCATTGGGAGCATGGAACAAGAACTTGTCAAACAGAATAAGCAAACTAACAAGACTGGTGAAACAAATACACAAGGTAGTTTAAAGAAAAATTAGTGTTTACCTTTCCTGCTTTTACTTCAGACTAAACGTAAGGGAAATTTATTATTTGGTTTTCTCAGGGGTTAAAGTTGGTTAACCCCTTAAAGGAGCCATGCTACTTTTATAACACCAGCCTCACAGTCCTATCAGTAGAGATATCTTGCAGGAGCACCACCTTTAGGCAGGGCCTAAATCTATATATTAGTGTATGTATGTCTTTTATTGTATATTGTTGTTGTTGTGTTTCAGACTAAGACCCCTGGGGTGGGCTTTGTGAAGATTCATGCTCCGTGGCATGTTCTTTGTCGAGAAGCTGAGTTCATGAAGCTCAAGATGCCAACAAAGAAAGTAATGTTTTTAGTGACACTCTCCTACATTTTTACTTGCAAGTCCTGTCATATTATTTCTTTTTTTTTTTCTGTGGAAAATGATTGTAAACACGGTTCTATCAGAAGCCTTTTCCTGAGTTTTAAACTGTTTCAGGTTTATGAGGTAAAGCAGAGTGGAAGTGTTATGGAGAAAATCAATGCATTCATTTATAAAGTGACAGATACTCTGCACCCAAATGTAGAGGAGAACCGGACAGAGAATGTGAAGCACCTCTCGTATCCTTTCTCCAGAGAGAAACAGCACCTGTAAGTGAAATGTTACAGACATGATTACGTGTCTTTCTGCTTTACCACAGTGACAATCTGATTTGCGTGTTTACTGTCACTCTTACATGTATTCAGTTATTTAATATATATTTTTTTAATAATGTGGTGACTTTTAGCTGAATAAAAGGAATTTCACTTTTACAGGTTTGATTTATCGGACAGAGACTCATTTTTTGACAGCAAGACAAGAAGTTCAATAGTAAGTGGACAGACTTAACCTTACAGACTCTATAACATTAATATAGATTTCATATGAACTGTTATAATATAATATAGACACACTGCTGTAGATTTATTCAGTGTAAAATAAATTAATAGAAAGATGATTCTAAAAATGATTACAACTAGAAAAATAGCCGTTCTAAAAAATGTCGTAACCCCTCAGCCAGGATGCCTCAAGCACATGGAGAAGACATCCCCCATACGAACCGTTTCAGACAATCAACATTTTATTAGCCTATGCACAGGTTTAGGTCATAGGGAGTGCCTATGCAAAAGTTCAGAAAGCTGGCCTGTGCATGAGCTGAGCAATGGCCCAGACAAACATCATATGTTCAAGGTCAGTGTGCCAAGGTCAAAGGTCACACATGCAAATTTGCCACCCCACACACAGGTTTAGGTCATAGGGAGTGCCTATGCAAACGTTCAGAAAGCTATCAAGCATATGAGCCGAGCAATGGCCTGGACAAACATTATATGTTCAAGGTCACTGTGCCAAGGTCAAAGGTCACATATGCAAATTAGCTACCCCATGCACAGGTTTAGCTCGTAGCGAGTGCCTATGCAAAAGTTCAGAAAGCAATCAAGCATATGAGCCGAGCTATTCCCCAAAGTTTATATGTTCAAGGTCACTGTGCAAAGGTCAAAGGTCACATATGTAACTTAGCTACCCCATGCACATGTTTAGGTCATAGGGAGTGCCTATGCAAAATTTCAGAAAGCTACAATGCATATGAGCCAACGAATGGCCCGGACAAACACCCCCCCCCCATTTTTCTCCCTAATTTAGTCGTATCCAATTCCCACCCATCAAGTATTACCTTCCCTATCACACGACCACCACCAACCAGGGTGGGGTGTAAGCATGCACATGCCCCCTCCATGACATGCAATTTTACCACCCGCCTTTTTTCTAACTGCTGCGCATGCGTATTTGGGAGTGGCCTCACACACTCGGAGGGAAAGCGCTATCCGCCCCCTCGTACCAATGAGCTCACAGACGAATGTGAGAGCTTGCCCAATTAGCTCCCATGGACTCCCGGTCACAGAATGTTTGTGGCATCAATCTGGATTCGAACTTGTGATCTCTGGGTTGATAGTCGCGCACCTTGTCGATGCGCCACTCAGGAGCCGGACAAACTTAATATGTCCAAGGTCACTGAGCCAAGGTCAACCCTATACACATGTTTAGATCATAGGGAGTGCCTATGCAAAATTTCAGAAAGCTATCATGCATATGAGATGAGCAATGGCCCAGACAAACTTTATATGTTCAAGGTCACTGTGCTAAGGTCAAAGGTCACACATGCAAATTAGCTACCCCACGCACAGGTTTAGCTCATAGGGAGTGCCTATGCAAAATTTCAGATAGCTGGCATGTGCATGAGCCGAGCAATGGCCAAACTTATTGTCACAGTGCCCGCCCGCCCAGCCGACAAGCCAGCGACAATACCCATCCAGCCATAACGGCTGAGGGGTAAAACAAGTTACACAATTATACTGCCTACTAAAAATAAGTGAGTTGCTTCTCCATTCTTAGACAACCATGTTCTGAGACATATCCCACAGTTGTGGTAAAGACATGAATGTGTTTCAGAAAAGTCAAATTATTGTCCTACATCGAGTACATAAAAGTACGAAGGCGATTGTGCAATTGGATTATTCAACATATTGTTACCATCTGGAAGGTTCATACTGAACCTTATAACAGTGTGCTACTGCTGGTTCGAGTTCTTATCTTAGAAATCCCTTGCTCCTGCTGACGATATTCCATATGACCAAAATATACACTAATATCATTGACAAGGTGCGCGACTATCAACCCGGAGATCGCAAGTTCGAATCCGGATTGATGCCACAGCGATCACCAGCCAATCATGGGCGTCTGTGAGCTCATTCGTACGAGGGGGCGGATAGCGCTTTCCCTCCGAGTGTGTTAGACCGCCCCCAAATACGCATGCGCAACAGTTCGAAAAGAGGCGGGTGGCAGCATCTCATGTCACGGAGGGGGCGTGTGCTTGCTTACGCCCCTCCCTGGTCGGTGGTGGTCCTGCGATAGGAAAGGCAAAAAGTTGATGGGTGGGAATTGGTTATGACTAAATTAGGGGAGAAAAATGGGGAAAAATAAAAATATATATATATACACTAATATAACTTAACTGAATTGAATTGAACTTCACACAAGAAATGTAGTGAGAAAATAATTCAGAATAAGCATGATCGGGGATCATGAAAACACTTAATGACGTTAAATTATAAATGAATGGACAGCAGAACTCATGGATATGTTTAATAATGAAAGTAAGAACATTTCCAAACACACAGTGTGATGAGAACTCACAGGAATGGAACAAAACCACTGTGTTAATAAAATAATACTTGTTAATGAGAATAATCAGAATAAAATGATCTATTTTGTAGGGAGCATAAAGATTGATTAGAATATGTTCACATAATTTTTTTTTTATAGTTATACATTCAACTGGGTTTTTTTTTTTTCAAACTTTCCCAATTATGTCATGTGATCTTCATTCATGTTAAACAGTCATTATAAAACATAAGTGTATATTTATTGTTTAGTATATTTATTAACATCTTTTTTGAGTAAAATGTGTAAATTTGCTTATTGGTCTATTATAATACCCAAGATTTGAAAGCCCAGGTAAAATAATTCTTGTGATATTTAATCATAACTCATATATTATTCATTTACTTGGATGTTAAATTGATAACAAAGATAATTTCACCACTCAGTATTTCTTCCACCATTTCTTTTAGCCATCACATGAGAGAGGAAGCAGTAAAAAATGGAAACAAAAAAAGGACATTTAATTCACGTTGTGTAAATGCTTGATTTTCATGGCAAACTACATGAAAGACAACTCTAATTCTCTTTGACTTTCTTAAATAGTGTGTTGGGAAGGTAGCATTTTGTGTAACTCTGCTTGATAATATTGCTGATAAATGGTTTGAGAAAAAGTGAATGATTTTCACGTAACGTCTGTCCTCATGTTAAGGGGTTAATTGCAGTGCCAGTGGAAATAAACTACAGCACCTATCCACACTTTTAGTGTATGTAGAGCTTCCCTAGAAAGCTTTCATTTAGATGCTGTTGTCTTGTGAACATCGTGTTGAGATAACCCTTCTTTTTACCCTATCTCAATGCCCATAAAAAATGTCCGTCCTGTTACATAAGATTACATACGAGTTCTTAATGTTAAATCATATTCAATGCATACTTGATAAATATTCAATACATACACATAATAAAAATTCTCTGTTCCAGAAATTATCTTTTTATTGCCACATCATAATACTACACATATTTTATCAAAAAATACGTAAAATAAGCTATTACATTATGCTTAAAATTTTGACTGTTTTGTTCCTCAAAAAAAAGCTACAGTGTATTTTTCACTTACTAAATAAATGTGTAATTGCTGTCACGAAAATGTATTTAAGTACTGAGCTTTTTCCATCTCCTTTTCTACCACTTTCAATAAAACATTTAAAATACGTAAAAGTTTTCAGAATGTTGGTCTTTGTTTTTATTTGATTTGTTGCAGGTGTTTGAGGTTTTGAAGAGGACAAAATGCACAAAGTTAAAGTTTAATATGGGTGAGAGCACCTGCTCATTCTTTGCTGTTAAACATTGTGTGTTAAATGTTTTTCTTACTACTGTAAAGTCTGAGTGATGAACATTGGCCTGTCTGTAATTTCTCTTATTTAGGAATAACGAGTCTTTTAGGCAGTGGTGCATATCTGGCTGCATATCCACTACATGATGTGAGTCTGGTGCACAAATGAATAATCAGACAAATAGTGTGCATGTGTGTGTGTGTCTGTGTGTGAGTGGGTGTGTGAGCATGTTTGTGTGTATGTGTATGTTTGTATGTGTGTTTCATGATTGGGTGTGTGTTTTCTCACAGGGTGATATAAGTGGAGAAAATGCACAACCAAATGACAGAAAGGTGAGTAATGAAAATGCACGTGCAAACACACACACACACACACACACACACAATTTAATTCAATTCAATTGTAGTTGTATTGCGTTTTTTACAATTCATATTGTTATCAGTTGGTGAGGGTCGAGCCTCAGTAATAGCTTTGGCTTTACGAGTATGCTGGGGAGCTGTCATACACCCGTCCAACTGTGAGGGCTCTGATGCCAGAGGTGAGGGGTTGCTAACTCTGGCTAAGGCACCCAGACTTGCCGCTGCAAAAACTTTTACACTAGCCCTCTCTAAAATCTGGATGTGCTCCTCTAATGCTTTCTATTACTAGTGTACACTTATTACAGACATAATTGTTGCTAATGACAGAGAAAGAATTGCTAGATTGCTTCAACCCACTGAACAAGCTGAATGCTTGCCATGAGTCAAAAAAAGTAGCTTAGCTGAAGATTTGTTGATGGTAACAGTCTGTTGATACTCTGTTGATAATCTGTTGATTTGTTATTGTGTGTGTGTGTGTGTGTGTGTGTGTGTGTGTGTGTGTGTTTCAGCTGCTGTATGAGGAGTGGGCTAGTTACAGTGTTTTTTATAAATACCAACCCATTGGCCTGATCAGGTATTAAAGTGTTAATAATAATAATAATAATAATAATAATAATAATAATAATAATAAAAGATATTTATATATCAGTATAAAGTTTAGAAGGGAATATGGGTGTATGGAAAATATATTATAATAATAATTTATATATGCATATATATTCACACAGTTTCATTTGAGATGTTGATCTGTCCCCCTAAGAGATCTGTCTTTTTCTCTTCAGGAAGTACTTTGGGGAGAAGATTGGCCTGTACTTTGCATGGCTGGGAGTTTACACTCAAATGCTGATTCCTGCCTCTCTGGTGGGAGTGTTTGTGTTTCTGTACGGCTGTCTTACCGTTGATGATGACATCCCCAGGTCAGCATTAATATAATTATATCCCTTAAACATTATATTAATTAATGTATACTAAACAGGAAATTGGTGTATTATCTAGGAAATGAAAAACATTATCCTGAGTGGATAGTGCTTGAATCAAAATAGCTAATTCATGGTTTGTCACGGTCACGGGGGGGTGAGTTGTGGTGGGGGAACTGGTGGGGGTGGTGGTGGGGACCAGATTTGGGGTTAGCTGTCCTCTGGTCTGCCAGGGCCGTCCCCACGGGGCATGTTGGGAGGGTTGTGTGATGTGGATGTGTGAGAGTGAGGGTTCATGGGGTGGAGGTTGGAGTAGGTAGAGGGTGGGGGAGGGGGGTCGATGGTGCCCTGGT
>JAQMYF010000024.1:25155717-25167291 GCA_030014195.1 Neosilurus mollespiculum
TCAGTGTTTCCTCTGCCTGCATCTGCAACTCAAAACCAATGCTGAATTGATTCACCCCTAAGTGTAACAGATGGGAAGTGCTTTTAGCCCCAAACATACCTTTAGTGATTTGAAGAAGGGATCAATTTTACTTAGCCAGTCCACATTTTTTGTTCCACAGCAGCCTCTAACATCATCATTTTCTGTTTATTTTCTGAACTGCTTAATCCTAATTATTGTCGCCGGGAGGCTGGTGCCCATCTCAGCCGACTCTGGGCGAGGGCAGAAAGTCTTTACGAAAGTCAGCAATGGTTCTTTTACATGCCTCTCACTACAGATAGTGAGAGATATTAGCTGCACTGGGGAGACAGCAGTGACAACCCGGTAATAGTGACCTTCAGATCAGTAATCCGGCACCCTACCACCAGGCCACTACTGCCCACTGGTGAACTCATGAACACTAAAAGATCTGGAAGACCACATTTTCTTCAAAATGTTAGAGGCTGTGGGGCAGTGGTGGCCTGGTTTACTAAGCTACCTGTAAGTGCTGGATTACTAAGGTCAGGGGTTCAAGCCCCACTATTACTGGGTTTCACAGCTGCCCTGTCCCCAAGTGCAGCTAACTGGGTTATCAAAGGCCAGCCATGTTTCTCACTGTCTTTGGTGAGAGGCATATAAAAGAACCATTGCTGATTTTTGAAAAGAGTGTTTCTGCAATGGCCTGGTGAGCTGTCCAGAGTGTACTCTGCCCTTGCCCAGAGTCGGCTGAGATGGGCATCAGCCTCCCTTTGACCCTAATTAGGAATAAGTGGTTCAGAAAATAAATCAATGAGTTCACCAGTGTATTCCTTTGTTTAAGAATCTACCCAATCGTTGATCTGGCCACTCCTAAAGTTTCAGCCATCCCTCAGATCGGTGTGTTTATTTTTCCAGTATAAAGATTTCATTGAGACATCTTTGAAGAACATATTGAGATTTCCCATAAACAGCTCGAAATACAAATTTAACAATTCAGCAATCAATTCCAAATTTTTACCTGTTTAATTTGTTATGAAATAATGAAAAAAAGACTGTAACTGACCATGAAACAGTTAACTGTCTGGTTAATTGTGAGCCTGTGAAAATGGCTGTGAAATTAAGATAATTATAGCTGTCTCTCTGTCTCTCTGTCAGTATGGAGATCTGTGATGGCAGGAGAAACATCACCATGTGTCCTTTATGTGATGGAGTTTGCGGTTTCTGGAATCTGAGTTCAGCGTGTGCAACAGCGAGAGCCAGTCACCTGTTCGACAACCCAGCCACCGTCTTCTTCTCCATTTTCATGGCCCTGTGGGGTAAGAACACACATACTTATGTTCTTCATGTTTCAGGGGACAGTGTGTATCATTAGCTTTGTAATGAAGGCTGACTCTAAATTAGCTCATTTTCATAATTTCCTCTTGATATGTGATCATGTCTGGAATTAAAAAGTTAATAATTGATCATTTTGCTCTAATTTTAGCAATTTTATTTCCTGCAGTAGAAGGTGTAATAATAATTAACAGTTTTATGCCAAAGGCGATAGGGATGTTGCTGAATAGTACCTGAGACAGAACATCAAGGTAAAGTCTAAATTCAGCAACATTCACTGAGCCTGAGGTAAATAGATGTTTTAGTATATACTACATGGTAGCATAAGCAAAAAAACACATTAAACAAGGTTTTTATGGTTCATTAAAAAAAAAATTATCATGACATTGTCCGGTGAGCTTTGTGTGTCATAAGTGCAAGCAGAGCAGCTCAGAGCGATTATACTGCTGTTCAGTTCACCAGACTTTTACAAGATTTCCACAACTTTGTGGTTCAGACGAGTTTTATGGATTGTTGGCTATTTTTCTCCAGATGTTAAAAATAAATGTAGTGCTTTATTTCCTTCCATGGATTCTAGACTGCGTGTGATAGAAAAGAGCTTGTTATTTTTTACAAAGAAAGAAAAAGTATTACAAGCTTACATTGCTTTACTGTAGTAAACTCTACTTTGGCATCTCACACTCAGGTAAACTTTCCCTCGACGCTCGTTGTCTTTATGTGCAAACCACTCTAAAGTACACAGCAAACTGAAACATTTAAGTTTTGACAGAAATGTACTGAGTTTACAACTGGCAACATATTGCATAGCTTTGTCTGTATTTTTTTGGGCCAGCCTTTTGTTAAATTTCTAGGATTTCAGAATCAGTGACTGTGGGAAAATCATAAGTAATCATAAGTATTTGTCTTCCATTTGTATTCAGGCATTGTCCACCACTCTGGATTAAAAACTTTCCAGGACTTTGTGAAGTCATCATAAAGTTTATGCATGAGCACTAAACTTTCTTTGTGAAAATGTGATTTTGCTTGTAATTCTATTCACATTTTGCATATAGTGCATTTAACAACATACAAAACAGCTTTACAGTATATATAAATTCCATATGGCCTAGGGTGCTGGATTACTGATCCCAAGGTCGGGGGTTCAAGCCCCACTATCAATGGGATGTTACTGCTGTCCCCCCAGTGCAGCTAACTGGGTTATCAAAGGCCAGCCATGTCTCTCAATTTTTATGGTGAGAGGCATGTAAAAGAACCATTGCTGACTTTTGTCAAGAGTAGGGCATTGCCATTAGCGTGTTTCTTCCCTGTGATGGCCTGGCGAGCTGTCCAGGGTGTATTCTGCCCTCAACAAGAGTCAGCTGAGATGGGTGCCAGCCTCCCTGCGACCCTAATGAGGATTAAGCGGTTCAGAAAATGAATAATGAATGATAAATTCCACATCTAAATTGTACATTAATAAATGAACACTGGGTGATTTGATTATGAATAATTAAGCTTGTACAACTGTATATGTTCTGTCAAAAAGTATAATTGAGTAAAAAAGGAAACTATGAGCAACTCCGATCAGGCATAACATTAAACCACCTGACTGGTGTGTATCTAGACAGTTCCATACACAACAAACTGTATTACACTTTGTTCTGACTCCTTTCAATCATATCCAGCAACAGTTTGAAAATGCTGAATAGACCTAGTTGTTTAGGAATACAACGTGGTCCGTGTCAAAGTCACTGAGATACTTACACTTACTCATTTTTCCTGCTTCCAACACATTAACATTCAGAACTAACTCTTCACTTTCTGTATAATACATCACTATACCCCTCTAATATAACCCTGCTAAAATACCCTACAATTACGCCCCTCTAATATATCCCAAGGGCGGCACGGTGGTGTAGTTCCCAGCAAGAATGTCCTGGGTTCAAGTCCTGGGCTTGGATATTTCTGTGTGGTATGTTCTCCCCACGCTTGCATGGGTTTCCTCCAGGTACTCCACAGTCCAAAGATATGCACATTAGGCTAATTGGCTGTTCCAAAGTGGTTGTGTGTGTTGGCCCTGCAGTGTACTGGCGAACTGCCCAGCATTTCCTTCAACCCTAATAGGATTAGGGGGTTCAGCAAATGAGTGAGTGATATACACCATAAATACACTCCACTAATATAACCCACTAACCAACTGTAATGAGATCATCCACTTCACCTGGCAGTACTCAGAATATTTTTAATGTTATGGCTGATCTGGGTCTATTCATCTCCAAAACAACAGGTCTTGTGGGGTGTTCCTAGTATGCAGTGGGTAAATAAAGGTGGAATTGCCCTGGGGTGGCATGGTGGATCAATGGTTAGGTCCTTTGCCTCATAGTCAGAAGGTTCTGAGTTTGAATCTCATCTGTGTGGCCTTTTCATGTTCTTCCTGTGCTTGTGTCTTTTCAGCATTGTAGCCTAAATTTCATTTGGGATCAATAAGCTATATATGTATGTTTGTATGTATGTATGTATGTATCTATCCATTCATCCATCCATCCATCCATCTAAATACTGAATTCAAAAAGATACCAAAAAATACTGTTAAAGTTTTCCTTTAACACTGGGTCTTTAACAGGCTTTTTAAGAGAAAGCTCCGCCCTCAGTTGTAGCCTTCATTATTCAAGGTACCAAAAAATAGCCCGCACCATTTGATTTACCGTGTATAGGTGTGAAATACCATAAAGACCAATACTTGTGTACTTCAGCTGTATAGCAAGAGACCATTTGGTGCTTTATAGGTCAGAACTAGTATTTTTATCAAGCGTTGTAACGGACGTCCAAGAGGCAGGAGACAATGTTAATGCAGTTAAACAGACATAAGGGTAATTTACTGTAGACTTTAAAGTGTGTGTGTGTGTGTGTGTGTGTGTGTGTGTGTGTGTGTGTGTGTGTGTGTGTGTGTGTGTGTTTCAGCTGCATTCTTTATGGAGCACTGGAAGCGGAGGCAGATGCGTTTGAACTATGAATGGGACCTGACAGGATTTGAGGAGGAGGAGGTGAGATTACACGTCGAAAAGGAAAACAATCCATTTACAATCCATTTATCTCACTTTTTATATCTATCTATACATGTATAATCTCACAATGCTTTAATATTATATTCTGTTGTCTAGCGAAGAATATTCCCTGCCATATCAATAAATAATATTTATTCTATGTAAATATGCATAGCATTTATCTGTAATAAATAATTATAAACATAAATTTAATTATTTATTTTGTCACCCCTCCCCCACTTGTGTGTGTAGGAAGCACAGAAGGTTTGAAACATTTTCAGCTTTAACACCTCTTTAATGATCTATCTAGTTTTCCTTTCGGACTTTTTCCTCATGCTTGTTTTGCCTCCTTCTCTCAACAACACAAACACTCTTATATATCACAAAAACTATCACCAAAACACTAATACACAATCTTCTAAACCCTTACACTCTGAAGCACTTGCATGCATGTACACGTGCACACGCACACACGCACCTTCTGCTCACTCAGCTTCCTAAAGGCTGAAGTGTATTTTCCTGAATGCCGCCCAGGTGACGTGCACAGGGTGCAGATTTCATTATGTGCCCGAATTCTGTGTCCATGTGTACTGTGCATGTTGGCTGATGCAGTGTCTCAATTCAGGTACTTCTGTTAGAACCCTTCCATGTAGTAAACCATGTATACTGTATACTTGTCCAGTGTGTGAACTTCGGCAGGGTGGTATTGTCACAAATCAGATATAATAAGCTGTGCACTTACTGTAACCCCAATCGCGTCATCCACCAAAAAATATATCCCAGATTTTTTTTGCTCACCTTTAAAAAATAAACTCGGTTTTAATTTTCCTCGCTCATCAACATACATAAAAATTCTGTGGTGCGTGTCATGCAAATTATATAACAGTGTGCACTGACGCCATGTCCTCCATCAAGTGGCTGAAAATAGGTTGGTGGTTCTACCCCTTCTGTTATGTAGCCAAGATGGGGACGATTAAGTGTGAGAATTGTACCTTTTTGAGTTCATTCAGGTTACTCAGAGTGCACTGCATATTTCTGGACTTCCCAGTTTGCGCTTTTACTCTTGAAACATCAAGTATAAACATAGAAGTATGTGGACTGTGAAATACAGAAGTATGTAAATTGAAACACTGCACTATTCAAAATGTGAAATACTGAAGAAGAATATTTTAAAGGAGCCCATTCATTTTCTGGACATATCAAATAAACATGAAATACGGTGTTATCTCTTGGAAATAAAATGTAATC
Organism: Neosilurus mollespiculum; assembly: GCA_030014195.1. NCBI lineage: Eukaryota > Metazoa > Chordata > Actinopteri > Siluriformes > Plotosidae > Neosilurus > Neosilurus mollespiculum. The sequence continues at coordinate 25,161,318 of JAQMYF010000024.1, forward strand.
AGCCAGAAGGATTTTCTGAAATCATTTGTTTGCTCCTGTATTCAGGTGTCAATGACCACTGCACTGGGTGCAATGATCTTAGTAAACACTGTCATCGCTTTTATTTTTCTTAAAATCATATACCTTTTCTGTTTCTTAACATTCGATCTCAGGACAGTGGTGGCTCAGTGGTTAGGGCTCTGGATTACTGATCTGAAGGCCAGGGGGTTCATTCCCCAGTACCACCAAGCTGCCACTGTTGACCCCTTGAGCAAGGCTTTCAACCCTTAACTGCTCAGATGTATGAAAATGATAAATGTAAGTCACTCTGGACGAGGGCATCTGCCAAATGCCGTAAATGTAATCTTGGACCGCTCCACTTTCTGTGAATTGGAGTTGCATTGCCAAGTTATTGTGCATGTGCAGAATTGTTTTACTGGTCAGGTTGTCTTGTTATTGTTATTGGACCTCATTCATCAATACCTTCTTAACATTTTTCTTAAATTTGTTCCTTTGAAAATTTGTAAGAAAAGTCTACTTTGTATTCATGATGTGTTCTTAAATCTTCAAATTGTTCGCAGCTATGATGGTGAATTCCATTGTCTTCACAAATTGAAAGCGCATGCCACTTGCTCTAATTAGCATAGGTAAATGCCCCTTAAATCCTCATAAACAGACATAGGGTTGTGTGCCTCCGCAAATATTCATAAAGATGAAAATAATGGTAAAGTGAGCCTACAAATCTACAAGAGCACCAGAATCTAAGAGGAGGAAGAATTTTACTTGCACTGAAGTAGAAATCATTTGGCTGAAAAACTGATAAAACACAGGCATGACATGCCAGCCACTGGAGGTGAAGTGGCTGGCTCTGAGTTGTCAGAGCTGGAATAGCGCATTTCGGGTGTGCCATTGATGGAGCGCATATACACTGACTTGTGCCCTGTGCCTGTAGCATCAAGGTCGCATCCTGATAGAGAATCAAAAGGTATTGCTTTAGTTAAGGTTTAATAAAATTTTAATCTGGCTTTTAAGTGAAAGCAATAGCTATAAAACAGTGTTTCTTTTGCTCTTTTGGTGATCTGCTGTAAAATACTTAGGTTGTATTTCACCTTTAGGCATTTGCTTCTGCAGCAATAACCAAATATTGTAAGCATGAATAAGTAACATCAGAAATAAAGGATCACAAGGATGCTTTCATTCATCTATCCATCCATCCATTTTCTGAACCGCTTAATCCTAATTAGGGTTGCGGAGAGGCTGGCGCACATCTCAGCCGACTCTGGGCGAGGGCAGAGTAGCCAAAATCCATACAAACAGAACCTGGATCTTCACATTCAAAATCCTGCTGCAGGACCTCCACTCATGTCTTCAGGTCCTGTTCCCCCTTGTATTATCTCCAAGACAGTCTTGGAATGATTGGACAACAAGGAGTGATTTGACCCAACAATAACACAAATAGCAACAACACTGGGCACAGTTTGAGATATACTCAAAGAAATAAAACATTTAAATTAAAACATGCACTGAGACTGGTATCATTCTTAAGTGACTTGAAATGTTTATTGTGAAGTTACAATACAAAAAATGTAATTAAGGCATAAATTTACAAATGATCAATAAATTGTTGGCCTTCATGTGCACTTCATGCCTGTAATATACTCACCTGGTATCCAAACTCTCTCTAAAATACCCCTGTGACCAACAAGCCCAAGGCAGACAGTACCTGAACATGTGATTGTATCGGGTTTGAGCGTATGTGCCAGCAGCACTTTGGGACCAATATGTGTGTAAGAAAGCTCTTTGTAGAGTCTGTTTTTCCTTAGAACAAATCCCAGATAAGAAAACATTGGCAAATGCCAGAATGTTCATAAAAGTGCATAAGAAGACATTTAAAAAGAAGTTTCTTTATAAGAAGGGTTGGTGGTTGAGGCTTATTTTTATTGTATATAGACACAGAACCAAAACAAGATGTAAAACAGGTGAATGAGGGATACTAAACCCTTGTGCTGGGGTGGTTTCACAAGGAAACCTTTATATTAAGCCAAAATGAACTGATAATGTAAAATAAAACACGTAGGCTCTTCAGTAGAAAGTGGGCACCTTCAATATTTTAGAACATTTTCTACTTGTTGTCTTTTTCTTTTTCTTCCGAAATCAGCACTAAAACATTAAAGAGGCTCTTCTTTTTTGAGGTCCTAATGTTGTAAACTGCAGACACTCATGTCCACTTCATACAAATCCACCTCTGCTGGAGCTCATTGAGACGTTAAATAACTGTGAATAAAATTGTGTGGGCAAATCCCACCTATACTGTGTGTGTGTGTGTGTGTGTGTGTGTGTGTGTGTGTGTGTGTGTGTGTGTGAAAGAGAGTGAGCCCTAACCCTAACCTTCAGTCTTACAGCATTTGTCTTGTTTAAGGATCACCCGAGAGCCGAGTACGAGTTCAGAGTTGTGCAGAAATCCCTGAAGAAAGAACAGAAAAAGTTTAAGAAGGTAAAATGCAGTTAGTTAGAAAGCCTCGACTATAATGGGTCTAATATTTAAATTTGCATATTTATCTGACAGCACTCTGTGATTGGTGAGAGTAGATAGGACCTACCCATTTTACAGTAATAGGGAAGAAACCATGTTTGTGGTTTAAACATTGTAAAGTTCCAAACTCTTCTGTAACACATGAAAGTATACAAGTTTTCATAATCAGGTGGTTTTTACCTAAATTTTTAAATTTGCAACCTGCTACTGCTAAAAAACGTTTGATAGTTTGCATTAGCGAGTTTGAAAAGACTGCTGCATCACTCTGGCAGGTGCACGAAATCATGAGAATAGGACATGAATCTCCCAGATAATATAAGGCAAGTTAATGACAAAAAATAATATATAGATATTAAACTAACAAATCAGCTATAAACTAATGAACTTTTAAATAATGCTAGCTTTTACTAAGTTTGGGTTTAATTTCCTTGCACAGTTCACATGGTAGAAATTAATGTATGCACGCAAATACAGATCGTCTTATAGAGACATATTCAAATTAAGGTTAACGTTGCATACAGCTCTATATTTTGACACAGTCTTTATCTCCTTTTTATTTACTGTTTGTACTTAGTTATAAACAGCTATGATCCATTAGAACACATTTTCTCCCACACTTCTTCAAAAGGTTTTGAGATATTGACCCCAAACCTACTTAAGCTTATCCGTCCTGTAATAGTGTGCCTGTGTACAGTTTCTGACAGACACATTTGTTTTCTCATCATTTTTCCCCATTGAAATAAACTAACTTTAGGAATCAACGTGCTTCGGTTCTGTCTCACTTTATCAAGAGAAACATCAAACCTCATTGCATGGCTCTAAACAGTTCACTCAACACATATCTACCCCACATGTACCATTACTCTCTGTTTTTCACTGCGGATCAATCAGACATTTTCCTGTAGAAATATATCTCTAGATTACTTTGCACTTATTCTTTACAACTCACAGCACAGACTAACTGAAGAACACAAGCATTAGCAGATAACTGGGCAACAGTCGTCATGGTGATGTATGTGTGTGAGAGACTCTTTTTCTCTATAACACTGATATAAAGGAAATAATCTGATAATGCCGAGACACTTTTGTAAATATCCTTATTTTCACTGGTGACTGAATTATTATGAACAAAAGCATTGATAAAGAAATGTGGATTTTAACATGGTGTGGAATTCCCGCACACCCCCAGTTCTGATCCTGAAATACTTACTCATTCACCAAACCACTCAAATCTATTTGGGTTACTGGGAGGCTTGAGCCTATCTCAGCCATAACTGGGCAAAGGTAATGTACACCCTGAACAGCTAATCATACCATGGAAGGGCCAACACACATACAACTATTTACACTCACACCTAGTGGCAATTTGGAACAGACAATTCGCCTAATGTGCATGTCTTTTAACTGTGGGAGGAAAGTGAAATACCTGGAGGAAGCCCGTGCAAGCATGGGGAGAACATATAAACTCCACACTGAAATGCCCAAGCCCAGGGCTCGAACCCAGGACCTTCTTGCTGTGAGGCGGACATGATAACTACTAAGCCATCATGCCTGGTCCCAAAATATAAACATTTAATTTAGTTAGTTTAATCGTAATTATTTTCTCTTCATGTAAAGTGTGTAATTGTTTTTTTTACCAGACAGAGAAAGAGAAGTTGACCTGTAAGGATAGATGTCCTGCTTATATGACAAACTTAGTGATGATGCTCTTAATGGTGAGTTTGTTGGTTATTTCTCTCTCTCTCTCTCTCTCTCTCTCTCTCTCTCTCTCTCTCTCTCTCTCTCTTTCTCTCACTCTTACACACTCTTTCTCATGGACACCACACACACACACACGCACGCACACACACAAAGCAAGTTACATTAAGAACCAACTGTATACATTAAGAATTATCTGTAGCGTTTATCCATCAGGATTGTGGAGTAGCTGGAGCCAATCCCAGCTGACTTCAGGTGAGAGGCTGGGTTACACCCTGAACAGGTTACCAGTCTATTACAGGACTAACACAAACACAAACAACCATTCACACTTACATTTAAGCCTATGGGGGATTTAGACTAGACCATTCTCCTAATGTTCATGTATCTGGACCGTGGTAGGAAACCAGACTACTCGGAGGAAATCCACACAGACACAGGAAGAACATGTAAACTCCACACAGAAAGACCACAACTTAGTTGCATCTTGCGGCAAAAGCCATGGTTCACAAAGAGCTTACAAAACTTGAAAGGGATCTCACTGTTGAAAGGTATCAGTTGGGAGAAAGGTACAAAATAATTTCCAAGACATTACATATACAATGAACGACAGTGAAGATCAGCAGTGGAGAAAATATGCTACAGTACAAAGATCTAGACATCCCTCCAAAATTGATAAAAAAAGAAAAAAGAACAAGAATTAAACAGGCCGGCAACAACATGGAAGGAGCTGCAGGAATTTCTGTCAAGTACTGGTTGTAATACAAGTGACAACATATTATCACATATTCTTCATGTGTGTCATATGCATAGAAAACCCACTTAAATTTTGCAAAACCTAAATCCCATCAAGTCCCCCAAATGCACGTGGGAAAATTTGTTCTGTCTTGATGAGATCAAGGTTGAACTTGTTAACTTTGAAAGGTTTTTTGGTATAAAAATAATACAGCACATCACCAAAAGAACCCCACACCCTCGGTGAAGCATGGTGATTAGAGCATCATGCTTTTGGGATGTTATTTTTCAGCTGGAATGGGGATTTAGTCAAGCTGATGGGAATTATAAACCGTTCCAAATACCAGTTAGCTTTGGAACAAATCCTCACAAAAACTTTTCATATTGTATGGAAATACACATATATAAGTAAGTGTTTCAGTGTAATTTTTTTTTTTATAGAATTTGTTTGTGCAAAGGGTATGCAAACTTTAAATAAATGGTGGCTTATTAGTGTTTATTAATTGTTGTAAGTCAATACAACCAAAAATATTTTTATATGTGGAACAGATTGGCGTGACATTTGCTATTGTCTTTGGCGTGATTTTGTACCGAATTTCCACCACATGGGCGCTGCACATGAGCTCTAACCCGACAACACGCTCCAACGTTCGTCTTACTGTCAAAGCCACGGCAGCCATCATTAACCTGGTGATCATTCTTATCCTGGACGAGGTGTATGGTGCCGTAGCACGCTGGCTAACAACACTCGGTCAGTTTCACTTCATCACTACATGTACTGTATGAACATATTCAACCTCAAATCAGAATAAATGGGATGGTGCATTGGAATTAAAATTTAAACTAAAAACAACATGTCATGTCATTTTCTGAACCGCTTAATCCCAATTAGGGTTGCGGGGAGGCTGGCGCCCATCTCAGCCGACTCCGGGCGAGGGCAGAGCACACCCCAGACAGCTCGCCAGGCCATCGCAGGGCAGAAACACGCTGACGGCTATGCAGCCTACTCTTGATGAAAATCAGCAATGG
>JAQMYF010000024.1:25169327-25182243 GCA_030014195.1 Neosilurus mollespiculum
CAGTTATGTATGTGTGTGTGTGTGTGTGTGTGTGTGTGTGTGTGTAGTGTGCACATGGTGGTTGCCTGATGGAGCTTTGCATTCAGCTAAGTATCACTATGTTGGGAAAACAACTTATTCAGAACAACCTGTTTGAGATTGGCATTCCGTAAGTACACACAAACACAAACACACACACACACACACACACACACACACACGAACACGTGTTGAATGCACTCAAAATTTGGACCACACTTTTCCACTCATCACAGTACAGTTACATTATATTACTAAGCCTATTTCCAAAAAAAAAATACTGACCAGTTAATTGTATTCTAAATATAAATAAAGTTAGAATTTGATTCCTGTAACAGACTTGACAAAAGGAAAGAAACTTGTTAACTGTTGTGTTCCATCACATTTGCATTAAAATACACTTATTATAATTATAATAATTAGATTTTATTTTTTACTTGATACCAGACTTCAGCTGCTCAACAGTCTGTGGACTCTTCTCCTCTTCATCATGTGCAGTACATTGTTAATTATTGCAGATCTGAACTTCTGCATGCAAGTCAACCACACTACAAAATCACGCTGTTGTAGCTTGTGCAGTATGAAATCTGGCATTGTCCTACTGAAATAAACATGGACTTCCTGGGAAGAGACATTGCCTTTATAGTAACATATGTCTCTATAAAATACCAATTTACACCTTCAAATCAATGATACTTTTGCACACATAAAACTCACCCATGCTATTGGCACTGATGCACTTTTACACCTTTCACTGAAAACCTGGATGGTCATTTTCATCTTTGGCATGGAGAACCCAATGTTTTCCTAAAAATGAGATGAAATGTGGACTTATCTGACCACAGGACACAGTTCCACTGTCTTTCAGTCCATCTAAGATGATCTTAGTCGCAGAGCACTCACTTGCGTAGTACTTTCATGCCTATATGGCTATTTTTGTCACATTCACATGATGGTTTCTTAGGCAGTGCCACCCATGGACTTAAAGGTCAGACAAATAGTGGTTTTCGACTTAGGGTTAGACCCTGAATCTTTTCAGGATTTAATGCACTGTAGATGTTGAAAGATCTAAATCCTCTGCAGTCTAGAACATTGAAATATGTTTCTTTAGAACTAAACGCCCCATCCTTACTTACAAACACTGAGCTTTCGGTGGATATTTTTTTTATACTCAATCATAATTCCTCACCTGCTACCAATTACTTTAGTACTGTTACTGGAATATTCTCTAAACTATTCAGTGTTACTGGGATGGCCTGGCGAGCTGTCCAGGGTGTATTCTGCCCTTGCCCAGAATTGGCTGAGATGGGCACCATCCTTCCCGTGACCCTAATTAGGATTAAGCAGTTCAGAAAATGAATAAATGAATGTTCATACAGTCTTATTTTTAATCAAATTTCAACTTTGTTTATATTTACAAAATACAATTAAGTTGGTCAGTAAAAATATGAACAATCTTTTCTTTGTATGTTTGTCACTTGAATAAAAGCTCACATGAAGTAACAAATCACAGATTTTGGTTGGATCTGAATAATCATTTAAAACGGCACAACTGTTCCGGAAATGGGATTTGAACAACTGTGCCACATTCATCACATTTTGCATGGCAGCATTTTTGCATGATCTAAACAATCATTTAAAGTTGCTCTGATACAGTCAGTGGGTCAGAGTTCTGTTCTAAAGTGCAATCAAATTCAGATAGTCACTGTTTCTTAATTAAATAGTTTTTTAAAAAATACCACCTGTTTTCATGTGTCACATAATCATTTAAATATCTAGCTAATTGCAAATCTAATTTGAACTAGAATTTTAGGAACGTGATAGATGATTAATGATTGCAGTCTGGAACACAACACTGAATTTTATAACCATAAATGTAGTCATGCAATACCACTGACGCCATTTTGAATGATTGTTTTGATCCAGCAAAAATGTTATCATGGATATCTGCTGTTACAGTTTGCTTCACTATTAAATCACTCTTGTGCTTCTTTTTAGATGTGTTAACATCCAAATAACACAGTAGATATTTAGAGGTCATTATCTGAATGGAATTGTTTTAGGATGAAAACAGGTAGATATCCTCATTCATTCATTCATTTTCTGAACTGCTTAATCCTAATTAGGGTCACATGGAGGCTGGAACCCATCTCAGCTTATATATATATATATATATATATATATATATATATACCCACCCAGAGTCAGCTGAGATGGGTTCTAGCCTCCATGTGACCCTAATTAGGATTAAGGGGTTCAAAAAAATGAATGAATGAATGAGGATATATTTACAGGATTGTGCAGTGAAGATTATTCACCACCACTTTTGTCTAAAAGGACTCCTAATGAAAACAAGTAAAAAATTCTCAATAAGAAGTAGGCAATAAAAACCAAAAAAATCATTCCTACAAGTATAGTGATTTTATAGAAATAGAAAAATAGAAATTTTTCAGAAAAATTTAAAAATTTTAATTTTTTGACTCAATATGATCCAATACGATACTTGAATAGTACTTGGTTTCTGATTCATCTTAATTTTGTTAAGTGTATAATCATCACTGCACACTACTGTATTTGTTTTATTTTTTTACTCGCTAAACCATTCCATATGGTTTGAAGTTCATTCATGCTATGCAAAAGTAAAAAAAAGAACATTTGTGACATCTTTAAAAAAAAATTCTGAAAAATTAGTATTTTCAGTGTTTTTGTATTTGTATTTACAGTGTTTCACACACACACAAATATATATATATATATATTCATCAGCCATAACATTAAAACATAATAACCACTGACAGGTGACATGAATAGCATTGATTAGCATATAATGCAAAGAAACGTTGTGATATGACTGGCTTACAAATCTGAAGATATTAGACATTATTCAGAGTCGATAATACTTGAATCAAAATGGCTGATTCACAATTTGTCACAGTCCGTTGGCTTCGTTATTATTAACATGCTTTAAAATGGTTAAAAAAAAAAAAAAAAAAAAAAAAAAAGAGAGTCTTGCCCATAGCCAAATTCCTGTTTCCTCATAAAGATTTGATAAAGATAATGATGTCTCCTTTTCCTGCTCTGGCATCAGGGGACACTGAACACTAGAGAGTTTACAACAGACCGAGTCTGTCATGGTTAAAATAAGTAAAAATTAAACTATAAAAATCTATAATTATCTTAACCATTACACAGTTATGTGTCTGTTTTGTTTTTTTGTGTGTGTATGTTTATTTTCCAGTGGTATATACTAAAACAATCACCTCAGGCTCAGTGATTGTGTCGACGTTCTGTCTCGGACGATTTAGTGATATCCACATTGCCTTCAGTACAGTGTGTTACAATGCTAATTACTAAGGAGTGTGATTTATTATACAGAAATAGATCAGTCAGTTCTTGAAGTTGATTGTTGAGAGCAGAAAAAATTAACACAGTATCATGGGTGCACAAGACTTATTGAAATGAATGGGGAGCAAAGGTTCGTATGGTTTATATATGGTGACCCCAAAAACCTACCAGATTTAAAATGTAAATCAAAAAAAGGGTTAGACTTTAATCAAATTAATACTTCATGTGTGAAAATCGGCGGCACGGTGGCGTAGTGGTTAGCATTTCGGCCTCACAGCAAGAAGGCCTAGGTTAGATTCCCAGCTTGGGCATTTCTGTGTGGAGTTTGCATGTTCTCCCCGTGCTTGCATCGGTTTCCTCCCACAGTCCACAAACATGCACAGTAGGCTAAGTGGCTGCTCCAAATCACCCCTAGGTGTGAATGTGAGTGTGAATGGTTGTGTGAATGTTCACTCAGGGTGTACCCTGCCCTCGCCCAGACTCGGCTGAGATGGGCGGCAGCCTCCCCGTGACCCTAATTAGGATTATGCAGCTTAGAAATGTTGGACTTGAAATGTGGGACTTATATGTATATATATATATATATATATATATATATATATTTGTGTGTGTGTGTGTGTTTGTGTGTGTGTGTGTGTGTGTGTGTGTGTGTGTGTGTGTGTTAACAGTAAACTAAAGAAGTTGATTCCTGTGTGTGTATTTTTTCACAGTAAACTAAAGAAGCTGATTCGCTACATTAAGTCAAAGCGCAGTGCTTTTGAGGAGGAGGAGCGAGAAAAAACACTGCAGCGATATGAGACTGACTTTTTCCTTGAACCGTTTTCAGGCCTCACACCAGAGTACATGGAGATGAGTGAGTGTGTTGTGTGTGTGTGTGTGTGTGTGTGTGTGTGTGGTATTCAGGTAAAGTTATCCACTAAACAGGACTAATCTATCAGTTTTCTGTTATTTTTGATTAGCAGTGTGATAATTTCCTCAGCAGGTAATTCTCAGGTAAGTTAAGTAAGGGCTTTGACTGAAAAACTGAGACACAAAATATCCTTCCTCTTTACTGTCATCCTGAGTAAATCTGAGTTTACGTGAGTGCACCTAAGTGTATCTGAGTGTAAGTGTAAAGTACTTTTTAAATTTGTTTTTAATTTTATTTATTTATCACTTTTTACAACAGATACTGTACCAAAGCAGCCTTACTATATAATATAATTTACAGAAATATATTTTTAGATAAAAATTGTAATTTCATACATTTATCACATATTATGACTTATATACATTATAAATCAGGAGGGATAATGATTGAGATCAGGCTGGAAGTGTGACTACTGTGGTGTGTGAAAATTTATGCACCCTCTAGACTTTTTATATTTCTGTTTAAATATGATTTTTATAAAAATCATAAGTAGATAAAGACAAACCAAATTAACAAATGTAAAAAGTATTATACTTTGTTTATCATTTATTGAATAAATTAATCCAGTATTACATATTTGTGAGTGCACTTCTAGGATTAACAGTTAATTTGTAGGTGAATTTAGAATCAGGTGTTATGTAGGCGGCATGTTTTATTTTAACAACGGTGATCTGTCAAGGTCTGATCTTCACAACACATGTTTTTGGAAGTGCATAATAGTTGGAGATTTCTGAGTACCTCAGAAAAACAATTGTTGGTGCTTATCAGGCTGGAAAAGTTTACAAAGCCATCTTCTCATTTTGTTTTAAATAAGAGGCATTATATTTAGAGAAAGGAACACCCTACTTTCAAGGATAACAACCTTATCCTAGCTGTGAAACATGGATGTGTTAAAATCATATTTTGGGCCTGTTTTGTTGCATCTGGACCAGCATTTCGCTGGCTTACTTTCTTCACATAGTCCATCCTGTTTTATGCCTTCACCAAGAAAATGATATGTGATGATATATGATATAAAAAAAAGAGAGAGAATTCATCAGATCAGTCCACCTTCTTCCATTGTTCCATGGTCCAGTTTTGATGCTCATATGTCCATTGTAGTCATTTCAGTGGTAAACGGGGACAAGCATGTGCACTCTGACTGCTCTGCAGCTACGCAGCCTCATGCGCAGTAATCTGTAATACATTGTATGTTCTGCTTCCTTTCTATCATCACCAAAATTTCATTTTTCACTATTTTTTTCTCTTCTGTTGGATCAGACCACATGGGCTAGTCTGCACTCCTTGCATGTGTTATTGAGCCCATGGTGGCATCAATTTGTTCCTGGTTTATCATTATCCTTTGTTGTACACCTTTGATAGGTATTAACCGCTGCATACCAGGAACACCCCACATCTTTGTTAAATGAGTTGTCCAGTCATCTAGCCATGATAATGTGGTTTCCTCCCACAGTCCAACGACATGCACATTAGGCTAACTGGCTGTACCAAAGTGCCCCTAGGTGTGGATGTCAGATTGAATGGTAGGGTTTGTGTTGGCCCCACGATGGTCTGGCAGGCTGTCCAGGGTGTACCCCATTTTTGCCTTTACATGTTTGTTGCAGTTAGGTAATAATCACTGTTATGTACTTCACTTCTCAGTGGGTTTAAGGTTATGGACGATTGGTGTAATTTACTCATGATGTCTCCTCCTCTGTCAGTTAAGGCAAGACTGTTGTATACAACTGTGTTTGAGAGGATAACCTTCATTAACTAACATAGTAACTGTCAGAAATTATGGAATTACCACAATGAGAGGATGTTTATCCAGGTTTTTTACTTTGTTGCAAATAAACATATATATGACAGAAATCAGTGTTTGTGTAATAAATGAACATTCATGAAAAATACCTCAAATAAGTTAAATATAATTAAATAATGCTGTCAAATCAGATCAAATTTGGGGGGTTGGAGACAAAAAGTATTGACACCCATAATCGACCGCTGACCGCTCCTATTCCACTGCGCATAGCACTTTGTTTGAATGGATCATTCCTCAGTACCAGATTTCTGATCATTTGCTTTTCTTTATTCTCATTCTTGTGTATTTTATATTTTCAAGACATTGATTTCAGTTTTTATCCCAACATTTTTATGTCTCTCTTGGTCTATGTGTATTTTATGCTTTTTTAATATTACCACTTTGTTTATACTTGGACCAAAGTTCATACACTGCTGAGTGGTAACCATCTCCTGTCACTCTCTGTGCTGGATTTCCTTTTGAAGGCATTTTAGAAACCTTTCCATTCTATATTTGACAGCTTTCTTGTTGGGGCCATGCTTTCTTACAGTTAGCCAGTTCGAACAGCTTGTAAAGGTCTGTAAGCACTCTTTTTAACTGCAGACTCACATTCATTTTCTGAACCACTTAATCCGAATTAGGGTCCCGGGGAGGTTGGCGCCCATCTCAGCTGACTCGTGGCGACAGCAGGGTACACCCTGGAAAGCTTGCCAGGCCATCACAGGGCTCCCTCTATTTAATCTGGAACAAAATATGTTGTTAATTTAATTGTTTAAATTATTTGTTTGAGGTATTATTCCAGACCATTCAGCTATTAAGCAAAAAATATTTAGTGTCTTTAACTTGCTTATTTACTTTATTTACTTTTATTTAGGGTACACTTCTGCTAAATTCTGTAAAAAATTTTAAGTGTGATGATTTCATAATTTTTTGGGGGGTTGCACATATTAATTTGGCCCAATTTAAAATTTTCTTTAGCTTGATTTATTTGTGTTAGTTCATACAGAATTAGTAGGTATGTCCAAATTTCTGACTTTTATTGATGGAACATGAGAAAAGACACAGGCAGTTATCATCAGTCAGTTTAGCCTGTCTGTACTATGGTTTTGGGTATGACTTTTTACTTAATAACTAAGCCTGTTCTGAGAAATGAGATCAGCACCTTCCAGAGCGGGATGGATACTGCCCTATCCGTAAAGGTTAACCTTGGACTCAAAATTACTGAAAATGACAGCTTTCTCTAAGCCCCCTGTTGTTCTCTGAAAAACACATCCACAATGAAGACATACAGCAGTTCAGCAACCATAACCTGATACTGTTTATAATTATGTGTAATGTTTATTGTTATCTTATGTATTGCTTTCTGTAATTGTGTGTAATGTTTATTGTTATTTTGCGCAGTTATCCAGTTTGGTTTTGTGACATTGTTTGTGGCATCATTTCCATTGGCACCACTTTTTGCTCTGCTCAACAACATCATTGAAATCCGTCTTGATGCTAAAAAGTTTGTAGCTGAGCTCCGAAGGCCTGTGGCAGCACGAGCAAAAGATATTGGTGTGTATTGTTTATCGTGAATGTAATTATTCTATCCTAAAATTAGAATTTCATACTGTTTCATACTGTCTTGCTAATATTTTCAGCAGTGGCATGAATACAAATTTAATCAGAGTTGTAGAGTTTAGTAGCAGTTATTTCAATTTCTGTTAGCTTTATTTCTGTAACAAAAGGGGTAATAATAACAATATGGGCGATAAGTGCAGATAAGCTTTATTAAATACACAACTAACAACCTAACAAATGGCAGGAGAGGAATCAAAACTGAGGAGAGCGAGCAGGGTGAGCAGTGTGTGACCAGATCTTATAATTATTCATTATTACTCATTTGTCAGTCACAGTAACTAATATTGAATAAGTGAAAATAAACAAATACATATTTGGAACAATTATTTCCCAACCGCCCATGTTTTCTTCACATTTTCCTGATGTTAAATTATATGTAAATGCAGTTGCAGCACAATGATTTTAAAACACAGTAACAGATTTTTAGCAACAAAGCAAACCTGTACACATCATTTTCCAATATGATTATTTGTACCAGTAGACAATTATGCTATTCTTATCATTCTATTATCACAATATTACATCTATATTATTTACATATAAAACATATTATAGTAGCATGTCAGAAGTACACAAGACAAATAAATACAGCTTTAGTATTAATTGTTTTTTTTAATTCTGTTTTGTTTAACTACTTTTTGGTTTCAGGTATCTGGTACAACATTCTCCGAGGTGTGGCAAAAATTGCTGTTATTGTCAATGTAAGTATTTTTTCAATTTCTTTAAATAAACCTTTCGGATTTTTTCTCAAATAAACATACTTTTCCCCAACAAAACTGTTTAATTTTTAAAAACCTAAATTAAAGAATGTTAGGATAATATGTAGAAATTCAAATTAAAGCTGATAACATTTATCCATCCATCCATTACTATTATTTTACCTGTCAGAGTCAGATTAATTTAGGTGAGAGATGTGGTTACACCGTGAACAGGTCACCAGTTTATTACAGGACTAACACAGACACAAACAACCATTTTGTAGAGAAAGAGTTTGGAAGGTATGCTCATAACAATGTAATGGTTAAAGAAAAGAGTTTATCTGTGCTAAGTGCAAGCAGGGATTCTGGCATGACTGACTATGACAGCATAACTTAAAGGAGAAAACCAAAAGGAACTCAGATATGAGGGCACCCTGTAATATAACACTTCCACCTTTAAAGGTTAAATTTAATATTTTATATTCAATGTGAAATTTAATTGGGAGAGAGTACCATCTCCCAATTAACTAAGATAGGGGTGATGAGCTTATGTCTTCTGGCTCTAGTAAGGACTCTTGCTGCTGCATACTCAACTAACTGGAGCTTGTTAATGCACCTATTACAATATCCAGACAGTAATGCATTACAATAATCTACTCACAAGGTAACAAAAGCATGAGCAAGTTTTTCAGCATCATGCAGTATCATCATGTTTCTTATTTTAGCAATATTTCTGAGATGAAAGAAGGCTATCAAAGTAATATCTACACAAGCTTCAAATGAAAGACTGGGGTCAATAATTGCACCAAGGTCCTTTACTGCTGCACATGATGAAACTGAAACACCTAAAGTTACTACATAATTAGAAAGGTTATTTCTAGCTGTCAGTGGTCCAAGCACAGGTACTTCTGTCTTATCAGAAGTGAGCATTTAGTGTCTAATGTACATTACACATTTCATAACTTTATTAGGCTGTTGTCTTTAATCTGACTTTGCTGAAATATACAACTGCGTGTCATCAGCATAACAGTGGAAACCAATACCATGTTCACAAATAATGTCAGCAGGCACAGAGAAAAAAGCAGAAGGCCTAGAACAGAACCTTGTGGAACATCAAACTTAACATTATTTACATCTATAAATTGATAATGGTCAGACTATGATCAAGAATGTCTAAGGCTGCACTAAGGTCAAGTAACACAAGCAAGGAGACACTGTCCTGATCAGAGGCCAGCAGTAATTGATCTATCACCTTAGTGAATGCTGTCTCTGTGCAATGATGAGGCCTTAATCCTGACTGATACATTTTATGAATGTCATTATGACATAGTCTCGAATATAACTGCTGTGCAAGATCTTGAAGATAAAGGAGAGGTTTGATATTGGTCTATAGTTTGACAGCTGACAGGGGTTGAGGTCAAGTTTTTTAATCAGAAGTATGATAACTGCTAGTTTAAAGGATTAAGGTACATAACCAGTGCTAAGGGAAGAAATAATTGCATTTAATAAAGGTTGATTACTTCTACTTACTAGCAACTGTTTGAAGAAATATGTAGGTATTGGATCTAGCACAGAGGTTGATGATTTTGATGAGGAAATTAATGAGATTAGTTTGGTCTCTTGAAGGGGCTAAACATTGTAATTGCTGATCTGATAGGGGTATATTGTTTTTTTTTTTTTACCTTAAAAAAGTCTATAAACTTGTCAATGGTCTAAGATGATGCTCTGCATGTTTTATTTAAGATCTTGTTCCTAATTGATTTTACCATGATATTAAATAAGTGTCTTTGATTGATTTTCTTATTTTCAATTAGATTTGAGAAACATGTTGCTCTACCAGCACTAAGAGCTTTTATATAGTTAAGGAGCCTCCCATTCCATGCTAACTGGAATACTATTAATTAAGCCTATTAATTTCCATTTGAATTTATGGGTGTTTTGTTTTAGTGTGGGCATATCATCATTATACCAGGATGCTCATTTTTTTCTCAGATTTTTTTTCTTCTAAGAGGAGCTACATTTTCTAGAGTATAGTTCAAATTTAACTCTAAGCATTCAATTGCCTGATTGAATTCTGTGGGGTCTTACAGTGATCCACTTGATAATTCTGGGAGATTATTAATGAAACTCCGTAGTTGATGCTTTGTACTGCACCCCTCCAAAAATGTATCAAAATCTATTTATAATGTTTGGTGTGAAATTGCCAAATTACCATGAGAATCATGGTGAGGCCAGATCGGTGCAGCCTCTGCTGTAAAGCAGAGCTTGTACCAATCTGTCGTGGTGAAGAGAGAGCTGAGCCAGAAGGCAAAGCTCTCAGTTTACCAGTTGATTTACATTCCTACCCTCACCTATGGTCATGAGCTTTGGGTAGTGACTGTAAGAACAAGAACGCAAATACAAGCGGCTGAAATGAGCTCCCTTTGCAATGTGGCAGGGCTCTCCCTTAGAGATGAGTTGTCTCTGATGGTTGAGGTGAGAAGTTCTGTCATCCGGGAGGAGCTCAGAGTAGAACCGCTGCTCCTCCGCATTGAGAGGAGCCAGCTGAGGTGGCTCGGGCATCTAATTAGAATGCCTCCCGAAAGCCTCCCTGGTGTGGTGTTTCAGGCATGTCCAACTGGGAAGAGACCTCTGGGTCGACCCAGAACACGCTGGAAGGACTACGCCTCTTGGCTGGTCTGGGAACACCATGGCGTACCCCCAGAAGAGCTAGAGGAAGTGGCTGGGAAGAGGGACGTCTGGACCTCACTGCTTAGGCTGCTGCCCCCATGACCCGACCCTGGAACAAGCAGAAGAAGATGAATGAATAAATGGATGAATGAATGATGTGAAATTGTTAACAGATAAACACCAAAAAGTTTGGATAGTATAAATGGGATTGTGTTTGCATCTGTCTGGATACACACCAGTCAAGTGTGTGTTGATGTTATGGCTGATCAGTGTATGTTACAATAATCTGTCCTGTCTGCTGCAGACCCACTTTAGACACCATTTACCATTACTCCCTCTGTCTAGAGACACGTCCAAATACTTCCATACTATGAGTACTCAAAAATTGTACCGTGTATGAACTCAGTATACTTGAATTCTCAGTATAGTTTCAGTAGTATCTGAAATTTGCATAGATAATGCACTTAATCTATACTATGTGAAGGAACCACAATGAATGCACAGAACAGTATCCCACAGTTCAGCTGGAGGCTTCAAATAACCAAGAAGAATAATTATTGTGAATCCTGGCTGTCTCTATCAGGCTGTTACTGTTATTCTTATAATTTAGGTTTTGGCCTGATTGCCCTTGTTAAGTCTGAAGTTTGTATAGTTATCTATGCTGAACTTGAATAAAGAGCAAGACAAATTCCAAATCAGTGCTCAAGTTTTAAGCCATGAATACATTTGAGTGAATACGCAAATTAATGGATTTATTTAAATTTGCAGGATGTCCCAAGTGTTAAAATAATTTTAAGCTAGTTAACCAATTGTTGCTGTGTTTTACTACAACATTCTTTATTTGTTTTTACTTCACACCTAATGCCTTATTTGTAGTGTAATTTTTTATAAAGTCATATTTCTTTTTTATACCACATTTGGTTTGTAGCACACATAGTTAAACATTAAGATGGATTTTTAATAAAATCATGAAATCCAAATCAATACAAATAATTTAAATACAGCCAGAGTTGTGCCTAAAATAATGTCAACCCAGGTTATAATGCATTAAATATATCGACTCATAATAACAAGTCAAGGTATGATGTAACATCTATTGAAGGACATAAAAGAGAAATAATAAGGCATTATCATTATTCCTTTCTGTGACACAACCATGAAATGATAATATCCATTAATTAATTTTCTAAGCCACATAATCCTAATTAGGCTTGCCAGGAGGTTGGCACCCATCTCAGCCGACTCTGGGAAAGGACGGGGTACACCCTGGACAGTGCTCCAGGCCATCACAAGGTCAACACACACACAACCATTCATACTCATAACATTTGTAGCAGCCAATTAGCCTACTGTGCGTATTTGGACTATAGGAGGAAGCTGGAGTATTCTGAGACATAATAATATGATGGGTCAATATTTTTGTATCCCTCTCAATATTCATACTGATCTGGTGAAACTCAGTAGCGGTTTAGATGAAAAGACAGATGAAGATCAAGAAATGGGTAAAAGTAGGATTTAGTCTAGATTTAGTAGGATTTATTTTGCCTACAAATGCTCCTAATAAAAAGAAGTAAGAAATTACGTCTCTATAATTTTTTGGTGAAAATGTATTGGACAATGCTATTGTTGGCAATGAGAACCAAAAAAAAATAATTCCGACAAGTATATTGAGGTAAAAGTATGGCTAATAATTATGTGGCTAATTTTATTTTCTTGACTTTTGCATAGCATGAATGAACTTCAATCCACATGGAATGGTTTAGTGAGTGAAGAAATTAAAAAATATGTGAACACTATGCCTGATGGCCCTGCGATGGCCTGGCGAGCTGTCCAGGGTGTACCCCGCCCTCGCCCAGAGTCGGCTGAGATGGGCGC
>JAQMYF010000024.1:25182870-25200358 GCA_030014195.1 Neosilurus mollespiculum
GTCGGCTGAGATGGGCGCCAGCCTCCCCGCGACCCTAATTAGGAATAAGCGGTTCAGAAAATGAATGAATGAATGTGAACACTATGCCTGAAAGGTTAAATTCTGTAATCAAAGTAAAGGGTGGGTGCAATAAATATTGTCTTTCTTCTCAAAAAAGAGACTGTTATTTTTGTCATTACTATATATTGCTGTTTATTTACTTATTCTCATCAATATGATCCAATATTACATGAAAGAAATACTTGAATAGTACTTTCTGATTTATCTTCATTTTGCTAAGTGTATAAGTCTGAAGTTCATTCACGCTATGCAAAGGTAAAAAAAAAAAAAAAAAAATTTGCAACACCTTTCAATTTTTCTGAAAAATTGGTATTTTCAGTGTTTTTGTTCATTAGCCATACTTTTACCTCAATGTACTTGTCAGAATTATTTTTTTTTTTGGTTCTCATTGCCTACAATAGCACTGTTCAATACATTTTCACCAAAAAAAATTAGAGAAGTAATATTTTGTGATGGTGTATAATTTTCACTGCTCACTACTGTAGAATTATAAGAATGTGACGTACAAACAACGATTCATGTGTTTTGTCATGTGTTTCTCAGGCTTTCGTCATCTCATTCACGTCTGACTTCATCCCGCGACTCGTTTATCAGTATATGTACAGCACTGATGGCTCCATGCACGGCTTTGTTAATCACACACTCTCACACTTCAATGTCAGTCATTTCCAGAATGGTACAGGACCTGTGGACTCGCTCTTCTCTGGCTTTCAGGTGGAAACCTGCAGGTAACCTGGGAATTATTCACACCTAATCTCACTTACTCGCACTTCAACAGACTCATTTATACACTGTTCAGAATAATTCATAGTTATTAAGGTTTAATAATAATAATGATAATAATAAAACACCAAAACTGTAAGTTATGAGTACAAATATGTGCATGTGGGCATGTGTGTATATAGATATAAAGACTACAGAGAACCTCCATGGTCGTCGACTCCATATCAGGTCTCTAAAGAGTTCTGGGCTGTTTTAGCTGCCAGACTAGCCTTTGTTATCGTCTTTCAGGTCAGTGTGTGTGTTTGTGTGTGTCAGTGTAAGTGAGTGCAAGACAGAGAGAGAGAGAGAGAGCGCATAAACACACATTTATTTTACCTTTACTTTGTTTTTGTTTTTTTACGTGTATAAACTCCACAGTTGCTGCTTTTTATAATATGTTCATAAATATAATTGCTAGCAATGATCCAAAATGTATTTATAATTCCAAAATGTATAACCTTATTGTTTTTAAAAGTAAATTTTCTTTTATGATAAAATAACTTTATAGCCTGACATTAGACCAAAAGCAAGAAGACATTTTTGGTTACATATTCTGTAAGGGTGCCAGTAATTTTAATATATAATGCACATCTTCATTAAAAGTAGACTCTTCATTTTATTTATGCATGCATGCATTCATTCATTCATTCATTCATTTATTTATTTATTTATTTATTTATTTATTTAGCTGTATATGATTTGGAGATCAAACACTGTTAAGAGATAACTTTTATAAATGTTGCATAATTTTAACACTAATAATTTGAGTTATATAACAACATTCAATGTAGAGTCGGCATTTTGAGAAATATGACAGATTGATCCTCTGTTTGTTTCTTGCACACTCTGTTATCAGAATGTGGTGATGCTCATGAGTGACATTGTGGACTGGATCATTCCGGACATCCCTAAAGACATCAGCATTCAGATCCAAAAGGAGAAGATCCTGATGGTGGATCTCTTCATGAAGGAGGAGAAGGGGAGGAGCTTTACTATTGGAGGCGACAAAGCAAAGGAAAACAACTTGAGACACAGTCCTGTCCTCCACCCGAGGCCACTCAAACACACTCAGAGCAACTGCTACTAATGTGTTTGTGTGTGTGTGTGTGTGTGTGTGTGAAGACATTCCACCGATTGCTCTTTTTTGGTCTTTGGAGGATTTTGTTTTTTATAAATGATGTGAATGAAGTTAATAACCAAGCTATCAGAGTTCATCACAATTATCATGTGACTTTTCCTTTCACTAAATTAATAGATATTTGGTAAATTTTTTGTTTTGAGAGAGTGTAACCCCCGTTCATTTTTGATGGGCCCCTGGCCCATTGGTTGAAGCCCTGTGTTGGCCTTTGAAAGGATTTACGAGTTTTCTTTCAAATAAATGTCTAATTTATTCCTTCATCTTCAGTCACCGCTTTATCCTGCAGTGAATTCTGGTACAACATGTGAGAAAACATGAAATTAAAAATGAAATGGTATTACAGGACTTATTCAACATGTTCTGTAATATAATTTGTTGTCTTTAACAAGAAACAAATTTAATAAAATACTTTTTTGCAAATTGTTTAAACGGTACAGCCGAAAAATAAAATGCCAATTTAATAATCACTTTTAGATAAAGGTGTTTATTCTCTAGGCTAGTGTTTTCATTACAGTAAAACTATATTTTTAAATGTAAATATTAAATATTAATCATTATTCCTTAATAAACATCTAAATAGAGTGAAGTTGCATTTACTTCCCAAAATTTAAAGGTTGTCAAGGTTATTAAAGAGAATTGTTTTTGGATGTTCTTGAAATACAGCTCAAAAAGTGTAAATCTATCCCCTCAAAAAATGAGTGAAGATAAGCAGTAAAACTTTTTTTTTTTAAGACAGGGTAAGTTTTGGGTTTTATTTTAGATTTGTCCCAGGTAGCGAGTTAGCACGTTAGCAAAAGTCATAAAGTATAGAACAGAACTGGATTGTGCTGAAAAGAGATAATATATCTCTCACTATAAAAACAATATAATCCTAACTCCAGATAAAACTACAGTCAAACTGCAAGTCCTTAAACACTGTGGACCATGGAAATCATTTCTCTGTTTATTTCTATGTCATCAGAAGGTATTAATATTTACTCACCCAGCTGTTCACATCTGCTTTACAAACATATTTCAGTTTTTAATGTTGACCTTTTTTTAATATTTTACTTTTAATGGAGCTTCTGCTTGTCCATTTTACTCAGGCTTCTTATTTTTCTTTATCAGTTTTTAAATGATTTTTCTCAGAATTTTTTAACTAAACTGAATGGACATGGGGGGCATGGTGGTGCAGTGGTTAGCACGTCCACCTCAGAGCAAGAAGGCCTGGGTTCGAATCCCAGCTCGGGTGTTTCTGTGTGGAGTTTGCATGTTCTCCCTGTGTTTGCGTGGGTTTCCTCTGGGTACTCCGGTTTCCTCCCACAGCCCAAAAACATGCACAGTAGGCTAATTGGCTGTTGCAAATCACCCGTAGGTGTGAATGTGAGTGTGAATGGTTGTGAGAGTGTTGGCCCTGCGATGCCCTGGCGAGCTGTCCAGGGTGTACCCCGCCCTCGCCCAGAGTTGGCTGAGATGGGCGCCAGCCTCCCCACGACCCTAATTAGGATTAAGTGGCTTAGGAAATGGATTGATGGATGGATGGATGGACATGCAAACACAGACACACAAATAAAAGTAAGATGTGTTGTATATTTAGATAATATAATGATCCAGAGATTGTTATAAAAAGGAAACAGTTTTTATATATTTTTTTACATCAAAGTCATAAACAATATCCAAGCAGCTTGCTTCTCATATAATATGGATCATTAGCTTAAACTAACATATCCACAATACCTCTTCTTCCCAAATGTAGAGAGATGTTCATTGTTCAATCATTCATTCATTTTCTGAACCACTTATTTCTAATTAGGGTCGCAGGGAGGCTGGCGCCTGTCTCAGCCGACTCTGGGCGAGGGTGGTGTACACCATGGGAAGCTGGCTGGGCCATGCCAGGGCAGATGTTTATTGTTTAAAAATGTAAATTTTTAAAGTGAAAATACTAAAATATTCTATAATATACAACAGTGTTTAAAATCAGCAGGTTTCTGAGTTTCTGAGAACAACCAGATATTTGTAAAATGATTATCTTCTGCACAACCAACAATCAGCATATTGACTTTTAAAATGTATGAAATGCTAAAGTCGACAGTAGCCTGTAATCACTAATCAACCCTAGCATTGGTTTAATTCAGTAAGCACAGTTTCTGTCTTCTGTTTTTGTGTCAGATATGAAGCCAGTAAGGTAAAGTTGCCATCACCTCATGGCATTAATGTGGCCTAGGTTACAAATCTCTGCCTCTGTAATTGAGTCATGCACTAGATAGTGTATAACGCCCATTTCTACTTTAGGGAGTGCATTTCTAAGGGAACCATGGGGTCATTTGTCCATCAAAACTCCTTTGTACTGCATTATAATGTGAGTATAAAGTTATGGTATCTGTTACCATGTCTGTTTTACTTAAACTGTGTGTACAAATTAGGCAAATCAAAAATATATTTATTTTGTTTATTTTCCTTGCTAGCACATAAGCACGCCTAGTTAGGAACAGTGCTTGATTGCATAGAACACACACGCAAGAATAAAACAGAACTGAGGTTTATTAGGAACCAAACCGAAATAGAAAAGAAAGGTTTACAGAGCACCCAGACTCACACATAAACGAACAGAAAATACTACTCAGACAAGCAGACAGACATGGAGATAAGAGTTGGCGGAGTAAACACGAAACTTGTAGCAAGCACGGAAGCTCTAGTTCAGATCCACAAGCATAAACACAGAATAACCGGACATGGGGAGGAGATGGCAAGGACATAACTGTATGAATGTAGTTGGAATAACTGATTCCTGAAGATGAAAAAAGTTTGTAGTATTAACATTATTTTTGGTTTTGTAGGCCTGTGTAGACAGTGAATACAATATTAATGATAGTATATGATATGAAATTTCTATTTTGAACACTACTATAATATACTACAATATTCTATACTATATCTGAGTACTGTGTAGATGCCCATGCTTAAACCACATTTATTTTATATAAAAATAAATTCCAAATTAAATATGCACTTTTATTCTTCTAGATTCTTTTGATTTTTCTAAAGTATTAATCTAACAGTGGGATTTTTTATCAGGGCTAAAACATTGTATTATAATGTGACTATATTTGAAAAGCTTGCTAATTTTAGGTGAGGAGTGCTAACAGCATGTTTCTGCAACCACAAATTTTACACTGAGCATCTATACCTAGTTGGAGTATTGTCTGTATTCATCTTTGAAAAATCAAGATCAGGAGTTAAAGTTTGTACAAATAATTGTTTCAAACATATTTGTATTGAATTTGCCTTTAATCATTATTTATGCATAGCTTTGTTACTTTTATAGAAAAATGTAATTAACTAATGTTTTTTATTTCAGTATTTATATAAAAAAAAATTAACATTGAATTCAACCATTTCAACTTTAGGACACGCCGTTACCTGGGACTGATGTGAGGGAAAAGGGACACTGGATCTTTAATTTTTGTATAAAATTGTAATTTGACGTGATTATAATTTTATCTCCACATTTCAGGCATCAAAACATTTCCATATTATAAACAATTTTCTGTACAGTTTAGTAAAATACTTTGACACATTTTCACATCAGAACACTGCCTTTGAAGCTCCAAGGATCTATGAGCAGTTGTTCTAAAAATTCTTTCTTTATTTTTTCATTCTTTCTTTTTTAAAAGAAGATTTATGTTTACATTTATTTGTCTATACTGGGTATGAAGTAATTATTTTTCTTTTTCATTATGTTTTATAACATCATTCTGAAATGTAATAAGAATTAATCTTTAACTATAGAATTTTATGATAGACATGCAATAGAAACAGTTTTAAGTACAAATAAAGCCCTGGTCTTGTGGACTGTACATTAAACTTTTAATGTGACTGAGAAGTTTTACTGTAAAACCTGCCATCATCTTTTATTCTGTTACTGAATTTAAAGGTCAAGTCAAGTAATGGAGAAAACATTTATCCTAATTATTCATGTTGCTGCATGACACATATAGTTCTTTCACTAGTACGAAGAAAGGTTTATGCTATTGTGTATAATTTGTGCAAATGTAAATGTGGCCATGCATTTAGAAAAATAAAACATAACATAATGAAAATCTCTATGAGCCCAAACTAATATATATATATATATATATATGAGTAAATAAATAAAAATACAATAAATAAATACATAAATAAATAACATGATTTATATATTCATAATAACTGGATATTTTCAGTATGATGAAAACACAGTTAATGAACAAATGATTAGTATTTATTATAAAAAGACATGAACAGAAGAGGATGTGGTTAAATATCAGGTTTCAGTTGTACTCAACCTGTGCAGTGTAATGGTGTGAGACAGAGCAGAGACGCTCTTAAGGAGGAAACACTTTTCTCTGTAAATGTATACAATCTTCCATCTTTCTGTCACTCTACTTCCTCTTGCTGATAAAAACTAAACATACGTGTGCTTTTAGAAACCCTGCAGTGTTTTAACCTTCCTGAGTGATTTATCTTTTTTATTTAGTCTACTTTGTTCATTTTTCAGGTGGACGAGTGTATTTATAACAGCAGTGCAGCGCAACTTCACCATTTTCAGTCTTTTAATGGACACGTGGTCCAGTTCTCTTCGTGTTGGCTGAAGTGTCACAATAAATTTCACATGAATGAGAAATTATTTCTCATCTGGTTCTGTGTTTATTTTGCTGTGACTGAACTTTATTCAATTTAAATGAATAGAAAAGGATGATAATGTTCATTACAAACGTAACAGTTAGCCCCATCAGCAATATTTTGGGGGGCAGTTCCCCACACCGTGGTCCAGTTTGTCACCCGGGAAAAAACTTTAATCCCTGTAACTGCACTGATCGATTATACATTACCACTTTCTGTGTTGCATGCTATGTAGTAGACACATCGGGCCAAGTAGTACCAGCATTAGTCCTACTGCATTGTGACAGTATGCAAGTCAGGCAAGTTCTGGAGAATTTTACATGCTGATATCACTGAACATTCTGTTTGTCAGCTGAAGAGATGGCTGGAATGCAGGGGGATTCTGCTTACGGGGAAGAAGCCAAGGATTTGGCTGTAAATAAGGATTAGATCTGCATTTGAAGTGACTATTTTATAAGTGGTTACTGTACATGTTTTGTTTATATTCATAAGAAAGACACTCATAAATAATTATATTACAAGCAAATTGCAGACTGAGGGAAAGTGTATGTTATGAGACTTTTCGGCTGATTTAGCTGCAATGAGTAGGTTATACTGAATTAGGTCGTCGCTGTTAGCACATACTTATTTGTACCGGCACATAAAGTGTAGCCGTTTTATTTACCAATAAATATAAAATAATAAAATAAGTTTAATTTTAAATAAGACACTTGTTATAATAATTGAATTAAATAATTATATCACCAGCAAGTAATGTGTGCTATTAGCTTGTTTAGAATTTAACTGCAAACAAATATGTCCACAGTTCAAAACTACTGCACACATAGGGCCAGATCTACTAAGGTCCCAATCTGCATGTAGTAATTTGGGTGCGCAATCTAGAATTTTCGTGTGGAGTGGAACCGCAGTTTGGGGGTGATTTACTAAGAGTGATTGCGTAAATGACAAGAAGTGCAAACATGCTGGAGACACGCCCATTTAAATGAGGGTTTTGAGTGTTTCATGTTTTGCATCATGTTTGGAGCGCAAAATGAATTCAACCCTACAGAATTAGAGGTGTTGGTAGATGAAGCCAATAAACACTTAAATGAGCTGCAGCAAAGAAATCTGATGATCACACAAAGGAATGCTATATGGGAGAAAATCTGAAAAAGTAAATACTGTTGGTAAAATGATGCGATCAGTGGATGAAGAGTGAAAAGAAGACATCAAGACATCAGAAGAAGAACAAAAGAAAAATTAGTGGATAATAAAAGAAAATAAAAGTAACACTTTTTTTCTGAGAAGATATTTATTTAATAAATTAATGAACCTCCTGTGGCAACATTTTGACGTCTTTCAAGTCAAATTCCACAGCAAAAAACATTTTTTATATGTATATGTATAACTTCATCAGAAGTTCAGCCACCTCCCTCAAATCCTCCCGAAGCAGCCACCACCCCTGTAGAGCCTCGAAAGGGTCCAGAGGACATTGATCTGGAGTTGCTGCAGGAAAAAAGAAGCAGTCTGCAGCCCTTCAGACAATTGCACGGGAGATGCGCGTGGCGTCATCGTTGGCACGGGCGGTCAGGTACGGCACTGAGGCCATTGCCACGCACTGCAGACAGATGGTCAGGCCCCTGACTATGGCCATCAATTCTGTGGCAAAAGGACTACAGGCAATGACTGTGATCCATTCAGGTGTCGAAGCGGTCCGACCAAGTCCTTATCTCGGCAGCCGCGGCCCGGAGAGGGAGGAGAGGTGCACACGGCGGGCAAGTTCAATCTGCACAGAAGGAAACAAGCAGCAGGCCTTTTAAAGAAAAGAGGGAAATAAAACACACAACTGTCACGTTTAAGTTTTCTTACACTGCTGTGAATATTTATTTTGTGTAAAAATGGCTAGTTGACAAAGAGCTGGATTTATTTATTTTTTTGCCACCTGCATGTTACAGCTATAGTCCAACATATTTTGTGACTGAAGCAATATGTGTTTGATATGATTTTGCGGGACTTAACCGAATTTGATGTTAATGAGACTGAGCATTTCGTTTGATAATATGTTTATATCAATTTAGCAAGTGATTTCAATCATCTTTTTTCAATAAATGTTGATTTGCTTATTTATTTATTGGGTCACACTAGGCCAGAATGAACAGTCTGGCACTCCTATTCTAATCTACAACATATGTTTAATTAAGGTGTTTTTCTGCATTACATATTGAATGAAAATAGAAAAATTAATGCATACCACAAGAAGTGACTTCGAATGAGACTGCTGCATGCCTGCATCCCCACAGCATTGGGTCGTTGCTCCATACGGAGGAATTGCATTGAGTTCCTCCAACAGCTCCAAAATGGCAAGGCTGGATAGGCGATATGTTTTAATGACTGTTTCCTTATTTATTCCAAAAAAGTTCTTTCAAAAATGTTTTAAACTTTCATTGTTTCAATGTCTCCTTCTCGCCACAATTACCGCAGCCATGTATGCGCAATTATACATACAAACCGTTTGCACCTCCCTTTGAGACATGTTATATATAGACACAGTTTGTATTGGCAAAATTGCTTTCAGGTTTGATGAAACACTTTGCATGTTCTAAAATAATATATTTACATTTTCTTATCCCAGCACACGCTCAACTGCGTGTAAACGTCCCATGTAGCATATTCATTGCGGCAAACGTACTAACTGAATGCAAATGCGCTATTTTGCACCTTTGCAAGACACTCTCTCCACTGGGGTCCCGTTGATAGTCATGGGCTGGTAATTCCTCTCCTGCTTTGTGCTAAAGTCCACTACAAGCTCCTTAGTATTGCTGACGTTCAAGAGGAGATTGCTGTCCTGGCACCATAATTCCAGGTTTCTAACCTAACTAGGTAGGCCGTCTCATCGTTGTTAGAGATCAGGCCCACCACCACGGTGTTGTCTGCAAACTTAACGATGTTGGTGGAGCTGGACGTGGCCACACAGATGTAGGTATACAGAGCGTACAGCATGGGCTCAGAACACAGCCCTGGGGGGCTCTAGTCATAGTTATATCTTTTTAATATTTAACCATGTTGGAACACTGAAAATTTAGTACTAAGCTTCACTCAGCTGAACTCGCACTGAGCCACACACAGATCATACACAGCAGCATCACTATCTGCATGTTAGTGCTAAAATTAAACAGATAACTTACCCAAACCCACAAGAACACTTTCATTTCGGCAAGATTTCACTGTTATTTCCTGCACCTATAGAATAATTATAGGACTCCAGAGACCAGTAGGCTTTCATCTGCTCAGATGAAATGGCGTTCGCAGGTAGTTCACGGTATCTGTGAACTGTACACACGGCCATAGATTTTTGTCCAATAACTGTATCTTCTGGAGGCTGTAAGGGTCAATTACATAACATAAATCTATTTTCTGATGGTGCCTATGCTGTGCAGCATGGAAAAGTTGTACTACTTGTCCCAGCCGTCACACGTGTGCGCAGAAGTCTGTGCTAAATATAGTAGCATTTGGCTTACGCTCATCAGTGCTATAGACAATTTTTTGCCAGTCTGCTTAGATTAGCATTTAGCTTAGCTCATATGATGCCTACTTGCTATGCTTCTCTATCCATTTTTAGTAATTGTAGCCTTTCTTTACCAGGATTATGGCTGTAGGTGATTCCAATCCCAGCTCACAAAATAGTCCAAGGCTGTGGAACTCCTTTGATACAGATTTTTTATTCAATTTGTTGTTACTTGCACATATTTCCAGAAGAGTCAAGAGGTCATATTTCAACTCATGTACTTTACTTAAGTACATTCACCCAGTATAACAGCCAAAGACTATAATAAGCATGTTGTCCCAAGAGGCTGCTGCATTTTATTACTCTATAATCCTGCCAGAAATCACTTTCTGTTTCCTAGTAAACAGAGTTTCTTAACGTCAAATCTTTATTTTAGTCATTATTTTGTGACGTGTGTCCCCCATTGTCTTTTACAGTCTCTTCACCACGAAAGTGATGCCCATTCTAACCCCACTGTCCATATGATGTAAAAGAAAATGTGATATACTTTTTATGTAGGGCAACACTATAAAGTTGGCCGTATTCAAAATTTCTGCAAATAATATAATAAAGATAATAAAAAAATTATAATAAAAGTTTTATTGTATTTAGTTGATATAGAAAACTAACATTCGCTCAGTTCTGTACAGTAGCTTATGTAGAACATTTATCAACAGTATACAGTGTTTATATCATACTTACACAAAGTCTATAAAAATAATATTATTAAACATTTAATTCAGTGTTTACAAGTGGAGTCTTCATCCACTCCAAACAGGTTTTAATGACGCATATGCACTTCATCTATAATTAAATAAATAAATTAAGTAATTATGCAGAATATCAAAAAGTAAAAAAATAAACAAAATAAAAAAATTATAATAAAAAAAAAAAATCACTCAGAACTTTTCCATCAGGTAATATACAAAATTTATACATTTTATTTTATATTATAACAATTTTATTTCTTTTTTGTAATAATCAAAAATACATGCACGCACGCTCACACATACACAAATTGTTAATAATTGTTTGTATTTATTGGAAAAAGTCTTTAATATTTGAAGCTCTTATGAATAAAAGAATTTGTATGATTATATTTTTTAAAATAAAACATTTCTAAAAAAAATTTACAAAAAAAAGTCTGTTCTAACCCCAGTATTGCTCTGGAGCCACGTTCTCATACACAGGATACAGCGGGTTCTCCTGCTCACTGCGTAACTTTCTTGCGCGAAGAACATCACGTACGCACTGGTGCAGGTACATGTACTGACTCTGCTCTCACACATACACAGAGAGAGAGAGAGAGAGAGAGAGAGAGAAAGAGAGAGGAGAGAGACAGAGAGAGAGAGAGAGAGAGAGAGAGAGAGAGAGAAGAGAAAGAGAGAGGAGAGAAACAGAGAGAGAAAGAGAGAGAGAGAGAGAGAGAGAGAGCGTTAAATGTGAACTCTTTTATATCAACTTATAGGGCTTTTTGTTCTTGCTCATGATTTATCATTTTAAAAAAACAGAGGTCAAAGGTCATGCCCCACCTCAGTCTGCACCATGTGTGAGCGATGTAGTCTCAGGTCAAACACTGCACCATAAATATCCACCATGTCTTTGGTGTTTATCTGTTGCAGAACCCGGTCCAGAACAATAAAGGTCCCGGTACGGCCCACTCCGGCACTGCCCCACCCAAAACAAATACACAAACACACACAAAACAGTAACAATAATCAGAAACACAACTAGAATTAGAAGCAGAACCTTATACAGACCCTGAAAAATTATAACTAGAACCAGGACCAGAACTGAATCAGAAACCATATTAAAAAAATAAATAAATAAATAAAGTAAATAAAACATCAAGAACAAAATACAAAACAAAAAATATGGTGTAAAAGAATGTGAAAATAAGCACACATATAAAAGCAGCAACAATCAGAACTCGAATTTAAATCTAAATTAGAATTAAAAATTAGCACCAGAAGCAGAACTGCATTCAGAACTACAACAGGAACTAGAACCAAACAAACATACACCTTTTCCGAGAGTGGGCTGAGATAGGCTCCAGCCTCCCCACGACCCCACGAGTATGAGTTTCACATCACATTACAAGTTAGGCTTTACATGATGTATTGCACTCCCTTTTAATTTCCCACTTTCTTGCAGCGATTTCTAGGTGTTCTTGGTGTCGAAGGGATCACAGGTGAATCTGCTGAAAAGGCAGTAGTACTCTCTTTTTTGTCATAGCGGATGGTGAGGACTTGGTTAAGCAAGTACCAAAAGGATAAACTGTAGGAACCTGAAAACTGTCTTTCAGCCCCAACGCTGATTTAATCTTCACTGAAAACTTCTTTGCAGTAACAACCTTTTTCGAAGTGATCGCTACAGATCCGCGAAGATTGGGAAGGCTCATTCCAATCAGTTCTTGTTCACTTTTTGAATCTCTTTCATGCATTTCTTGTATTGGTGTTTGGTGGAAAACTGCAAAGATGGAATGAAAGGCTCAGCTTTCTTGCTGCAGCCATACAAAATCCACCAATAAATTATTTGGATAAAAATTAATATTTTTTGAATAAAACAGAGGAAAATTGCCGCTCCACACTATCAAATGTTTGTACACAAACATATTTACGATTGCCACATCTGGCTTCCCCAAGTACCTAGTGTGACATCACTTGCACTATGGCCATTTGTCTGTTATTAACCAGTCATTTGCCACTTTTGATTGTGAATTATTTAAAATGATAAAGTTTATACAGAACTGGACAACACAGTCTTGCAATATGAGCTAATATATATATATTTTAACTGCCTTAATTCAAATATGATAAAAAGGCCAGGTTGATTAAGATGTCTGATGCATTTAGTTTGTTTGAAACTTACATCTCTCAACATCATGATTATGTCACTGTTAATTGTTACCCGTCTTCTAATTGGTCAAAGCATGGAGACCACTTGTTTTCTATAATTATGATTAGACAGATAGATAGATTAGTTAGAGGGTGGGACAGGTATGAAGATAGGAGAATAACACAGGTCTGCATGTGTTCTTTGAGACTGGACATGTGGTTTTCTTAGCAGCGTGGCTGCCTGCCACTCTCTGTTAAAGTGACTCGCAAAGTGAGATAAAGTTGACTCAGTGGTATCATAATTAGTGTCTGGAGAGATTGTAAGTCACTACAAGCTTTGTGAGTCGTGGTTTGGAGTTAATGACCATTTTCTGTGCTATCCCCAGTTAGCATGTTTGTTAGTCTTGTGATTATGGTTTCTTTATGGACTGTTAAGACAGAGTATGAGGCAGTGTTCTGTGGAATCGGATGCCTGCTGCCATAAGGGAGACTCGCCGTGTTTCTCCTCACATCACCTTTGGAGTTTTTCTTCTACGCTGCCATTGACATGTGGACTTCCACTCTGCTGCAAACCCAGTACATGAATTGCTTTTCTTCGGAGGACCTGGAGTTGGACCTTTTACTTCTGTCTTTTCGGTAAGAAGACTGTTGACTGTTCACCTTTGGCGAGTAATGTGCAGTGCAATTCTCATGTGAGTGAAGACCGCCTGATTAAAACAGCAACCGCCATTCTGATTCATTGTTTCCCAGCTATAATCAGGCCTGCCACGGGGGATGTTTTATGTTTATTGCCAGCTTTTGTTATTATTTTTTGAGTGGGCACACAGTCGTGTAAATTTCTGTGTTGAAAGGATTTACGAGTATGAGCTTTTATTTTTGAAGTGAAGCATATAAAATTGTTGCATATTTTTGACTAGATTAGCATTTATTGAGCATTTATCTGTAAGCTAAGTTCTAGTAGGACATTGCTTGTGTTTTTCAGGTGTCACCATGGTGACTATATTACATTTAAAGGGTACTTATCTGATTCTTTAGGAAATCTTGTGTTTGAAGGAGAATTTTGAGATTTCTTCGTATTGTTGAAAGGAAGTGACCTAATGTCATGATAGAGGACTAAATTTGTGATTAGCGCTACAAGAACTTAAACATGAATAAAGAGAAGAATAAGTAAGATCTCAACCAGAACTGGAACAATAACCATGTTTGTCATGACCCGATATGGAAAACCTTTTCAATTCCTCTGTGTGTGTGTGTGTGTGTGTGTGGGTGTGTGTGTGTGTGTACCTGCAGTGGACGATGGAAGGTCCGGAACCCGGGGTTCTGTTTATGTAATCTCTCACGGTGCGAACAAATTGTACCAGAGACTGAGTACTATCAGGAACTCCATGATCAGGCCACACAGTGTAATGGAACTGACGAACGGTTCTAGAGTAATTCAGCTGATCTTCCTGTACAGGGATGCACACACACACACACACACACAAGACAGCATTCTTCAGTGTGTTAAAAAGAGAATCTTGGGAAAGATTTAATGTATATGAACAGTTCATTAAAAACACACTGGTAAAGTATTCCAAAGATGTGAGACAAAGATGTGGTCAATCAGACAGGCAGAAGGTCAGGCAGATAGCAACCAACACCAAAAGGGCAAAATAAAATACAGGAAAAGATCATAAAGCAGAATCAATCACTGTACTTGGTCATGTCAAGTGATTCAAGTGAGTGTGTGGTTAAAGAATCCCAATATAAACTCTGGTGATTGTGTTCAATGTGTTCAGTGAATGTAACTTACACTGCAGATTTTAAACTCACGGATCGTCCACTCTGGTAGAACCGACTCAGACTGCATCCGCACAATCAAATCTCCATAATACAGTGGGTCCTGATCAAACGGCCAGTAGTGGTCACATTTCACCTGTATACACACACACACACTATTAAATATTATATTAAAGCTATGGGTTAAAGTATTGGCATGGATTATTAAATACACTCTTTAAACCACTAAATGGTTTCATGCCACATTATTTTATCTTAGTAAATTTCTCAGTGTCCTCGTTTGGAGTTCTCATCACCTGAAAATCATTCACTGCTGCTGAAGATGGTCTGTATAAGCAGCCTAAAGATCAGTGAGATTACTGTGGATGGTACCACAGAGAAACCAAAAAATAGCTGTGGAGGTCCTACTGTAAAAACTGCAACAGTTTTGCACTCCAGTTCCCACAATTGAAGAGTTAATAAAAGATTACATTAAGAGTATTATCAATTCATTATAAATAGTGTATCAGGAAGGGCATCTGGCATAAAACCTGTGTCAAAACATACATGCTGACTCAAAACAGAATGTTCATACCGGATCTGTCCAGGTCAGGATAACAATGACAGTCTCCGGTACTGCTGGCCAGCAGGGTACCAGTAGAAACTGGGCTAATGTTGGTCCAAGGTGAAGGAGAAGATGAGGAAGACGAATCCAGAAAGATAGGAGAAGGGTTAAGTATTTTCAGGTCAGAGCAGGGACTATGAATGTTGGCATGATGGCTGGTAAAGTAAGGGAGCTGGCTGATATGATGGAGTGGAGAAAGGTAAACATTCTGCGTGTACAAGAGACCAAGTGGAAAGGCACTAAGGTCAGGAACGTTGGAGGTGGATTCAAGTTTTCTACCATGGTATAAATAGTGTAGGGCTAATCCTTCAGGAAGAGCTCATCAGGAGTATGTTGGAAGTGAAGAGAAAGTCTAACAGAGCGATAAGGTTCAAAATAGAATTTGAATGTAATGCAATGGCATTCTTAAATATATATTTTAAAAATATAATGGAACAAACAGTGACATAAGAGTGAAGGAGGGTTTAAGAGGAACAGAGTAAGATGTTAACCACAGATAAGATGGTGGAAACTAAAGGAGAAACATTGCTTGTGAAATTCAGAGAAGAGGTAAAACTCGTGTTGGGTAACAGCGCGGGGATGCTGGATAACTGGCCAGCTACAATAGTTGTGGTGAGGAAGAAAACTAGGAAGGTACTTGGGGTGGCATCAGGACAGAAAGGAGGACAAAGAGACATGTTGGTGGAATGAGGGAGTTCAGGAAAGTACCAAGGGGAAAAGATTAGTGAAAAAGAAGGACACTCAGAGAAATAAAGAAAGTTGACAGGAGTACAAAGAGATGTGGCGCAAGGTGAAGAGAGTGGAGGCAAAAGTCATTCAGATCTTGAGAAAGGCCCTTAACCCTCAATTGCTCAGTTGTATAAAAATTATAAATGTAAGTCACTCTGGATAAGGGTGTATGCTAAATGCCATAAACATAAATGTAAATGTCACGAAAGCTAAGGAAGAGACAAAATTAATTGTATGAGAAGCTGAACACAGGAAGGAGAAAAGGACTTTTTAAAACTGGCCAGGCAGAGGGATCGAGCAGGGAAAGACGTAACGCAAACTAGGGTGAAAACGGCAACACATGGAAATATGCTGACAAGTGAGGAGAGTGTGTTGGGAAAAGGAAAAGAGTATTTGAGAAACTGAAGAATAAAGTAAGTGAGAGAAAGAGAGAGAGAGAGAGAGAAAGAGAGAGAGAGAATTGGAGGATGTGGAGACTGTGATAGAAGTGGAGAAGCTGGTAAGAGGGCCAGGATAACAGCCACCATCTGAACTTCAGCAAGACAAAAAGAGATGGCAGTGGAAGCAACACACTTACTCTCCCCTCTATATTAGTGGTAATTTCAAGTATCTTGTGGTTTTGCTCACAAGTTCCCCTGATCTCAATTCGATCAAGCTGAATAAAAAGAAAATAATCCACAGAGGCACTACCTACAACTTACAGGATGTATAGGATCTGCTGCTAATGTTTTATTGCAAGATATCACAAAACACCCTCAGAGGTGAGGTCTTGTGAAGCCCATGCCTTAGTGGATCAGTGCTGTTTTTGGCAGTGCAAGGGAACTGTCACAATAATAGACCAGTGGTTTTAATGTTATGGCTGACTAATCATATATTCTCATTCTAGACATTTTCATTATATATATATATATTCCTGTATGGGTGCGGCACGGTGCTATTAAGGATGTATCCCACCTTCACCCAGAGTCGGCTAAGATAGGCTCCAACCTCCCCTCGACAGGATTGAGTGGTTTGGCAAATGAACAAATTAATGAATGTTTCTGTTATAGTTTTTGTCTGTGATGTTCTCATTACCCGTCCTTTCTCCACACATTGCGTCACCATGACAATGTTGTGGACGTTCTGCTCCCACACCATCTTCCAGAAATCATCTTTCGTTCCAGGAAGTGGTCCCTGTGTGGCGATGTACTCACGCCTGAAATTATTCCCCTTTAACACAAATAGCATAAATACATCACAACACACACAACACACATACATCATAACACACACACCACAAACAACACATCACACATACATCACAACACACACCACACACCACACATACAGTACATCACAACACACACAACATACATAGATCATAACACACACAACATAACACACATACATCACACCACACATCACACACAACACAA
>JAQMYF010000024.1:25240010-25250583 GCA_030014195.1 Neosilurus mollespiculum
ACTGTTGGGCCCTTGAGCAAGGCCCTTAACCCTCAATTGCTCAGTTGTATAAAAATGATAATTGTATGTCGCTCTGGATAAGTAAATATAATCTGTAAATATAAATGTGTAAAAGTGCATCAATGCCTATGGCATGGGTGAGACATATGTAACCATCAAGGCAATGCCTGTCCCTGTGAATTCCATGCTTATTACAGCAATAATTTATCTTGTTTGCTGCAGTCCAGATTGATCCATTAAAAATGTACAGCACATCATGAAAAGGAGAAGAGACCAAGGAATTTTGAGCAGCTAAAGTCTTGTATCAAGCACAAAAGGAAACAAAGCAAAACTGTAACAATTGGCCTCAGTTCCTAAATGATTAAATCATGTAATTTAAAGGAAAGGTGATAGAACACAATGTTGAACATTGTTGAGTGCGTTTCACGAATGAAACGGTTTTTTACATATTCAAAATAAACATTATTCATTCATTCATTTATTCATATTTTAAAAATACACTTAGGTTGGTCAGTAAAAATACTGAAAATCATTTATTTGGACTTTTATCAGTTACATAAAGGCTCAGGTGATCAAAGATTTTTTTTTAGTACACTTGGGGAGGGAAATCCCAACTTTTCCTAATAAGGAATAACTTTAAAATGATGAGGAAAAAACTCCAGCCTGTGCTGTTAAAGAAAAATAATCTTCAGCCCTAGCAGTAACTCCACTTCATCACACACACACACACACACACACACACACACACACACACACACACATACACACATACACACAAACACACACGGATGCACACACACACACACACACACACACACACACACACACAAACACACACACACACACACACACAGACACAGAAGAAAACACACACAGTGAGGAAAACACACCCAACACAGGAAGGTGTGTGGTATAACCCTGCGTGCAGGAGGTCATTACAGATGTGTGTATCCCTGAAACTCACTGGTCACTGAGATTTGTGTGTGTGTGTGTGTGTGTGTGTGTGTGTGTACACTACCTAGTGCAGCATGTTGTGAATATGGTATAATTTGGGATGCAGCAACAGCCATGGCCTAATGGATGGAGACGCGTGTTTGAGACCAAAAGGTCGGTGGTTTGATTCCCAGACCAGCAGAAAACATGTGTGACAGCAGGAGAAATGAACAGCACCTTCCCTTTCTCTACCTTTATCACTGAAGTGCGCTTGAGCAAGGTACCTAACCCCAAACTGCTCTCCGGGTGCTGCAACATGTGGCAGCCCACTGCTCGGAGTGTGTGTGTGTGTGCTCACTGTTTATGTGTGTGTGTGTGTGTGTGTGTGTGTGTGTGTGTGTGTGTGTGTGCTCACTTTGTATGAGTTAAATACAGACGCTAAATTTTCCTTGTGGGATTAAGACAGCATATTAAAAAAAAACCTGGCTGTACAATTTTAGAGTGAGTTATGACCTTTGACCTTTACCATCCACGGTGTAATAAAGTGTTTCCTGTCGGGTGTGTTTGACTCGTTCCAGTCTGATCCATTTCCCACAACACACACAGAAAAACACTCCTCCTTATCCGTAATTAATCTGAGCTCATACTTCAGAACAGAGAGATGATCAGGAAGCGGTCAGCACTTCTGTACCTAAACATCATTCATTCACTTCAGTACCTCTTAATTCCGATCAGGGTCAAGGTACTAAAAACATTATACTAATGAAAGGGTACTACTATTGTGCACAAACTTTAGAACACATTAAACATAACATTAATTGCACTTTGTTCTTGCCATCTTTATCACCTGCAACCCACATTTCCTGGTCTCAAAACAAAACCAAGAATCTACTGATACAGATCTGTGAGGAAGAGTTCCATAACCATGAGCAAGAACGCTGGGGAAGAGAAACTCACTAAGAAAGAGATAACGCTTTGAGCGAGAGTTCAGTGTAAGAGAAAACTCTGTGAGAGAGAAATCTGTGAGTGACAGAACTCTGCAAGAGAAAACACTTTGAGAGAGAGAACATTGGAAGAAAGAAAAGCTGTATACTAGCAGGACAATAAGTATCTACCTGCCACAAGGTAGGTTCACATGATAACGATGTTAGGCTGATGTGTCCCAATGTTTGGTCCCAATATTTTACTGATGTTTACGGATGTATCTATCTTTACTGATGTTAATGATTGAGACTAACATTGCCATTGTGTAAACCTAACTAACGCACCCAAACACACACACACACACACACACACACACACAAAACCCTGTTGTTTTTTGTAATATTATCTTCTGTAATACTGTATTTATTTTTCAATTTACTTATTTCTTTAAAGACCTAATGTCCAAACAAATATGTTCACTTGTGTTTATTTATTTGATTATGTTATTTTAATATGTGTAATGTAATGGTTTGACAATATTGTACATGTACAGTATACGGTCATGCTAATGAAGTTAATTGAATTGAATTGAAAATTGAATTGAACATTGTGTCACTGTGTACGAGGGAACACTGTGTGAAAGAGATGCCTGAGTGAGACAGAACTCTGTGAGAAAGAACACTATAAGAAAGAGAAAATTGTGAAAGAGAAGACACTGTAAAAGAAAGAGAGAGCTCTGTGAAAAAAGAGAACTTTGTGTGTGTGTGCATGTGTGTGTGTGTGTGTGTGTGAGAGAGAGAGAGAGAGAGAGAGAGAGAGAGAGAACACTGAGAGAGCACTTTGTGAGAAAGAGTCTTAAGAATTTACTTTGAGAATTTATGTAGAAAGTAAAATCATTCAATTTCTAGAATATAAAATTAATTTTTATAGTTTTTCAGAATAAGAAATTGTTTTGGATAATTATTAAAAACGTGTGGAAAGTAAAATGAGAGCGAGAGATAAACAGAAATTAATTAAACATTTAGGGATGTGCTGGTATAGAAAAATAATAAACTTCAGAGTGGTAACAATAACTTTGCTTTGCACACACACATACACACACACACACACACACACTCACTCACACACACACACACACACACACACACACATAATGAAAGGTTTAGTATGAGATTGGATGTATTCACCCAGTGAGAGGAAGCTCCACCCAGAGCAAAGTTAAAATTCCACACCTGGGACATGAAAGATTCTTGAACACCTTAAACAAGAACACAGACATCACTGCCTACTTTATTTATCACACAGCAGAATGTTGTCTGCATCATTCAGTTGTATATGAAACATAATTTGAAGAATATAAATTTATGAGTACATTTTGTGTGTGTGTGTGTGTGTGTGTTATTACTAGTACCTAGATAAAACATAAAACTGGCTTCAGAATCTATAGAGCAATAAAAATAGTGTTTGAGATCACTTGTAAATCTGCTCATAAACACTAGATGGCAGTGTTGAGCAATAGTTGAGTAGAAATTCCATAATTTCAAACCAATATTAAAAGGCATTGTGTATGAATGAATTGATTTTATTTAATAATATAATGGATGCTTCACACCTTCAAAATTAAAGAAAACAAATGTATTTTCTGCCCCTCAGTAGTATTCATTTACACCTCTGTTTTGAAGCAAACAGTAAATTACACGTTATCAGTGATACACTCATCTGCTTTCCTTGACTAAACCCACTATTTTAGGAAAAAACCCACAGTTTTTTCACTATTCAGCTCATCTGTGTGCTCAGTTTGGGATTTGGAAGAAATGTCTGTCCTGAATCAATGCATTTATATTTACAACTCCAAGTTGTCTTTTTGAGATTTTACCCTTTTCTCAACACACAGTTAATATGTAACTCCTACAGACAAGTCCCATGAGGCCCAAAGGGACATTGCCCTTTGACAAACACCCCCTGTCCCAGTCCTGATGAGTCACTGCTTAAATAATTGGAGGTTTAGAAATCAGGGACAGATTCTATGGTTTACATCCACTTCAGGATTAAAACACTTTCCCATAAATTATTTCTGACTAATCAGAAGGAGGAATGGATGTTCTCTCGAATGAACAGACAGATGAACTTTTGCACCTTGACGTGCGTTTGGATGAGCGTCCACCACACACAGGAATCATCGAGCTACTCAGAACCCTGAGACCACAGTGGAGAGCTGAAGATATTCAAATAAAGGTTAGCAAGAAACCCAATGCTGACTATGAAGGTTCTTCAGATATTCCAAAAAATAAATAACATTAAAAAGATATACGTTAGCTGAATATGACTAAACCATAAAACTACAGAGACATATCAAAAGTAAATAGACACCCCTCATTACAGAGTTTTATCTGTGAAACACATCTTCAACCTTGTTAATATGTTATTAATTTTTTTTTATAATAGATTACAGTATATAAGATGTTAATAGCAACTGGCTATGCTGCAAACACTAGGATCAAAAGAGTTTAAAATGGAATTGAACCTGAATTTCAGAGGGCATATTGTGGGTTGGCCAGCGTCAGTTTGCACAAAACCTTGGGATTTCTCTTGCCACAATCTGCAGAGTGATTGTACAATTCTTCAGCAAAGGCAAGGAATTAACAGCATCCCAATCAGGTCAACCTGACTTGGGAATGTAATGAGGACTGTTAAAAATTTATACCGTTGTAAAGCAACTGAAGCTACAGAGAAACTCCAAGTGATCCGGAGTACTGCTGTGAGGAATCTCCATCAACTTGGCTACTAAGGATATGTACATTTATATATAAATCTTTCAGAAATGATGGTGTCTGTTTACTTTTAAACTCAGCTTAGGAGAAAAACACAATCCCCCTGTAGAAGCTCTTAGTAACTTAGGGTGCACAATTTTTATTTAATTAGACAAATAAACCTTTTATTATTACTGGAACTAAAATGAAATCAGACTTCTCTTTAACATGGATAAGTGTGAAAAAGGAAAGCAATCTGATATGGCTTTATAAAAAAAAACAGTATTAGTCTAACATTAACTGTTTAAAATATTATACATTTCTTGATTTATTGGTCCAAGCACCAGTTTGGAATCTTATTGTTTTTAATGTTTTGATTTTCTTGTGCCCAATGACAAGACCTCATTAACAGGATATTTCAAATTTGACAGCAAACTGCCAAAAAACACAGATCCCACTCATGCTGGAAAATTTTTAAGACAATTTTTAAATCTGTGAAAAATATATGTAAAAATTTTCTTCCAGTGACAATTCATATAAAATTACACATGTAAGGCCTTTGGGTTATGCTCTAACTAAATAGCAAATGTGCAATATTGAGAGGGCTCTGAACCTTAATCACTGGGGTTTATATATATTATTTATATATTAAAGTTTTTAGGACCGCCAAGAAATTGCTCTAGTATTGATTGAAATGTGAAAATAAAGCTATTGTTTATAGTCAAAATTATTTTATTTATTTAAATGTTTTACACACACACACACACACACACACACACACACACACACACACACACACACATATATATATATATATACTCCAGGACTCCAGGCCTGCTGTTCCCACACCAACCAGCAGAGGGCAGCACACCACCACCGACACCCTTCCCCTGGATAGGGGGGGAGAGGGGGGTATTGGGCACCTGCTGGCAATTAACCATTAGGCACAAAGCCTATTTAAGAAGCCAGCACAGTGTGAATCCACACATCTTGCAGCTGTAATGCTGTATTTCTTTTGATGGGTTTTTAAGTGACCAGTGCTGCGTTTATGTTCAGTTAATGTGAAAAGAAAGAAGAAAAAGAAATAGTATAAAAGAGAAAAGGTTTCCGTTGCGAGAGCGGGTACTCCCGCTGTTACCTGCTATTTTTGGCAAGGCCAGTTCTCTCTCCCGGCACCCTTGATTCCATTTTTCCCATCTGAGTTCTTGTCCCCGGTGCTCCCTAATTTTTGAACAACAGCCCTAGAGATTTTCTACGGAGAGATCCAAGATAGCTTACATCATACCCCTGCTCACTGGGCGAGCATTAACCTGTGCCACACCCATTTGGGAGAACCAGGCTGAGGTTTGCCACTCGTTGTCAGGGTTTACCCAGGCCCTCCGTAGGGCCTTCAACCACCCAATCTGCGCCATCTGACTGCTGGGCATGTGTCAGGGACCGACGCCCGGTGGCAGATTATGCAGTCAAATTCCGCACTCTAGCAGCCGAGAGTGACTGGAATTCGGCTGCTCTCCTGGCCGCTTACTCCCAGGGCCTTAGCGAGGAGCTTAAACATGAGCTAGCTCCTCACGACTCGGCAACCTCCTTGGAGGAAATAAGTAAGCTGTCCCTTAAATTGGACAACCGGCTCCGGGAGTGTCGGAGGACCAGGGAGTAGGACAGGGCATCCAGGGTGGTAATGTCCAGCTCCGGGAGCATACAGGAGGGTCGGTGCCTGCATTGCGGCTACACAGTGCACCATCGGTCCGTTTGTCCCAAGTTGCCAGGAGAAGCCTAGGTCCGGCACAGGACTGGGGACCCATGTTGGATCCTTCCTACACCCCCCAAACCCCTGGACTGTTCTTCACAGCATCACTCATATGGGGATCCGTCCTCCAGGCTTTTGTGGACTTGGGAGCAGCAGGCAACTTTATTGTTGCCACCATGGCCAGTAAATTATTGTTGCCAGTAACTGGACCACCCCCTTCCAATTTTGGCCATAGATGGCCATTCACTGGCCCAGGAAGGTACTACATAGCACACAGGGCCCCTGGAGCTCCATATAGGCCAACTCAGCAAGTGTATCACACTGTTCATAGTGGAGGTAAACGCCTTGGATGTGGGGGTAGGGGCGGTGCTGTCTCAATGCTCTGGACAGGATAACAAGCTCCACTTATGTGTGTTCTACTCACACCACCTCACTCCTACAGAGCATAAGTACGATGTTGGGGAAGCTTCTAGCTGTGAAGCTAGCCATAGTGGAGTTTAGACACTGGTTGGAGGGGGCTTAACATCAATTCCTGGTCTGGACAGATCATAAGAATATGGCTTATCTCCAACAAGGTAAGCATGGTAATCCGCACCAGGCCAGGTGGGCCTTGTTCTTCACTCGGTTTAACCTTGTGCTGTCTTATCGACCGGGATCAAAGAACACTAAGCCCAATGCCCTCTCCTGTCAGTGGGCACTGCCTCCCGTAAACTGGGAGCTGGAGCCTATCCTCCCCTCTCTCGGATCCTAGCCCCTCTTCGCTGGGACATAGTTAAGACAGTCGAGCATGCCCAACAGAAAGAGCCGGACCCAGGTGGGGGCCCCCCCGGGCTGGCTCTATGTACCGACCACTCTATGACCCAAAATACTCCAATTGAGGCATACAGCCCACTTTTCAGCTTACCTTCAGCCCAGGAGACAGCCGACCTTCTCAGCCAAGTGGCCCGAGTCCATGGTATACCAGTCGACATGGTCTTGGACTGGGGTCCACAATTCGCCAGTCGCTTCTGGAGAGCCTTCTGCCATTTGCTGGGGGTCTCAGCAAGTCTCTCTTCTAGCTACCACCCCCAGTCAAACGTCTGATGGAACACGTCAACCAGGACCTTGAGAGAACTCTCAGGTGCCTGGCCTCCTCCAATCCTCCCTCTTGGTTGGATCACCTCTTCTGGGTAGAGTATGCCCATAACACCCCCTGGCATGCCTCACTGGGGAGGTCCCTGTTTGGGTATGCCCCACCCATGTTCCCTAAGCAAGAGGTAGAGGTTGGGGTCCTGGCGGCAGAACAATTTGTTCAGCGCTGCTGCTGGGCTTGGGATAAGGCACGTTTGGCTCTCTAGAAAGCCATTTCCCATCAAAAGGCAGCAGCTGACCATAGGCAGAGACTAGGGCCCTCCCTGCGCTCTGGGCAGAGGGTTTGGCTTGCCATACAGGACTTGCCCCTCTGGGTTAAGTCCCACAAATTGGCCCCTTGGTATGTGGGGACATTTAAGATAGTGAGACAGTCAATCCTGTGACATATCATCTGCTACTTCTCTCCTCCATGCGGATCTACCCTGCATTTCATGTGTCCCGCTTGAAGACAGTTCTGACTAGCACTCTTGCCCCTAAGAAATACACTTCCCTGCTGGCACCCCGGATGATGGATGGCTCTCCAGCCTACACCGTCCGGTGCATTCTGGACTTACAGCGAGTACCACCCAGTACTTAGTGGACTGGGAGGGTTATGGCCCAAAGGAACACTAGTGGGTCCCAGCACGGCACATTCTGGACACTGACCTCATCCGGGCCTTCAAGCGGGAAAGGGCTGCAGGGTTGGGAACGTCAGGGGACGTTTTAAACCGCCTTAAGATGGCCGATTGCGCATTTCTGCTTGACGTCCCAAAATGGACCAATTGCATATCTA
Source organism: Neosilurus mollespiculum (assembly GCA_030014195.1). Classification (NCBI taxonomy): domain Eukaryota; kingdom Metazoa; phylum Chordata; class Actinopteri; order Siluriformes; family Plotosidae; genus Neosilurus; species Neosilurus mollespiculum. The sequence continues at coordinate 25,248,268 of JAQMYF010000024.1, forward strand.
TGTGTATATATGTATGGTTGAACCTATATCAATTACTATTGCATCAATCATTTTTAAATTTCTTGTCCATTATGACAAGACCTCATTGACAAGATATTTTATATTTGAAGGCAACTGGTTTAAAAAGAATGATTCAATAAGCACTTGGACACGCCCATTTTTAAGTAAATTTTTAATATTTAAAAAAAATTTTAAATCTTCATCTCATGAACCAAATCTTCATTTGATGCAAAACTGCACTTGTCAGTCCTGTGGGTAATGTTCTGACTAAACTGCAAAAGAAAAGATGCTGTGTAAAAGAACATCAAAGCTAGGTGTTAGTCAAATTGTAATGGTGACCATGTGGGGTTTTTTTTTTTTTACTTTACTCATGTGTTTCTAAATTGCTTGCCTGATCAACCCAAAACTTTAAATGTAACATCATTTTACTAACGTCTGTCTGTTTAATAAAGGAAAAGCTGCTACATCAAAAAACATGGCTGCCACAAGCCAGTGAATTTGCACCCTTTGTTATTATTATTTCACACTTAAGCCAATATCAATCATATTGCTTCACTGCTTCTAAAATGCCTTGTCACAATGACAAGATCTTACTGACAGGACATTTTAAATTTGTAAGTATAACCTTAAAAACCACAGATGCTCAAGCACCCATTTTAACACAATATTTTTAATATGTAAAATATATTTAAAAAGCCCTTCGGGTTATGCTCTAAATTGTGAAGAAAAAGTCTCTAAAGGTGATATAATGCATTTTTTAGATATTTAATTCTCATGTGGTTCTGAACTGCTGGCAAGATTAACACAAAACCTAGTATGTAAAGCTTCTCAACTGACCTCTGTATCATTTTAAAACTTCCAGGAAATGAACTTATTGATGTTTGGACCCCAGAAATGCTTTTTGCAGCTAAATTTTTATTTATCTTTCTAGTTGTAGTTTAAAGTTGTCCACATAAGATACGCTTTTCTGATTGGACAGAAAGTTTATTAGCCGTCTATGACAGCCTCTAATAAAAACTGCTGAGGTTGTCTTAATTTTTGTTCACAGAATTAGTGTAGTCCCATGACCCATTATAAGCCTGTGCAATAAAAGGAAAGGTTCTACCCCAGATCTCTCACTGGTACTGCCCCACATCTCTTAGTAGTACTGCCCCTTTTTCACTGATACAGCCCCAGATCTGTCACTGTTACTACCCCTTTTTTACTGGTACTGCACCAGATCTCTCACTGGTCTAGCCCCAGATTTCTCACTGGTCTAGCCCCAGATCTCTTAATGGTATTGCCCCAGATTTCTCACTACTACTGCACTAGATCTCTCACTGGTACTGCCTCAGATTTCTCCAGGCATAATGAATCGCAGAATCCATGTATCCGTTATTACTCTATAATTTAATGTGTTTTATTACCATTTTATATATTAATCTACAAAAACACTGATTGTTTTGTAATGGTGTATAGTGGTATGTGTATGTGATGGTATGTGATGGTGTGTGATGGTGTGTGTGTGTGTGTTGTGTAACGATGTGTGGAGGAGTGTACTGGTGTGTTATGGTACGTAATGGTGTGTAATGATTCATAATGGTGTGTGATGGTGCATGATGGTGTGTGATGGTGCATGACAATGTATGATGATGTGTGATAGTATGTAATAGTGCATGCGATGCTGTGTGTTTGTGTGTATATGCAGGTATTTACCGAGGGCATCACTAATCAGTTGCTGGGCTGCTCAGTGAGCACAGACTCAGCCATAGTGTTGGTGCGAGTGTATGGACGAATGACTGAACTTTTTGTCGACCATAAGAAAGAAGTGGAGATGCTGAAGCTGCTGTACGCGAACGGCTGTGGCCCAAAACTCTACTGCAGCTTCCTCAATGGCATCTGCTACGAGTTCCTGAAGGGGGTTGTTCTAGAAGATGTTCTGCTCCAACAGCCTTCTGTGTACAGGTCAGTGTGTGTGTGTGTGTGTGTGTGTGTGTGTGTGTGTGTGTGTGTGTGTGTGTGAATGGTTACCCTAACTAAAGAGATTTTGGAATTAATCTAATAAAATGTTCCTTATCAAGCTGATCAGTGACTTGATGGATCCATCAGACTGAGGTAGCTGAAGATAGTTCTTCTGGACTTTACTGCTGATTTCAACACAGTGCATAATAACATACTTCTGGACAGACATGAAAAAAGTTTGCTTATACCCGTACTGTCCTTTCCTATTTTGGATCACATCCCATTGATAAATAGCAATTTACTTTATTATGTTGCATTTCTCATCTCTCCTTCTCATGGTGTTCCTCAGGCTCAGCTCTGGTTTGTCAGGAGTCG
>JAQMYF010000024.1:25252872-25264408 GCA_030014195.1 Neosilurus mollespiculum
GATGTTATTTTATATATATATATATATATATATATATATATATATATATATATATATATATACATCCCAAACTCCCTGTTCAACTCACTCATTCACTCATTTGCTGAACTGCCTCATTGGGTTCATGTGAAGGCTGGAGCCTACCTCAGCCAACAATGGGCAAAGGCAGGGTACACCTTGAACAGATCGCTAGACCATCACAGGGTCAACACACAAAACCATTTACACTCACAACCACACCTAGGGTCAATCTGGAACAGCCAATTAGCAAAATGTACATGTCTTTGGACTGTGGGAGGAAACCAGAGTACCTGGAGGAAACCCATGCCAGCACAAGGAGAATGCAAACTCCACACAAAAACGCCCAATCCTAGAAGTTGATCTCAGAACTTTCTTGCTGTAAGAAGGACGTGCTAACCACTATGCAACCGTGCCACCCCCATCCAAATACTATTATATTTGATTATTATTATCTATTATAATACCACTATAATTTTAAATTTTCTTGCCCATCTATTTTTTTTTTTCGCTATGTGTACTGTCAGGGTCGAATGGAAGCTGGGGCCAATCCCAGCTGAGTGGGAGGAAACCGGTGTACCCAGAGGAAAGCCACACAGGCACTGAAAGTACATGTAAACGTCTCACAGAAAGACCCCTGAGAGACATTGTGGGGCCCCACTGATGTTCAGACCTGTGTTATTATGTTTATTAAAAGTTTGTGGTTTAATGTTTTTAGTGTTATCTTAAAATAAAATACAAAAATAGAGATGATAATAATAATAATAATTATTATTATTATTATTATTAATATTATTATTATTATTATTGTTATTATTATTATTATTATTATCATTATTAAATAATAATGTGATTAAAAATGTAATTAAGGTTCATAATAAAACAATATGTAAAAATGTACATTTTGATCATGTGATGTTCAGACAGGGGTGTTAATATTTCAGACTGATCGCAGTAGAACTTGGGAAAATCCACTCGATAAAGCCAAAGTCCAGCTCGTCTCAGGAACCTGTGCTGTGGTCACAGTTGGCTAATTACCTGAAATTATTGCAGATGTGCCAAAATAACAGTGATGTGCTACAGCAAGGGTAAGAAATCATATAATCTCCAAAGATGTAAAAATTTCAGGCAGAGATTCTAAACCATATTATAAACGTAAACACTAATTAACTTATAACAAGCTGTTTAGCCAGTTTCCTTAAAAAAAAAAAAAAAAAATTAACCGAAAATATCAAGCAGCTGTGAGAGGCAGAGTTTAGAAAGTGTATTTTACTGCATGGTGTTGGTTATAAATATTTCAGTGTATTGTGTGACTGTAGCCATGCACTTATCCTTTATGCTGCAGTGTGTTGAGGTTTGAAGAGAATATTTTGAGCATTGTTTGATTTGGATGTCAGTTCTAAAATAAAAACTGATAAGAGACCAAAAAGGGGGCGAATATTTTTGTGTTTTTCTTGAATGTGTTTGTTATGACTGCTAGGAAACATACAGAAATCTTTGTTGTGTCAAAATGCCTTCTTTTGTTTGATGTACACCTCCTGATATAGTCAAAACTTCTAAAGCTCCGCCCACAGCTCAGAAAGTGTCTCATATCTTTTGTACACTTTTCCCGACACCAGCGTCAGTCTGCTTGTAGTTCAATACAGATTTCTGTACATCAGAGTTGTGATTAAACCACTTTTATAAATAAAATATCATCTCATGATGATGTTCAGTTCACAGGAGGACATTCCCAGTGTGGACGTGTTAATCACTGAGACGGAGGAGCTAAAGAAACACTTAGCAAGTGTAAAGTCTCCAACAGTGCTGTGTCACAACGACCTGCTGACCAAAAACATCATCTACAACACAGATGAAGGTGAAATGACCTCTTCAAGTGCGGATCTTAAAATACAGGCAACATAGAAGTGATAATCAGAATAATCCGTTTCTCAAGACTCATGCAATAAATAAAGAATGTAAACCTGTACTTACATACAAATAAAAAACAAAGGCTTAGATTTAAAGTTACCAGTAAGACTTGTGAAAGATACTAAGAACCAACGGAGTACAGATCAACAAACACAGAATAGGTGAACACTGTAAAATAACAATGACAGCTGAAATGCTGAAATTTTCCAAGAGGAGGAGGTGGAGAAAACACAGCCACTGAAAAAATAAAACTAGGGTGGCACAGTGGCCCTACACATGAACATTACATCCTATCTCAGCTGATTGTTGCACACACAATTTGCACTCTGTACACCCTGCAATACTCTGCGCACACTCAACAACCACACTCGCTGGACATCTTGTGTGCATACTGCACCGACACTTGACAGACACTTGACACTTTACATACAGTATTACTTGTAAAATCGCCACTGCATTTATATTTCATTTTATATATTTTTTTTTCTATATTTTATATTTTACATTTTTAATATTTATATTGACCTTTAACTGTAAAGTCCTTCAAATAGTTATAGTTATTGTTCTTTTTCTTATTGATATTGATAGTTTATTCTTCAAATTTTAGGACAGTCGTAACAAGCATTTCACTGCATATTGTACTGTGTATGATTTTGTACGTGACAAATAAATTTGAATTTGATTTTGCATAGTGGTCCACCTCACAGCAAGAAGGTACTGACTTCAAGTCCCAGGCTCAGGCATTTCTGTGTGGAAATTGCATATGGTTCTCAACCACTGGTTTCCTGCCACAGTCCAAAGACATGCACATTAGGATAGTTGACTGCGCTATGTTGCCCCTAGATGTTAGTGTGAGTGTGAATGATTGTGTGTGTGTTGGTGTAAGCAGCAGTAAGCAGCTCAGCTAGTGAGTTAGTGAATGAGTAAATTAGACTTTTTTTCCACAGCATCATCCCTAAGGAAATTTTTAAGGTTCATGTTGATCGTATTTACTATGACCAAGATATGCAAGACTTTGTATTTCGCATGCTAGCTACTAAGATTTGTTTATTAATAATTATCGCATTTGTGAACATTTAAAAATTCTTTTAATACCACTTTGTCAGTTCACTCTCATGATGCTACATACAATCTTTCATGCAGATTGGTCAAAAACTCTTTTTTACTGTAGTGCCGATTGGTCAATATTATGTGAAATGTGAAAACTTTGCAGCCATCTTGGAACACTGCACTGTGGAGATCACCCATCCACCACCCATCATTTCCAATCAAAATAAACAGAGGCTCAAAAAGACTATTTTGCTGAGAATATATATTATTTATAGCTATTATCATTTTATGAGGTTAGATATACATTAACAAAAATGATAATAAAATTTAATAGACAAAAACATCTTCAGATCATTATTATCACTGCTGAACATTAAGCTCAAAGTTCTGATTGTTCACTTAAAATATTTCCAGTTGACCCCGTCTTACCCTGTCTGGCCACATGTCACCATTCAGAAAGATAACAAATTAATGCATGAGACATCTGAGTCAGCCATGAAACAGGTAGACTAACCAGTAGAGCAGAACTGGCAACCCACTGCACACTTTGTTTATTCAGTGACAGGCAGTTGTCAACCATTGCTGACAGAGTGCATCATTCCTTGAACATGTGCACCTTAGGGAATAAGTAAGACCATATGCATTGTCTCAAGCATAGATTTACTGCATATTTTACCCTTTTGTTAGTATTAATATAGTACAACACTTTCTTTTTCTAACATTGATACGGACGCCAAGCCCAAGGCAAGTAATGATGGCAGAACTGTAAGTTGTTCATTCATTCATTCATTTTCTGAACCGCTTAACCCTAATTAGGGTCGTGTGGAGGCTGGCGCCCATCTCAGCCGACTCTGGGCAAGAGCTGAGTACACCCTGGACAGCTTGCCAGGCCATTGCAGGGCACTGTAAGTTATTAACATTCAATATTACTCAGGTGCACTATCACCCCCACCCCCACTCCACCTGTTTCTTATGCAACATTTCTTTTTACCACAGGCTACGTGATATAAATTTGAACCTAAATTAATGCCTTGTTTTTAAGATTTAAAATGATACCCAGGAGACGGTGTTGTTTTCATTGGCCGTGGATTGGTGAATCGCAGAATCCATGTATCCGTTATTACTCTATAATTTAATTTGTTTTATTACCATTTTATATATTAATCTACAAAAACAATAATTGTTTTGTAGTTAGCTTTTCAATTCACAAACATGATATTTCCAGATAACATGACGTTAGATGCAATCTACAACTTAAGTACAAGATGCTAAATTAGTTGTTTGTTAGTGAATGCCTGTGTTGTTTACATGTGCAGTGTTCAAAAATGCTGCCCATTTTACAATGCAAATTTTAACCAGTGTTCATTCTAGACTGTATTGGTGAAAAACAATTGGGTTAACAGCCCTTCTAGTGCTTGGACCCTTAAAAGAGCTTGTGTAACAGAATCACTCAGTGTAAAAAAAAACAAAAAAAAAAAAACCCAGAACCAACATAATTCCTAAAGTACTTATAAATCTTAATTTTTTTTTAATCTAAAACACTGACTTTTTTTTTCCTCTCAGGTGTAGTTAAATTCATTGACTACGAATATGCTGATTTTAATTACCAGGCGTACGATATCGCAAACCACTTTAATGAATTTGCAGGTGAGTTTTTAATGTACACACTCACATACCCCTACACACACATTCTCACACACAGTTCTAGCTGTAAGTCCAGATGACTATTGACAGTATTGGTGTTTGTAGGCGTGAATGAAGTGAATTACAGCCTATACCCAAGCCGCGAGCTGCAGTGGGACTGGCTAACAACGTACCTACAGAGTTTACGAATCAACAACCGAGATGACTCACAAATCACTCAGAGAGAAGTGAACACTCTGTACATAAAAGTTTGCAAATTCTCACTGGTGAGTAATAATAATAATAAGAAAAGACAGAGAGACAGAAAAAAGGAGAGAGAGAGAGAGAGAGAGAGAGAGAGAGAGAGAGAGAGAGAGAGAGAGGGATTCTGTGAAGTGTTTAAGGTATTTATATCTGTTTGTCTTTCTTTCTCCAGGCGTCTCACCTGTCCTGGGGTCTGTGGGCTCTGTTACAGGCCAAATACTCCACCATTAACTTCAATTTCTTAAAGTATGTTTTGTTTAGTTTGTTTAATTTAACCCTTTAATTTTCTCTATTTCAGAGTAATTTAGAAGTAGTGCATAAAGCTCTGGGGTGGAATGTCCCAGGGTGGTAGCACCCCTCTCTGTGAAATCATCACAGAGGGTTGGTAGATCATGTGACACACTGGAGGGACATTGAGACAATGAGAGAAAAAAAGTCAAAGCACCAGAAATTAAGTTCATTCATTCATTTTCTGTACTATTTAATCCTACTAGAGTCACTGCATGGCTGGGGCCTATCTCAAACAGCTCTGCAGTTTTGCATCTTACTTACATCATAGTGACATCACCTCACAGACTAATACTAATTATACTTACAGTTGGAACTCGAAAAATTTGAATATCGTGGAAAAGTTCATTTATTTCAGTAATTCAACTTAAAAGCTGAAACTAATATGTTAAATAGACTCATTACGTCCAAAGTGAAACATTTCAAGCCATTATTTTGATGGTTATGGCTTACAGATTATGAAAACCCCAAATCCAAAATCTCAGAAAATTAGAATATTATATGAAATCAATTAAAAAAGGATTTTTAATACAGAAATGTCAGCCCTCTGAAAAGTATAATCATGTATATGTACTCAGTACTTGGTTTGGGCCCCTTTTGCATGAATTACTGCCTCAGTGCGGCATGGCATGGATGCTATCAGCTTGTGGCACTGCCAGGATGCTTCAACAGCGGCGTTCAGCTCTTCTGCATTGTTCAGTATCATGTCTCTCATCTTTCTCTTGGCAATGCCCCATAGATTCTCTATGGGGTTTACGTCAGGCGAGTTTGCAGGCCAATCCAGCACAGTAAGCCCACGGTCATTGAACAAGGTTTTGGTACTTTTGACAGTGTGGGCAGGTGCCAAGTCCTGCTGGAAAATGAAGTCAGCATCTCCGTAAAGCTTGTCTGCTGAAGGAAGCACGAAGTGCTCTAAAATGTCCTGGTACACGGCTGCGTTGACTCTGGACTTAATAAAGTACAGTGGACCAACACCATCAGATGACACCGCTCCCCAAATCAACACAGACTGTGAAAACTTCACACTGGACTTTAAGAATCTTGGATTGTGTGCCTCTCCATTCTTCCTCCAGACTCTGGGACCTTGGTTTCAAAATGAGATGCAAAATTTGCTGTTATCAGAAAAGAGGATTTGGACCACTGAGAAAGAGACCAGTCCTTTTTTTCTTTAGCCCGGGTAAGATGCTTCTGACGTTGTTTGATGTTCAGGAGCGGCTTGATAAGAGGAATACGACTTTTGAAGCCCATGTCCAAAAGCTTCCCCTCATTGAATGGCCTTTTCCTGACAACCCTCTCCAGGCTGCGCTCATCCCTGCTGCTTGTGCCCCTTTTTCTTCCACACTTTTCACACTCTTCCACTTAACTTTCTATTAATGTGCTTTGATACAGCACTTTAATTTACCTTGTGGAGGGGTCAGTGATGGTTTTCTTCACAACTGTCAGGTCAGCAGTTTTCCCCATGATTGTGATTCTACTGAACCAGACTGAGAGAATATTTAAAGGCTCAGGAGCCCTTTGCAGGTGTTTTGGATTTATTAGCTGATTAGAGAGTGACACTGTGAGCCTACAATAGTGAACTTTTTCACAATATTCTAATTTCCAAAATAAATGAACGAGTTTCACCTGTAATAAACATTCATACTAACACAAAGAGAAATTTTATATCTCTATAAAGAGCAGTGTGTGTGTGTGTGTGTGTGTGTGTGTGTGTGTGTGTGTTCTGTTGCAGGTATGCTGCTGCTAGGTTCAGTTTCTACTTTATGAAGAAGGAGGAGTATTTTGGAATGAAGCTTCTTTAATATGAAAATCATTCACTTTTTCTTGCATTTTCAGTTTAATGTAAATAACACTATAATAAATAATAAAATTATTTCTTGTTTGTTTTTGATTTTAAAGAGTTTATTTCACACAAAGGTGATGAGTTCTGATCATTTATTGACATCCAAATAAATAAGTGTTTTAGTAAACCAAATCAAGTGTGTGAATGCATATTTGTGCGCACATGTGTGCTTGTGTCTGTGTCTCTGTGTGTGTGTGTGTGTGTGTGTGTGTGTGTGTGTGTGCAGACGTACACATATACCTAAGAGGCCGGGCAGGCCATAGATTATTCTTGGTTTCACTCATACTATCATACATTTACAGTTACATTTACGGTATTTGACAGACACCCTTATCCAGAGTGATTAAATTTGTCATTTTCATACAACTGAGCAACTGAGGGTTGAGGGCTTTGCTCAAGGGCCCAACAGTGGCAGCATGGTGGTACCGTGGCTTGAACCCCCACTAAGCCACCACTGCCGATCATTAATTTTATGTAATTGGACACCTTGATGCTCTTTATCCCTCGTCTCAGCATGAGAAATACAGGGTATGGCATGTGAACTGACTAAAATGTGTGTTTTACAGTCTGTTTTATTAAAGCATTACAGATGCAGTTTGAATCGGGTGCTACCAGTCTTTTGAAGGGTAACAAAATCTAAATAAACATTATTCACCATTTACTTCAGCAGTGTGATGACTCAAGTAGGTAGGTGATGTATCCATGCACAAAAACCTTTTCTCCCAAGGACAGCTGGGATCAAAATCTGTGTGTGTGTGTGTGTGTGTGTGTGTGTGTGTGTGTGTTTTGTGTATTCGCACAAACACATATATGTATGAAAATAATATAGAGCTATGTTCTGGTGCGCAATACTGTAACAGCCAGAATCCCACTATGTACGTTGGTTATGTGTGCAGTGATATGCGAATGAACAAATAGTTCAGCTTACGGCCATAACTGCCTCCAGTTGTGTGTTTACTTTGTGCTGTACATTTTTGGATTAAACACGACAGTAGTTTGACAAGTATGGGATCAAATGAGGAAGGTGTGGGGCAGTGGTGGCCCAGTGGTATTATGCTGGATTACCTATCCCAAGGTTGGGGGTTCAAGCCCCACTGTCACCAGGTTGTCCCTGCTGTTCCCCCAGTGCAGCTAACTGGGTTAACAGAGACCAGCCATGTTTCTCACTGTCTATGGTAAGAGGCATGTAAAAGAACCATTGCTGAATTTTGTAAAGAGTTTTAGGGTTAGGCGGTTCAGAAAATGAATGAATGAATCAGGTGTTGCAGTTAAAGTGTCTGAACTCTGCAGAAATCAACGACAGGTTGTAGCTGCTGTCAAGCGCTGACTAGTGATTTTATACACCGGACTTGTCTGCTTGTGTACGCCAACCGGGGCCTGCAGGCATAAGCATGTGTGTGGTGTACATGTGCACAGGCAATGTTGGAGAAGATGTCATTGCAGTGAACTGTAAGTTTCTTACTCGTTATTTCTCAAACTATGGCTGGATATATTGGGAAATTGAGCCGTTTGACAAAACTCACAAAGACTGGCACTCGTATTCAGAAAGAGTTGACCAGTATTTTGCCATAAATGAAACAAGAAATGAAAAGAAAGTACCAGCTGCTATCAGGTGTAAAACGTATGCATTGCTACGTAGTCTGACATCACCAAACAAACCTTCAGACTTTTGACCAGCTTGTGAAAATTCTCAGTGATCATTTGTGCCCAAAGATTAGCATTGTTGCTGAACGATTCCGTTTCCACAAATGTGATCAGAAAGATGGAGAATCCATTTGTGACTCTGTGGCTGAACAGAAAAGACTGTCTCAACATTGCAATTTTGCAAATCTGAATGACTCACTTGCGGTATGAGTGGTATGTGGTCTGAAAAGTGAAGCATACAGAAACTCCTACTGTCAGAAAGTGAAATTACACTCCAGAGAGCTATCGAATTAGCAGTCGCCATGGAAACTGCAGCAAAAGGCTCAGTTGAACTGTGCATTAACTCCACCAGTGTTGATGTGAATAAAATCAGCAAGCCACAGCCCAAATTCAACATACCCAAATCAAACAACAGCAGTAATTACAAGGGGTCCGGTTTCCGATGCAGTAAAATACTTAACCCTGATATGTGCTTCTAGAAGAACAAAGAATGCCAGAGAGGTCACATTTCTCACAAATGCTCAAATGCAAACAACAAACCAACAATAAAAAGAAGCCAGAATTACAAGACAAGGAATTTGAAAGTCCATGCTATGAGTGAAGATCATGACAGTGACAGTAAACAACAGTGACACAGTGCACAATGCTATCTGGGTACAACCAAAGTAGCCGGGGAACCTCTGAGAATGGAACTGGTCACAGGGTCGGCGGTCTCTGTGCTGTCCTTTGATGACACAAGAAGTCATATTGTGACGTCGTGCTGGAATGTACGTCCATTGTCCAACGTACGTCCATCGTACTTGTACGTACACTGGTGAGAAAATAAAGCCAGATGGCGTACATGTGAAGTACAACCAACAGGTGGCTGACCTAGATTTGTATGTCGTGGATATAAAGGGACCAGCGCTGTTGGTCGTGATTAGTTACAGCACATAAAATTTGATTGGAGGACAATTAAGGCGTTTTGTGTAGACAGCCCTATACAAGTATCGGGGTCAAATAATGAAAGGTTGAAAATACTACTCAACAAGTATTCGACAGTGTTCCAGAATGAAATTGGAACACTGAAAGGGATAAAGGCCAAACTAGCCTAGACAGATGGCAAACCAGTTTTTCACAAGGCCAGACAGGTATCGCATGCACTACGTCCGAAGAGACAAAACTGGATAATCCCGAGAAAGCTAGAATTGTTTATTATTTATTTATTATTAGAATTATAAATGAATTGTTGCATGTGTCAAATCACATTGTGGCCCATTACAGCACCCCGTAGATGTTTATGGTTACACATGGAAATGTCACATGGATCAGATTCATGATACACAGATTGATGCTTGACAGTACCAACCAAATGAGACTCTGTTCCCTGAGACTGTACAACATTTAAGTGAGACTGAGTTACCTGAGTTACTCTGAAGTGAGTTACCCCTCCAGTAACTGTGAACAGGTTACAAGTCTACTATTCCTGACCATTCTACAGGCAATGTCACTACTGGTTCTCAGAGTGAACGACATTACCCACAGAGAGGACGCAAAGTGTCAGACTTGTGAAGTGATTACTATGTTAAGGGGCAAAATAATCCCCTGTAATCAAATTGGCCAGAGTAAGTTTCACCCATTGAGATTTGTTAGGTGTTTCACAGAACTGTTGTTCTTGAAGTTATTCTGATTAAGTTTAATTCGACTGCTTTTAGTTCAAAGTGACAGTAGCCCAATACTTTTACAGCCAGAATCCCACTGTGTACTTTGGTTATGTGCACATTGATATGCGGAATGAAGAAATAGTTCGGTTCATGGCCATTACTGCCTCCGGTTGTCTGTTTACCTTGTGTTGTACATTTTGGGTTTAAACATGATGTGTGTGTGTGTGTGTGTGTGTGTGTGTGTGTGTTATGTGTTACTCTATATACAGCAATGCAGCATAAACAATTTTGTTTAAATAAGATTTTTATTTAAATATTATTTGTAAAAATTTTACTTATTTCATGCACATTTCTCCAAAAACATTTATGTTTTTTCACAAATCATGCTGAATTTCTTAAATTACATCAACTGTGCAATCATTTAAAAATGTTAATAGAAATGTTACAAATTGGTCTGCAAAATAAAAAATAATAAAATTTTAAAATGTCATTAAATATTTCAATGTTTTCTTTATGTAATTAGGAACTGGAGCGTGCTCCGGAAACATAATATGCTAATTCCAGTTCAGTGGTGTTTACACTCAGAAACTCAGGGTTCTAGCAAGAGGAACACATGGTTCTAAACCCTCTTTAGTGGTGTTTACACTCAGGATTACACAGATTTACAGCAGAGGAATGCTGGGTTCAAGTACACATTCTCACCGTTCCATTTGATTTGCACTTTGTTCAGGTTCTAGTTCTCTAAATATTAATACAGAGAACTGAACACTGCTGAAAAACTGCATAAATCATTAACATTAGCATAATAGCATAATATTTGGACAGTTTTGTTTGTGTGTGTGTGTGTGTGTGTGTGTGTGTGTGTGTGTGTGTGTGTGTGTGTGTGGGTGGGTGGGTGTGTGTGTGTACGTGAGCGTGTGAGTCCATTTTAAACAAAACTCTCCTCCATGTTGGAACAGAGCAGGAACGAGTCAACAAGTCGTGGCTTAATGAGCTGCTGATGATCTGCTGGGTTGATAGTGTCAGAGCATCCAGCAGCCAATCGCCTCAGAGCAGCCTACACACACACACACACACACACACACACACACACACACATACACACACACACACATACATACATACTCTAATAAACATTGCCAGCAGTTTACCTGAAAGTAAATGGTTGCTGTTTTGATATTATCTCTCTCTCTCTCTCTCTCTCTCTCTCTCTCTCACACACACACACACACACACACACACACACACACACACA
>JAQMYF010000024.1:25306712-25318316 GCA_030014195.1 Neosilurus mollespiculum
CTTTTTTGTTAAGTACATATTTCCACATGTGTTAATTCATAGTTTTGATGCCTTCAGTGTGAATCTACAATGTCAATTAGTCATGAAAAGAAAGGAAACTCATTGAATGAGAAGGTGTGTCCAAACTTTTGGTCTGTACTGTGTATATAGATAAATAGATAGATAGATAGATAGATAGATAGATAGAGGACATATTTTTTGAGTTAAAAGCTAAAAATGCAAAATTGGAAGCGAACAGCAGAGAGAGAACTTTAGTAAAACCAATGAAGAACAACTATCCTCACATAAGGGCTGTCTAAACATTTTATGTTTGCTGTTTATGTTCCTGTGAAGCACATACCAGAACAATCATTAGCCTCCAGCTTCGTGGAAGTCATGATCCACCTTGTTTTCTGCAAATAATTGTTACTACATGGGAACAGTGCAATCTGATTGGTCTGCTACCAGGAGATTAAAAAACATTCATCTAAAATTAAAATGATATTCAGTTTCTCATGGTAACATGGAGCACGCAGTCTCTAAATACTCAAAAAATCTGGATGAGTATTAACAGTGCAACTGAATTTTCTGTGTAATGGGCTACAAAATCTATAAGTATGCCATAAAAAGATGCCATTACCTACACAGAGCTCACCAGAAATGCCTGTGTCATGGTTAAAAGTGTATTTTTTTTTTAACTGTTTGCTTTTCCCTGTAGTATATCAATAATTCTGAATGGGTTTAAAAGCACACCTATACCCAATGAGCTCTTGCTAGCGAAGCAGAGTGCACGCAGCTCACCTGCCTACCAGAGCCAGTCATGGTTAATGTATGAGTAAGCTATACATATCTTGAGTTATTGCTTTTTATGTTCCCGTGTAGTATACTAAAACAATTATGCATCTTAGGGTTGATGGATGTTGCTGATTTGTACAGTTCAGTCTCTGAGACAATTAACCGACATCCACCTCTCCTTCAGCTCATAACTGTTAACTACACAATAAAAACATAACCAAAACATGCAAATTGTTAGATCTAAAATAAAAATACTCTATTATTCCCTTAAATACTTACAGTCATATCTTTGCCCTGGAGCCTCTTAATCTCTTGAGCCATAACATTCTCCAGAATCTTAAAATAGAGTATTTCGGCTATCTTCAGACGGTTTTCTGCAAAGTCTACAGCCAGAGGACAATAACAATGACACACAATAACAAATCAATGAATAATCACATTAAATATTTTGGTTTATTAATAGGAGATGGTTCATTCAGGGGAACAAAAAAGCACACCCTACTTTATTTATACAGGGCCTAAGTAACAATGGGGTGGTCCTCACCAACTACTGTCTATTTCCACACATTTGATTTATTACATCTTCCCCTTTAGCCATTCAGATGTTGATTTGCTGGTGATCATTAAGATGATTTCAGTTCAGTTTAAGATGCTGGACAGATGGCTATGCTTTTAACTCAGGAACATTCTTGAATTAACTTCTTCGTTTTCTCAATGAATATTTGACTGCCAAACAAGCCAGCATACTTGAAAGTTACATTAAGTGTTTGTCTTGATGCACTATGCTAGTTTTTGCCAAATGTGGGGCTGTGAACAATGACCAAAAGCCTTCAACTTTAACTAAGTCCAAAGAATATTGTTTCAGAACATTTTTATGTTCAAATCCAATTTTTGAAAAAGTACAGCATGTTTTTATTTTCTTTTTCTATTTGCTTTCCCCACAGCCATACGAAACATTACTTGTTCAGTCTATTTGGGACCGTGCTGCCATGAACATTTAATGTTGTTAAATAGGCCTGTATGCCACATGATCTTTGCTCTTGAATTTTTCTTTATATCTCTGAGCATTAATTGATGAGGCCATGGATTGAATTTCCTGGGATGGGAACTCCTGGGAAGAGTAAAAACTGTCTTGAAATCTTCCTATTTGTAACAGTCCCTCTAACTGGAGAATGGTGGGTCTCAAATTATTTGGTCTTGTAAGCCCTGCCAGACTGATGAACACCAGCAGATGCTTCTCTGAGGTCAAAGCTGATGCCCTTTTTTGGCATGATCAAGACAGCCACTTCTTCATGAATGAAACCGGTCATGCTTACAACATAACTAATACATAAAGTTCAATTAATAAGTAACAGAGGTACAGGTTCAATCCAAAAAAAACCCACCATAAATTCACAATACAGAACAGATGTATTCTGTGAATCAAATGCAGGCGAAAATAGAGAGCATTTTAAGACTAAGTTACCACACTCTAGTGATCTGGAAGAGGAAAATACTAAAAGAGATGTTGAAGAGTACCTGTAAGGGGAACTGATGGATCAAATAAAATATCTTTTAACTGTACTTTAGTGAAACTATATGTAAGATTTTGATCTACTAATATATTTTTATTCTGTAGTATTAAATGCAAGTAGATTTGTTTGAAAGACCCCTGTGAGCATAATTTCATGGACACAGTTTCCATTGCCCAGATGCGAGTTACTGGGGCCCTCCCTGGAGCAGGGGCTCGAAGGCGAGCGCCTGATGGTCAGGCTTCTGCCCATGGAGCTCGGCTGGACCCAGCCCAAAGAAGAGACATGGGTCCACCCTCCCATGGACCCACCACCTGTGGAAGGGGCAATAAGGGTCGGGTGCAGTGTGAACAGGGTGGCAGCCGAAGGCGTGGGATCTGCCGGACTGATCCTCGGCTACTGACGCTGGCTTTTGGGACATGGAATGTCACCTCTCTGGTGGGGAAGGAGCCCTTAGCTGGTGCATGAGGTGGAGAGATAACGACTAGATAAAGTCGGGCTCACCACAACACATAGCTTGGGCTCTGGAACCACCCATCTCGAGAGAAGCTGGACCTTGTTTCATTCTGGAGTTGCTCATGGGGAGAGGTGGCAAGTCGGTGGGCATCCTTGTTGCCCCCCACATGTTGGGGTTCTGCCCAGTTGACGGAAGGGTAGCCTCCCTCCGCCTACAGGTGGGGGGATGGGTCCTGACTGTAGTTTGTGCTTATGCACCAAATAAGAGTTTAGAATACCCACCCTTTTTGGAGTCCCTAGGAGGGTGTGATAGAGAGCGCTCCCCCTGGGGACTTTCTCATTGTCCTGGGAGACTTCAACGCCTATGTGGGCAATGACAGTGTGACCTGGAATGCTGTGATTGGTAGGTACGGCCTCTCTGATCTGATCCCAAATGGGGCTTCATTGTTGGACTTCTGTGCTCATCATGAACACCATGCGCGAACAAGCACATGGAACTAGAGCACTTTAGTCCGTAGTTTGATGAGCGACTTTGTAGTCATGTCATCGGACATGTGGGTGCATATTCTGGACACTCGGGTGAAGAGAGGAGCTGAGCTGTCAACCAATCACCACCTGGTGGTCAGCTGGCTCACATGGCGGGGGAGGCTACCCTCCAGACCTGGGAAACCCAAGCGTGTAGTAAGGATCTCCTGAGAAAGTTTGGCAGAGTCTCCTGTCAGAAGCGTCTTCAACTCCCACCTCCGGCAGAGCTACAACCACATCCCAATGGAGTTCCGTGTCTCCATTATTGAGGCAGCAGCCCAGAGCTGCAGCCGGAAGGTCATTGGTGCCTGTTGTGGGGGCAACCCCCCCGAACCAGGTAGTGGACACCTGTGGTGAGGGGGACTGTCAAGCTGAAGAAGGAGTCCTATCGCGTCCTTTTGGCCTTTGGAGCTCCCAAGGCAGTGGACGGGTACCGACAGGCTAAGCGTGCTGCAGCCCAGGCTGTCGCCGATGCAGAATCTCTGGTGTGGGAGGAGTTCCGTGAGGGCTTGGAAAAAGACAATCGGTTAGCCTCGAAAAGGTTCTGGACTACCATTAGGCACCTCAGAAGGGGGGAGCACACTGTTTACATTCAGTGCGCATGCATCAACAGGCATGCAGCCTTTTTGGTCGCTCCTGCCCTTCCTGTTCTTTTAACTCACTTTTTTTCTTCTTACTTTAAATTTTTTTTCTTGTATTTATTGGTTTTATTGCTCATAAGTAGCTGCCCTCTCAAGATGTGGGTTGAAAGAGTTTTTGAACTTTTTAGCGCTGCGGAACTTTTACTTTCATGGGGAGTCGGGACCGCAGTGCAGCAACTACACACCACGCACTCTGTTTACTCCAGGGATCAGCTGATCGCCCTGAAGCTGGCTGGACTAGCGGCCAGACCCACAAACTTACTGGCTGAAATCTGGAGGAAAACACACCATGGGTGCAGAGGAGCAAGACAGCAGAGGCTTAAAGAGAGGAAAAGGTACAAGCCGTGTCTCCCATCTATTATAATGGGGAACGTGAGGTCACTGCCGAATAAGATGGACAAGCTGACGGCGCTAGCCCGGAGTCAGAGGGAGTATCGGGAGTGTAGTTCCATGTGCTTCGTGGAGACATGGCTGCATCAGAATAATCCCGATGACAAGGTATCCATTGCAGGCTTTCACACTGCCCAGGCTAACACAGACTGCACCGCGAGCGGTAAGCGGAAAGCAGGGGGGCTTGCCATTCTTGTCAACAACTGGTGGTGTAACCCTGCCCACATAAACATCAAAGAACAGAGTTGGGGACCAGACAATGAACTGTGTGCTGTTGGACTCACTGTGCACTCAGCACTGTGTGCTGTTGCTTTCCCATATCATCTTAGTGGCTGTTTATGTTCCTCCTTATGCCAAACCCACTGCTGAATGTGACACTGTTCATGCTACCATAGCGGTTACAGACCCAGCACCCGAGTGCTTTCATTGTGATCTCAGGTGACTTCAACCATGTCACCATAGACACTACACTGACAAACTTTGTGCAGTACGTGGACTGTCCCACCAGAGAGGAGAGAACTTTAGACCTGCTGTATGCAAATACTAAGGATGCCTACAGTTCCTCACCCCTCTCCCCACTGGGGAGATCAGACCACAACTTAATTCATCTTTCCCCATGCTATGTGCCTGTTGTGAAGAGGCAGGCTGTGACTACAAGGACTGTTAGATGGTTGGACGAGGCCTTGGAGAAATTACAGGACAGCTTTGAAATAGACTGGCAAGTACTCTGTGAGCCCCACGGTGAGGACATTGATGGGCTCACTGAGTGTATTTCACACTACATAAATTTTTGTACCGATAACATTGTCCTAGCACAGACAGTCTATTGTTACCCAAATAACAAGCCGTGGGTGACAAAAGACATCAAAGCCCTCCTTAACGACAAGAGGGCATTCAGGACTGGCAACAGAGAGAAGGTGAGAACAATTCAAAGTTTACCAAGTGTCAAAATCAGAGAGACTAAGGACAATTACAGGAGAAAGCTAGAGTGGAAACTCCAGCATAACAACATGAGAGAGGTTTGGAGTGGTATGACGACCATCACTTGTTTCAGTAGCAGAGGAGCTGATGGCAGTGAGGACAGGGCCAACGAACTGAATATGGTTAACAGATTCGACACTGCGGCTACTGCTCAGCACCCTTTTAACTCACCAGGAGCAAGCCTGAAACCCCCTGCCACACCACCCTCTTTCCCTCCCTCTCCTTACTGCACCTCTGCCTCCTGTGATGGACCTGACAACCCTCCCCCACCAGTCAACTTAACCTATAATCAGGTTGAGAAACAAATGAGAAGACTAAACTCAGACAAGGCAGCAGGACCAGATGGGGTGAGGCCCCGTGTCCTTAAAAGCTGATGCCTTGGATTCCTTCAGCACATGGTGTGAGCAGAATCATCTGCAGCTTAATGTGACAAAGACCAAGGAATTGATTGTGGATTTCAGTAGATCCAAAACACCAGCTGACCCTGTTTCCATCCAGGGCGTCAATGTGGACATGGTGGAGGATTACAAATAACTTGGCGTTCATATTGACAATAAACTGGACTGGGTTAAGAACACTATCGCACTTTACAAGGAGGTCCAGAGCAGTCTCTATTTTTTGAGGCAGCTAAGATCATTTAACATCTGCCAAACACTGCTCAGGATGTTTTAGGAGTCTGTTGTGGCCAGCACCAGTAGTTAAAAAGCTCCTCGGTGGCCAGGCTCCAGGGGTGGATGGGATCCCCCCTGACTCAGATTCAGGAAGAACAAGGCGGTTTTCGCCCCTGCCGCAGCACTCTTGACCAGCTCTACACACTCTACAGGACCCTGGGAGGGGGCGTGGAAGTTTGACCAACCTGTCCACATGTGCTTTTGGACTTGGAGAAGGTTTTTGTCCATGTCCCTCGGGCTATCTTGTGACGTGTGCTCCAGGAATATAATATACCAGGCCGGTTGATACGGGCTGATAGGTCTCTCTATTGCCAGAGCCTGAGCTTGGTCAGCATTGGTAACAACATGTCAAATTAATTTCCAGTGTGGGTTGGTCTCTGCCAAGGCTGCCCTTTGTCACCGGTTTTGTTCATAATTTTTATGGATAGAACTTCTAGATGCAGCCAAGGCATTGAAGGGTTCTGATTTGGTGGCCATAGGACCTTGTCTCTGCTATTTGCAGATAACATTGTCCTTTTGGCTTCATCGAGCCAGGAACTTCAGCTCTCGCTGGAACGATTCGCAGCTGAGTGTGAAGCGACCGGGAGGAGAATCAGCATCTCCAAGTCTGAGGCCATGGTTCTCAGCCGGAAAAGGATGGAATGCACACTCCGGGTCTGGAATGAGGTCTTGCCCCAAGTGGAGGAGTTCAAGTATCTTGGGGTCTTGTTCACGAGTGAGGTGAGGATGGAGCAGGTGATCGACAGGGGATCAGTGCAGCCTCTGCTGTAAAGCAGAGATTGTACCGGTCCGTCATGGTGAAGAGGGAGCTGAGCCGTAAGGCAAAGCTGAGGTGGCTCGGGTATCTGATTGGAATGCCTCCTGAAAGCCTCCCTGGTATGGTATTTCGGGCATGTCCGACCAGGAAGAGACCTTGAGGTCGGCCCAGAACATGCTGGAGGAACTACGTCTCTCAGCTGGTCTGGGAACGCCTTGGTGTCCCCTCGGAAAAGCTGGAGGAAGTGGCTGGGGAGAGGGACGTCTGGACCTCACTTCTTAGGCAGCTGCCCCCGTGACCCGACCCAGGAACAAGCAGAAGATTATTTGTTTAAAATCACAATTTAGGCACAAAATACTTGACAATAGGTATGCTTCCACCATAAATCTTTTTAGTATGTGCCTAAACTGTGACCCTGATCTTTGACCCATGTCCTTGAATCCTGTACCAGCTACATACGCATTTAGCAGTGAGCAACTGTTGCGAGTTTGGTCAAAATCTGTTCAGGGACTCCCCACAAGGAAGTACGGACGAACATATGAACGCAGGGATAGCGCAAAAATGCTGCCAGCCCCATTAAGGTGGAAGGGGGCATAATAAAAATAATCATGACATTTCCACTTCAGAGACTGCTATACTGTTACAAAGAATTATCAATGTTTCTCATGAAAGGTGTGTACACACATAAAATATATTAAGTATCAAGTTCAAAGCAAACAAGAATGTAAAAGGTGTGTGTGTGTGTGTGTGAGACACACACAGAGAGAGAAAGAGAGACAGAAATTAGTGGAGATCATGGACAGGTGAGACGGTGTTGTTCTAGTCGATGGTCATTATTTGACGTTTTTTCCTGATGGAATTCGGTAGTGTGGATTTAAACATAAACTTGTAAATTCTGCCTGAAGATCACACCAACAGCAGGTCAGTTTGAAGTGGTTGTAGCATAGTACTGAGCTCCGCCCATAAGGATATGTTCACAGAGAGTGACCTGTGACTAAATTATTCAGCCAACATCATGCCAACTGTAATTCAATGCCATCAGTTGGTTTAGGGACACAAAAGAAAGAGAGCGCTCAGAATGATAGACACAGAAAATCAAACTAAAAATAATTCTTGTAGTTTTTATATATTATAACTATGACAGACTCAGGTGGGTGATCGCTGCAAGCTCTAAAGCGCTGTTTAGATAAAAGGTGTCTTTTTATATCAGAAGTTTTCTGATGACTGTACTATAGTCGGATGTATCAGTGGAGGTGAGGAGACGGAATATCGGGCTGCTGTGGACTCCATCGACACATGGTGTGAGCAGAATCATCTGCAGCTTAATATGACAACTGATTGTGGATTTCAGGACATCCAAGACCCGTTTCCATCCAGGGCCTCAATGTGGACATGGTGGAGGATTACAAATACCTTGGCGTTCATATTGACAAAAACTAAGTTAAGAACACTACCGCACTTTACGAAAAGGGCCACAGCCGTCTCTATATTTTGAGGCGAGTAAGGTTGTTTAACATCTACCGAACACTGCTAAGGATATTTTATGAGTCTGTTGTGGCCAGCGCTATCCTCTCTGCTGTTGCACAGGAAACACAGAAAATCGTTCCTTCCTGTGGCCATTAAACTGTACAACTTCTCGATATTGCAACAACATCCATTACAATACTGTACATTTTGCTCACTGATGGGATTCATTCTGCATCTGTTTATATAGATATTAGTAACTTCTAATTTTAGACTTACATATATATTTATACATACATACATACAGGTGAAACTTGAAAAATTAGAGTATTGTGCAAGTTCATTTACTTCAGTAATTCAACTTTAAAAAGGTGAAACTAATATATAGACTCATTACATGCAAAGTGAGATATTTTAAGTCTTTATTTGTTATATTTTGATAATTGAAAATTAGAATATTGTGAAAAGGTTCAATATTGTAGACTAAAAGTGTCACAGTGTAATCAGCTGATTAATCCAAAACACCTGCAAAGGGCCTAAGCCTTTAAATGGTCTCTCAGTCTGGTTCAGTGGAATTCACAATCATGGGGAAGACTGCTGACCTGACAGTTGTGCAGAAAACCATCATTGACCTCCTCCACAAGGAGGGAAAGCCTCAAAAGGTAATTGCAAAAGAAGTTGGATGTATTAAATTAATTATATGTACATTAAAAGAGAGTTAACTGGAAGGAAAAAAGTGTGGAAGAAAAAGGTGCACAAGCAGCAGGGATAACCGCAGCCTGGAGAGGACTGTCAGGAAAAGACCATTCAAAAGTGTTGGGGACATGGGCTTCAACATGGGCTTCTTTTGGATATGGGCTTCAAATGTCGTATTCATCTTGTCAAGCCGCTCCTGAACATCAAACAACATCAAAACCATCTTTCCTGGGCTAAAGAAAAAATAACTGGTCTGTTGCTCAGTGGTCCAAAGTCCTCTTTTCTGATGAGAGCAAATTTTGCATCTCATTTGGAAACCAAGGTCCCAGAGTCTGGAGGAATAATGGAGAGGCACACAATCCAAGATGCTTGAAGTCCAGTATAAAGTTTCCACAGTCTGTGTTGATTTGGGGAGCCATGTCACCTGGTGGTGTTGGTCCACTGTGCTTTATTAAGTTCAGAGTCAACGCAGCCATCTACCAGGACATTTAAGTGCACTTAATGCTTCCTTCAGCAGACAAGCTTTATAGAGATGGTGACTTCATTTTTCAGCAGGACCTAACACCTGCCCACACTGCCAAAAGTACCAAAACCTGGTTCAATGACTGTGGTATTACTGTGCTGGATTGGCCAGCAAACTCACCTGACCCGAACCCTATAGAGAATATGTGGGGCATTGCCAAGAGAAAGATGAGAGACATGAGACCAAACAATGCAGAAGAGCTGAAGGCCGCTACTGAAGCATCCTGGTCTTCCATAACACCTCAGCAGTGCCACATGCTGACAGCATCCATGCCACGCCACACTAAGGCAGTAATTCATGCAAAAGGGGCCCAAACGAAGTACTGAGTACATTTGCATGATTAGACTTTTCAGAGGGCTTTAAAATCCTTTTTTTTAATTGATTTGATGTAATATTCTAATTTTCTGAGTTTTTGGATTTAGGGTTTTCATAAACTGTAAGCCATAATCATCAAAATTATAATAAATAAAGGCTTGAAATATTTCACTTTGCATGTAATGAGTCTAAATAATATCAGTTTCACCTTTTAAGCTCATTTACTGAAACAAATGAACTTTGCACAATATTGTAATTTTTCGAGTTTCACACATATGTAGGTAGATATTTATATGTATGTATAGGTAGGCCATCTCGTCGTTGTTATTCAGACCCACCACCACAGTGTTGTCCGCAAACTTGATGTTGTTGGTGGTGCTGGAAGTGGCCACACAGTCGTAGGCATATAACAAATACAGCAGGGGGCTCAGAGCACAGCCCTGTGGGCTCCAGTGCTGATGGTGAGTGAGGGTGAGACATGGTTGCCCAACCGTACCACCTGTGGTCTGTCTGTCAGGAAGTTGAAGATCCAGCGACACAGGGATAGACTGAGGCTCAGTATCTCCATGTTAGTGGTGAGTATGGAGGGGGTTATGGTGTTAAAAACTAAACTGTAGTCAACAAACAACTTTTTCACATAACTACCATTTCCGCTGTCCAGATGAATCAGGGCTATATAATGGAGGTGTGCGATGGCGTCCGCAGTAGATTGGTTGGGACAGTACGCAAATTGTAGCAGGTCTCGGGTGGCCAGTAGGGAAAAAGTGATGAAGTCTCTGACTAGCCTTTCGAAGCACTTCATCACTACCGAGGTGAGGGCCACTGGGCGGTAGTCATTCAGGCAGGCGGGCTGAGGTTTCTTGGGGACCGGAACAATGATGGACTGTTTGAAGCACGTTGGGATTATAAACTGATCCAGGGAGAGGTTAAAGATCTCAGTGAACACTGGAGCAAGCTGGTCGGCACTGGTCCTGCTGCTTTCCTTGTGTTCACTCTACTGAACGCCTTTCTCACGTCGTGCTCCGAGATGATGAACGAATTAGCCTCTCCGGTATGCTCCAGAAGTGTGCTGCCCATAGCGATGTTAGCATTGCGAGCTGCAGCCTCAAAGCGAGAATAGAAGGGGTTTAGCTCGTCTGCCAGAGAAGCGTCTGCATTCACCAATCTGGAAGATGGTGTTTTGTAGTCTGTCATATTCCTTAGTCCCTGCCACAGACTCCTGGAGCCACTCTTTTGGAATGGTGACTCTAGTTTCTGTCCATAGTGCTGCTTTGCCTCCTTCACCACTCTGCGCACGTTGTAGGATGCGGTCTTGTACTCGTCCATGTTTCCACTGGCGAGCCCCATGTGATATACGCAGCGGAACAGGATCTCAGAGCATTGCAAACGGATTTATCCACCCACGGTTTCTGATTAGGAAACGTTCTGATGATAGTCTTCTCAACTGTCATCCACTAGTTTCCCTATGAATTCCACAACCGCTTCCGTAAACATGTTGACGTCATCAGAGCTGTGCCAGAACATGTCCTAGTCTGCGTCATCCAAAGCGTCCTGCAGAGCAGCCACTGATTGGTCCGTCCAGTGTGGCACCTCCTTCCGAGCCGGAACTTCCTGCTTGAGCCTTTATATCTATTTAGGCATAAGGAAGATGGCGGCGTGGTCAGACTTTCCAAATGTAGGGCCAGATTGTGCCTTGTAACTGTCTTTAACAGTGGTCCAGAGTCCTTTCACCTCAGCTGATGTGCTGATAAAAGTTTGGCACTGCGCGTTTGAGGTTGGCACTGTTAAAATCCCCTGCCACAATAAGCGCAGCGACCCGGTGTTGAGTCTGGTGCTGTGTGTGTGTGTGTGTGTGTGTGTGTGTGTGTGTATGTGTGTATATATATATATATAAATAAAA
>JAQMYF010000024.1:25390706-25437317 GCA_030014195.1 Neosilurus mollespiculum
GCTGAGATGGGCGCCAGCCTCCCCGCGACCCTAATTAGGAATAAGCGGTTCAGAAAATGACATGACATGACATGTTTCACTGCCAGTCATTAAATGTTGAAGTATTTACAAATCTCTAAGAAATGCCATTATACATTTCTAGAGAAGCTCCTGCGTGGAGGCCCATTGGCATGGAACATGACTTGTTGTCTCGTATTAATTCCCCCACAGGAAACCCAGAAGTCTGCCACATCACCAATAAAAACAGATATATTATTAATGAAACTGAAACCCAAAACATATAGACACTCAAACACCACTCAGACTCACACAGAATGAAAAACACACAATCTAACTGAAGTAGGCAGACAAACGTTCGCTGAGCAAAACAACAGAAAATATGATCAGAAGCATGGAACATGAACTCGTTGAATGGATAATTATACTTACAAGACAGGTAAAAAAAATGAAAAGAAGATGGGTGATATGATAAAAAGAAAACTTTTCTTGCTGTAGTCAAAAAACTAAGGGGAGATTTATTTATTATTGACTCGGACCTTAAAGGAGCCACGCTACGCTTAAAACACCCTGATACACTTATTTACATTAAATTTACGACATTTGGCAGACACCCTTGTCAAAGTTTGTCAAAGACTCACATTTATTATTTTTGTACAGCTGAGCAATTGAATGTTAAACAGTGGCAGATTGGTGGTACTGGCGCTTGAACCACCAACCTGGATCAGTAATCCAGACCCTTAACCACTGAGCAGCACTGCCAACAGTCTTTGACACCTATCAAAAAAGATATCTATATGGAGCATTTTTTTTTTTTTACATTGGACAATCATGCATATATATTCATTCAGTCATTCATTTGCTGAACCACGTAATCCTAATAGGGTCACTGGGGCCTATCTTGGCTGACTATGGGTGACATTTAATTTAAATAAACCCCCTGATTCATTAACATTTGCAGAGTTCAAGTGACAGTTATCTGCATAATTATTTAACACCAACAAACTCAAGTCTTAATTTTGCTGGAAAGTTTAGTGATCGAGACAGCGCTTGTTGAAATCTACACAGAATAGTTTATTTTTTGTTAGTTTGTTTGTTTTTTGTAATTTATGTACTTGCACTTGTCCCAGTGCATGCTCAGAAATGATGCGTAAACAAGTAAGTATAAGGTAGAAGGGAGAGAATTTTCTCCACTCATGTTAATTTATTTGGAATGCCACAGGATGATAATTGTCAAGGCACATTATTCTGTGCCTGCTTGCATCCATATGCTAATTTGTGCTGCTCTTGGTAAATTGGATTGGTCATTATAAAAATGGACTAACAGCATTTGTAATAATTTCTGAGTATATTGTTAATAAATCGCCCACCAAATTAGTAGACTTTTCTTTGATTGGGGCTTCATGCTAATTTGCCCTACTTAGTAATTCTGGCCCTATATAAACTGACTACCAAGAAATTCTGGATGAATCCTGGATTCTTATAGTTCATATAGTACTGTATATAAAAGCCATTATGCTTTTCCACATGCAGTACACAAATCAGGAATGGAATAGGAAATCATTTGGTATTTGGTTAATTCTCTGGGCTAACAAACGCTGTTACTATAGAAACATACATAATTACGCATGGCATCATAAAAATCTTCTTCTCACTTCTTATGGAGAGGAATTTTATGCTTATTGGTCCCTCCAAGTTCAAGTATATAGAAGCCTGGTATTATAGAGGACTAAGACAGCCTTATGGTACAGTGGTGGCTTAGTGATTAAGATGCTGGCCGAATAATCAAAAGGTCATGGGTTCAAATCCTACCACTGTTAGATTGCTACTGCTGGGTTTCTGAGCAAATCTCTTAACCCTCAACTATTCAGCTATATAAATGAAGGGAAAATTTGTCTAAATAAGGATGTGTTCAAAATGCCATGAATGTAAATGTAAACTGCCTCTGATCATTAGCCCCAGTGTCGAAAGACATAATACGGTAAAGACTTTGGACGCACTTGCTTACTCTTGCTTACGTATGGAGATTGCAGCTGTGGGGATATTAGAGTTTATACATTTATGGAAATGCACCTTACATGTGACACTGAGAAAAATTGTTACTGTTTAAAAACATACATGTTTGCACACACACACACACACACACACACACACACACACACACACACACACACACTGAAACATAAACACACACATAAACACCTAGCGTGTACATATTTGATATTTTATTGTACACTGAAGCCAGTTTTGTTTGTTTGTTTGTTTGTATTTTAATAAATATGGTCGCTGTAATAGCGATTATACTTTAAATACAGTTCATTAACTTATACTTTTTGTGTGTGAAAATTGGTCAGGTTTAAATTTATTAAAGTAAATCAAGTCCAGTGTGTTTTTTTCCCATGGCTAAAAACCATCTGTGCACCATCATCTTCTGAGTTGACACAGAAATAAATCAGAATGTATGTAAGCACTATAACCAGCTCTGAACCAGGCCAGTGGAGTGGCCTTGATATTACAGGCTCAGTAGGAGAAAGCACATTAAGCCAATGAGTAAAAAACACCACAGGCACTTTCTATTTCCATCAGCAGAGACACAAATTGGCACATCATAGCCCACTGACTGCATTGCTTTTTCCAAGGAATAGTATTGAACATTGACTCATGTGTCCATATAGTTCTTTTTATCTGTTCTCTCTCTGCTTTTTTCATACAATGGTTTTCCACTTTTTCTCAGTTTCTTTTCAGTTATTATGGGAAATGTATGGGTTGTAATACATAAATATCAATGCGGGAGAACTTTCAGCAATTCTCCTTGTGTATATACTGTTCATTATCAACTCTACATTTTGAAAAACCAAAGCACAGTACCTGAAAAAATAATCTACACAACAATCATTTTATTGGCTTATTTAGTCTCAAGTCTAATTTTCTGATATCTGTTGTCTAAACCTGTGAAATTAAATTGAGTTTATTTTAAAGCATAAAGCCCCCCCCCCCCTCTCTTCCTGGACCTTACTGCCTTAGTGCCTTAAATGTGAATGTAATCCCCTCATTATGCAAGCCCCTTTTATTTAATCATTCTTCCTGTTATAGAAAGGCTCCCGGGTTCACAAAGGGGTTAATTATCTATTAAGGATGAAGACTGGCTTAGGATGTGATTCGTCTGTGTGTCCAATTATGTGGCTAAAAGCCCTATTTGACAATAATAATAACAGTAATTATGAATGAACAATGAAATTAAAAATATCTCTTTTTTCTTATTTCACTAGTATTTTAAAGTCAAGACCAGAGCAGATAATAATCCGTGTACTTTAATCCAACAACAGTTCAATTACACAGCTGCATACTACTGTATATGTCTGTTGCGCACCGCCTGCTTTTAGGCGGTATGATAAAAAAAAAAAA
Organism: Neosilurus mollespiculum; assembly: GCA_030014195.1. Classification (NCBI taxonomy): domain Eukaryota; kingdom Metazoa; phylum Chordata; class Actinopteri; order Siluriformes; family Plotosidae; genus Neosilurus; species Neosilurus mollespiculum. The sequence continues at coordinate 25,394,109 of JAQMYF010000024.1, forward strand.
AACAATCAGAGCAAATTATGCTAGTGTGCAAGTTTAAAAATTCAGTCAGGAGTCAGGAGTGCTCACTTATTCCAATATAAATCTTGTTAGTTTCAGTTTTGTGAATCTCATTGGAATTGGAAGCATCATGAAGATGCTGTGTCAGATCACTGAACTGCAACACCATAAAAACGTAAACTGTGCACTCTTAAAGTTAACTTTCCTTCTGCTAATTCAGCATCTGTCTATAAAGAATAAGTGATATTATTTTAGACCAAGGTGTAAGGTACTGTATATACCTTATGCAAAGGTGCAATTAAAAAAGATATTAATATTCTCCAACACCTTAACCTTAATATAAAACTTCACCCATTCTCTGAAATTCACAGAGGTTTTATACTGAAATCAGATGGTGGGTTGTTCTAAGTATCTTGGCAAGCTGTTCAGGGTGTCAATGTAAATTATGTATCTCTTCTAACTGTGACATTTTTGACCAATAGACCTTTCAGATCAGGTTACAGCAGGACTTACTCATTTTTTTTCTTACCAGAACTGAAATTGATTTCATTAAATAATTTACAAGAAAATAATAAGTAAACAAAAGATATTTATTCAGGCAGTACAGTTTTTCCTCAGAACAATTTTTATCTCTAGATGAGATAAATTAGGCTGACTTAATTGAGGAAGGAGGTCACACATGTATTGTGGTGAAAGAATTAGCAGAATAATTTGGCAGATGTCCCTTTATCCAAAGCCATTTACATTTAAAAAATGTATATATCATCCACACAAGTGAGCAGGAAATAATTAAAGGCCTAGTTCATGAGCCCAACAGCACTAACAGCTTGGGGATACTGGGGCTTGAACTCCCAACCCCAACGCAATCAGTAACTCAGAAACTTAATTACTAAACAACCACTGCCAGTATGAGATATGATCATTTTTATGTGCCAGTTAACACCCAGCCATTTGAACCAGCTTGTCATGGTGAGATAGCACAGATAAAGCCACACCCATATCCAAAGAGTAGCCATACTACTTCCGGGTCCTTCTGTGAGGGAAAAGATTTCAACTGCCTCAGTTGGTTGTTTTAATTTAAATGGATATCCTTATATCATTTCAGAAATGATGCAAATCCAAGAAATATAATATCAGTACATGATGCAGAAATATTTAATTTGTTTCTTTTGTTACCTCTAGATTACACTGTTTTAACACATTGTTGTCTGGGTGATCCAGAAGGAATATAAATAAGTTCGGATTAGTCCAAATTTCAGCAGTTGGTGTCCTTATGACAACCACTGGTCATACAAGTTCAGAATAGTTTGCCAGGAACTCCTAGACCAATGAAGAATACAGTATGGGGGGAACTTTTTCCTGCTAAAGCACTTCCCAAAATCAATGTATGCCCAGATCGCACAATTGTTTATCAGTGGATAAATTCACCCTCGTACTGTAGACTGTAATGTGCCTTCTAATAACTGCTGTTGTAATCGTAAATACTAAGCTCATACCATAAATCCTTCTGAACATTCTTTCAGCACACTTGGTACGATGTGTCCTTTGACAGCTGTGTATTTTAATAGCTTATTTTTTATTTTTTTTATTTTTGGCTTATATTACACCTTGTTGGTGTCACCCAGAAGAAGATAGGTTCCTTTTTGAATCTGGATCCTGTGAAGATAACTTCATGTTGTCTCTGGGTGTTTTCCTCACCACTGTTGCCTCTGGCTTTCTCATTAGAGATCTAGATTTCCATTTCAGTTCAGAAAGCAGAAGCTGCTTTGTGTCAATGTCTATTGTCAATGTCTAATGTCTATACAGACACAATTGAACTGAATTCAATTAATACCATAATCGTCCCATCTGTTTGCAACTCTTCTGCATTATTTGCTGAAGCACCCAGACCATGATAAAGCTGTCACTGTGCTTCACTATAAACTTGCATATCTGCAGGCTTACACTTTTCACCAACTCCTTTTCTGACAACCTGGTGCCTTTGCGAACTAGACATCTCAAATGCAGACTTATCACCATACGGAACTTTCTGCTACTGGTTGTTGTGCAATACTTTAATGCTTCTGCATACTGAATAATTTTTTGCCTTGCCTTACTGGAAATAATGGTTTTACAGCTGCAACCAACTTCCTTGAGTATTTTTCCATACTTCTGCTTGTTGTTGAAATGGTGCCAGACTTGGCCTTTTTTTCTTCACCCATTCATTCCTTCATCCATCAATCTATTCTTCACCCAACCATCCATCCATCCATTTGTGCTGCTTATCCGTCAAGGTCATAGGGCAACCTGGAGCTAATCCAAGCTGACATCAGATGAATAGTAGGATACACCCTGAACAGGTCACCATTATATTACAAGGATAATTTTATTCATGGGTTATTGCTTTTTATTTATTTGTTTATTTATTTATTTTGGTCTCAAAATTTCTTTGCTGAACTGAACATCACACTATGAAAAATGCATTTATTTCTGCTGAAGTGTTTTCAAGCCTTTCCCAAAGGCAGTCCATTATCTGCAATTACTTTCTAATATACCCTTGTCTTAGAAAATGCAAAACATTCTTACAACTCTTATGGTATGAACTTAAAAGATAAAAAGATAATTGGTAAATAAATGTATATATTTCATTTACTCATTTATTTATTTATTTATTTATTTCAGTCATGGTCCCTTACCAATTACCTCTTTCAACAGGCTGAGCTTTCCATTATCTTGTAGGGATTTTATGGTTAAATATATGACTCCATCTGGGAAATTTCAGCCAATGATTATTTCAGATAGATTATGATGCTCTGACTTTAGCCCTCAGCTTGAAAATTTAAAATTGTATTATCTTTGAGAGTACTGGAGATAATCAACTGAAATTTTAAGTGGAAGTTCATTGGACTACATGGGTCTCAAAAATGGAAAAAGGCTTCAAAAGTGATTTTTCTTTGGGTTTTTTTATTTTTTTAGATGGGGTCACACATTATCCCAGCAAGACCTATTATCAGCTCAGAAAGTTGACCTAAAATTATATAATGACTGGTTTATTTTAATGTGCACATTCTAAACACTTATAATATCAGTTTTATAGAAAGAGTTCATTCACAAACACTGGTGTGATGCATGAATACAACCAAGTTTTATGTGGCATCCCAAACATTCAAATAAAAATGTTAGCTGTTGGTCTGTCTGTCTTTTTTGTTTAATATTCATTCACAATGGTTTATGATCTTGGAGTAATGAAGTATGAACTTGGAGTGCAAGCATGACTCAAAATGATGTGTTAAAAGCCTGTTATTCAGTGAGCATTAATCTTTGGTCACATTAAAATGATATGTTCTAGAATTTGCAATAAACAACAAGAGATTTACAGGCTTCACTAAGTGTCTATTAGCACTGTGTCAAGGGCTTTTTAAGGAAATTCTCCCACAGGCTGCACTCTCTGCCACAAAAGAGAATTTAAGATTTAGTTTAAATTTGAGTTTAATAATAGGACAGTGTGCTATCACATTAATGTATCTAAAATATTCACTAAAATATTGAAAAGCCCCACCATCAACGGGTTGTCACAAATATTTTATTGCTGCCCATCATGATGCAAATAAGTGACACATCAGCATCAACTCAGGCATGGACACAGTACAACCATTAAAGTCATGTTCCATGCCTATGGGGCTCAGGAGCTCCGCTATCATGTCATATCTCATATTGTACCATATCGTATCACATCTACAAAGTAAAATGGTATTCATTTCTGTAGTAAAAAGATAACTGTGTTTTTACACAATCACAAGTGCACACTACAGGTGTTAAGTTTAAAATTTAGTAACCGTGCACTGCACCTGAGAAATCAAATACCAGGTAAGTTTTATTTTTGTTTGTACATGTTCAAGAATTGGTAAGCTATATAATGAAACTTTATATGTTGTGCAATGTGGCAGTGGTGGCCCGGTGGTAGGGTGCTGGATTACTGATCCCAAGCTTGGGGGTTCAAGCCCCACTATCAACAGGTTCTCACTGCTGTCCCCCAAGTGCAGCTAACTGGGTTATCAAAGACCAGCAATGTTTCTCACTGTCCATTGCTGATTTTCGTCAAGAGTAGGGTGCATAGCCATCAGCGTGTTTCTGCCCTGTGATGGCCTGGCGAGCTGTCCAGAGTCCTCTTGTCCCCTCGCCCAGTCGGATGAGATGGGCGTCAGCCTCCCCGCGACCTCTGTTCAGAAAATGAATGAATATACGTCATATAGAATATGAGTTTCCGCATTGTGTAGCTAATGGCACATTTTTAAACCCATTCAGAGTTTTAATACACACTACATGAAAAAAAGTAAACTATACTTCAGAATGTTGTGGTTAAATACTTGTTCAAAGTTTTAGTGTATGTTACACAGAAACACAGGAAAAGAAAACTAAAACAGGATTTTTATTATTTATTTGTCTATTTTTAAGATAGTGAGCATGACAAACCATGAGTGTCCGTCACTTTGATTCAAACATTATCCACTTTGGATACTGTTTTTTAATTCCCAGATAATGGACAAATCAGAAGGTGCTGTTCCCATTTAGTATATACAATGTAATATTTCCTGTATTTATTTTCTTTTGCTGTGTATTTTTCCTCATTCTGTTTATTTGACTCCTGATACTTGTTTGGTCTGTCTCTGTCTCTTGTTTGTATTGTATGTGGCACCTGTGAGCTTTGCAAAAGACATGTGTAGCCTCTGGTCAACACCCGTCTCTTGAGAAGAGCAATAGGGACCCATAAGGGTTTTAATGGAATGCCAGAGAGACAGATGTGCCACTTTCTCCAAAATGTGATTTATCTGGCCTGCAGAGTGAGAGAATCTGGGTAAATAAGTAGCATGGAAACTATCGTCATAGAAACTGTTGTCCTGCAGCACTGCTGAAGGGGGTCAGCAGTGCTGTAAAATAGAAAGGGCAGAACACAAATATGCAGAAGACCAGAATAATTAATGAAATCAGTTCACATGTTTTTAATGAGCAAAATTGTCATGTTGGTGAGACAGTTGGTGACCCCTCTTCCAGTTTATTAGTTGTAACGAGTGTTTTCTTTGTATAAAAATACAAGAAGTTCAATATTCTTAGTAGGGTTGTGTCTGCATTTTACTATTCACCTACACAATACAATGTGGTGCGCATATGAAGTCAGCTTCTGGCTTTTTTCCAAAAAAGAACACACTAGTCCAATGATGCTGAATGCTGTTAAAGTAGAGATTCACAATATTTGTTGTGCAGCAAAAAAAAAACAAAAACAAAAAAAAACCCCAAATCATTGATATTTTCTTTGTTTTGTTTAAATTGATTCATTCATTCATTTTCTGAACCGCTTAATCCTAATTAGGGTTGCAGGGAGGCTGGTGCCCATCTCAGCCGACTCTGAATTTATCTACATCTCAATTAGAACAAAAAAGCCCAAACCTACTTTTCATAAATCGATCAATGGAAAAATTCTTTCATGTAAATGATTTAACTCAAATGCTTCCTGGCTCTATACTTCAATTCACTTCAGCTCTCTCTGCGGATTACCCAGCATCATCTGATTGTGTATTTTCTCTATTTTACCACACTGTTTATGAATAAAACTTAATTAAAAATAGTATTGGACTCTGCATCAAAGAAATGGCTCAGCAAAGAAAGGCATTTTGAAACAAGTACCTCTGTGCTTACCTACTCCTGTTCAGCACTTGAGACTTTTTTCTCTCCAATTGTTGCCTGTATAGAATTGATACATTTTTTATTCAGATGAAAGCTCCCAGGTTCCAATCTCAGTTCAGCATCTTTTGGTCTGTCACATGCTTGGAGACAGAATAATCAGTTTATTACTCATGGACTAGTCGTATTTTAAAAAAAAAACATTTTTAAAAGGTGGGGGGGGGGGGGGGGGTTCCTAGCACAAAGGAACAGAATTACGCAAATCACAGATAGTGTGATTACATCCATAAAATAATTACCAAAAACAGATATGGAATAGTGATAAGTACAGAAAAGAATGTTCTCTAGATAATTTGCGCAGAACGTATACTCAGGTCCAGAGTATAATCAACCATATGCAGAAGTGACTGAGTCAAAGATATAATCAGAAATGCATACATCTGTAAAACCTAGGCCTAAGCTAAGTTACTAGAAAAAATAAAATATAAACGCTCACTTGAACAGATTAAAGGAAAAAACACACTATAAAATTAATTAAAATACTCGCCATGTTCAGAGTTAGTAAGCCTGGTCTGTGGGATTGTGCTCATGTGTGAAATTTTATTTCAGCTGTACACCACAGATACATACATACACAACTCTATCCGGTTACTCTCATCTAAATGGCACATTCATGACTGGCAATCATAACAAATTTATCCTGAATGTAAAAACATTTTGTATGTAAAAAAACATTCATTCATTGGCCAAACTGCCTAATCTTACTAAGATCCCAGGGAGGATAAAGCCTATCTCTGTCGACTCTGGGTGAAGGCGGGGTACACCCTGAACAGCTCGCCAGTCCAAGACAGGGCCAACACACACACAACCATTCACAATCACACTCGCACGTAGGGGCAGTTTGAAATAGCATGAGGAAACTGGAGTACCCGAAGGAAACCCATGCAGACAAGGGGAGAACATGCAAACTCCCCACAGATATGACCTTGTTGAGTTCAGGACTCAAATCTAGGACCTTTTTGCTGTGAGGAAGACATGCCAACCACTACTTCACCATGCCTCCACCTTCAGCATTTCCTGAAGGGTATATCCCAGTCTATCCACAGCAACTTTCCAATGAGTAAAGGATGACTCACATGTACGTGAAATAGCGCGACGCCGTTTTCGGTTGGTTTCAGTTGTAAATACTGCCATTAAGCTTGAAAGTAGCAGTCTCTTCGAAAACATTTGAATATCTTCGATTTTCATATTGGCAGGAATTATCATACTTCGAAAATGTGTGAAAATTTCTAATTTCGCACCAAATTTTGCACAGGTCCAAAAAAAATTTTCCATTACTGCGAATATGGATCATTTACCTTAAATCGACCTACTCTTTCCGAAAATATTCCAGTTTGAATTTATTTAATTCCCCTCGAAATAAATTTGCTTGTACTTTCAGACAAGACCGCTCACATGTGAGTCAGCTTTAAAGCATTTTATTTACTTAATAAAGACACTCTTTACTTTTTAATCCACTGTTGGTTATGTTCAATATTACACAACATTGCAAAACAAGTAAAGACTTTCCTCTCTATTGTAACGACTTAATTAGTTTAAAACATATAGTTACAGATTTACCTTAGAATGTTGCACAGCACCAACACTGCAGTGAATACTCAACAGTTCTATGGTGTTCATTTCTTTTGAATTACTTTGTAGCAAAAACAAGGTATTTTATTTCTCCTATCAGTTGAGATCAGACCTGTGCCATTAAACTGTTTTCTGCTTTTACCTACTGACAGCTGAAAGATCAACACATTTCTAATTTTCTTTTTCTAGGCAGGATTATATTACTAAACAAGCCGGTATCAGTATAGGTCAGTAGGATAACAGAAAAGAAATTTGCTAGCAAGGAGTGTTAGCATTCATTTAGCAGTGCTGCATGATGGTCACACACGCATTGCTCAAAATGAGGGGGTGTAAAGTATTACATCATCTCCGAGTCTTGATAATAAAACCCAAGACTTTAAAAGCCTCAGAAGCAAGGTTTCATCTGTGCTCTCATTCATGCCAGATCAAACTACTGCCAATGGTGGCAATAAAGAGAAAGAATAGATCTGAGCACTTTGCCTCAACCTTCTGTCACGGCATTACATTGCATAAGCTTAAGCTACTGCATGGTGCTTTTCATGTGTTTGACTCTCTCTCTCTCTCTCTCTCTCTCTCTCTCTCTCTCTCTCTCTCTCTCTCTCTCCATCTGTGCGTGTATGTGTAGGTGTCTATGACATTGTAATCCAGAGCATGCTTTTAAGATTGATGTGTAGGAGGCTGACTCCCCATGGTGCCGATGTAAGGAGGTGAGTACAGCCATCAGCTTTAAAAGTTTCTTGTTGTACCTTCAACACCCTTTCTGCCTTCATCTCTCACTATCAAACTCCTGTACCTGAAAGAAGAAAAGGGCGGAATATATAGCTACTTATAAAAATAACTGATCTTTCAGAACCTCCCCTTTTCTATACATGACTTTAAAAATGATTTTGGAAGAAGGGAGATGCTCAGCTGTCATGTTAAAACAGTAAGTCAGTAGAACTGTGAAGACGTAACTCTCACCTAGACAAGGTGACTCATTTTAAACCTGGTGTTGAATGAGAAGTGTATTTCTTAAAACAAAACATCCATTTATTTCCTGTCTCTAAAGAAAAGATTAACTGTAGAGCATACTTTTTCATATATTTATTGAGTGGCATAATGATACAGAAGCTAGCATTGCTGCCAAACAGCTCCAGGTTCCTATGTTTGATCATGAGACTTACTGTCTGTTTAACATACCCCTATGTCTCCAGGGTTCTCGCTGGGTTTCCTCACACTGTAAAGAAAAACAAAATGCTGGTAGGTAGACTGTAGACTCTGAATTGCCCCAGGTGGTGCTGGTCTGGTGAGCTGTTCAGGGTTATCCCACCTTTACCCACAGTCGACTTGGGGTGGACTCCAATCCCCACCCCCCCACCCCTAAACACACACACACACACACACACACACACACACACACACACACACACACACATCAATGTACATTGTGTTAGTCTGAATATCTCTCTGCTTTCTTTACAGCTTCCAAAGAAACCTGATAATCGCATGGCCTTTATTGAGGCACTGAAGAAGTGGGACACACACACACACACTCTCTCTCTCTCTCTCTCTCTCTCTCTCTCTTTCATTACATTATACAATGAGAAATGGGTGGGGACCCCCATGAAAAGATGATAGAGTGGCATTATTATAGTAAACAGAGGGCATTAGCTGTTTAGCATTAAAAACCCAATAGTTATTAAAAACATGTATTTATCCAAACTAATACTTAAAATAAGAGTTCTTATTTCACACAGATTCGGGGCAGGTCAGCAGCCACAGCACAGTCTTACAACTGCATCTCAAATAAACTAAGTAATTATTGCAATTGGTGCTGTAAAAAGTGGGATTTGTGACATCATGGAAATGATGACCTCAGCATAATACGAAACAATGAGTTTCTATCTTTGCCTCCTTTAAGTGACTCACTTAAGATATAAACTGGGATTAATATGGAGAGAAATTGATAACCTCCATGAAATCTCACGTCTCAAACTTGCGTTCGATGACAAGACAGCTTGCGATTCTGAACAGCAGGAACGATTGTATTATACTAAAAAACTAGAATACAGGCATGAGTAACATTGACAGGCCTGCCAAGCCAGGCCAATGTAGGCTTGCAGTCCCTCTTCAAATTAATCCCAGCTGTACGTTCCAAAGGATTCAGTTGTTAAAATGCTGACTCTCTGCATGACAGAAGGGTGAATCTCGGTTATTACCAAATGATTCACTGATTAAACGCTTACACAGTGAAATCTTCTGAACATCAGCATAAGCAGAAAAATTTATTGTTCATTTAAACATTAATGAATGAACGAATGAACCAAAGTTTGGTTGTAAAGTAAATGATGAGTGAAGTTGTAACACCTGCAGCAGCAACTGAACAAAATATATGATCCAGTGACTGATACTGACTCATTCAGATAGAATCAATCATTTGGTAATGGCATCTACTAAATATACATCATGTGATTTATACAATGTATTTATAGCTGTGTGTGTGTGTGTGTGTGTGTGTGTGTGTGTGTGCATGCGCACATGCATGTGTGTAGGGCAGAAAAGATCCCAGCTGCTCTGTACTCGTCCTACATCGAGTCCTGTATGAGAAAGCAGCAAGAAACAGGTGAGATTACTAAATTATTAAAATATATTTTAATGACTGGCTAACAAGCTGTGCGTATGCTCTCCCATATGGTCCTCAAATTCAGAACGTTAAAGCGACATCCACAAAAAAAAGAAACAAACAAAAGTTGTACAAAACAGGGCAATTACAGCAACAGAGTAAATAAAAGAGTAGAGAGATAAATACCAGTACAAAACATTTACACTTAGAGAAAATCATTTTAAAGCTTTTAATATTAACAGGAACATACTCAGTAATTGCAGATTGTTCTTTATATTATTTAAAGGGGGGGGGTCCAAGTTAAAAATCCAAGTTACAATTTGTCGTTAAAAATCAGCAAACATGACATTGTTCTGGATTGTGACAGCTCACTTCCTATGGACTGGAGCCAGCCCTGCATCTCACACAACTCCAGACTCCAAGTATGGGCCTAGTTTTCACCCGACAAGATGCCCAAGTCAAGGAAATAGCCTTGTTTGGGTGGACAAATGAAGCTCAGGACGAATAAAACGTTTGCATTGCATTTACTGAACTTTTTTGTGAATATTGACGTATGGGAACTAATTAATATGAATAACGGCGAATTGAAAACAATGTCCAAACAAACTTCAGCATATTATAGCAAATGCCAAAACTTTCCGTATGCTGGCATACACTGGGCCAATTGGTTATAGTGTGTGTGTGTGTGTGTGTGTGTGTGTGTGTGTGTGTGTGTGTGTGTTTTACAGGTGTGTGCGAACCAAAGGAACAGGATCCTCACGAGTGTGTTCAGACTCAGTTAATGCAGCTGAAGAGGTTACTGTCTACTGGTGCTACTGAAGGAGGTACACACACACACACACACCCACACACACACACACATAAGTTGATGCAGAGCTTTAAGTCTTCTTCTAAGATGAATATGGTGATGCAGACTGGATAAAAAGAGTGAAATAAACATTTTGATAGGTTTAGGATTAAATTCTATTACTGTGAACTCACTTTGGTTCTATTGATAATCTGATATCAGCACTGTTATCACATGTCCCTCAGAGGTGCGAGCGCAGGTCTCCATGCTGTCTCATTCTCTGAATGGTGTGTGTGATCGCTTGGATAAACCAAATGAGTGTGAGATCATAACACTGACCCTGGACCCACACACACCTTCACACACACCTCCAGTAAGAAACCACACACAGCTGATGTAAGAACATAATAATGATCAGATTTTATTTTTGATTATCTTATGCTGTGTGTGTATGTGTGTGTGTGTGTGTGTGTGTGTGTGTGTGTGTGTGTGTGTGTGTGTTCAGGTTGTAAATGTGATCTTACAGTGTTTCTGTGAATGTGTTCTGGCTGCATGTAGAGTCGCTCCTCCAAACAGGTAAAGTATGTCTGATAATCATATTTGTGTGTGTGTGTGTGTGTGTGTGTGTGTGTGAGAAATCACAGTTTCCTTGACACGCACAGTCGAAGTTGTATTTGACTCGTGTGTGTGTGTGTGTGTGTGTGTTGTGTGTGTGTAGGCAGTGTCAGTGGGTTGGAATGTTTCTGAAGATGCTAACAGAACATACACAGCTGTACACGCGTATCCTGCAACGGCTTCTTCAACTGTTGTACCTCCAGGTAACACACACACACTCATCTTTGATCATTCTACCTTTCTTTGTTCCTATTACATTACAAGAATGTAAAATTAGTGAATATTAAAGTGTGTGAGTGTGTGTATATGTGTGGGTTTAGGGGCCATCTCTCTCTCCCCCTCATGTCCTGGCTCTGGCAGTGTTGGTGGTGGAGCTGCATGTGTGTAGAGATCAGATTTCCCCAGTGAACCTGTCTCACGTCACCTGTCTCACCCACTCCACCCGTCTGTCTCCATCCGAGGCACTGAGTGATGCTTTACCTCTTTCCTCTGCAAGTGACATGGAGTTCTCACTTAGGTCTCTCTCTCTCTCTCTCTCTCTCTCTCTCTCTCTCACACACAAACACACAGGAAACATTACTCTATATAGCTGAATCGTTAGTAAATTGAGTGTGTGTGTGTGTGTGTGTGTGTGTGTGTGTGTGTGTGTGTGTGTGTGTGTGTGTGTGTAGATTCTGCATGGTGGCTGTGTGTTATTCTCTGTGTAAATCCAGTTCACACAATGAGGAGCTCACACACTTCATCCCCTCGCACCTCTATAAACGGGTACTTACTCATCCCTCCATCATTCTTCTATCATATTTCAATTATTTCTATACTGTCCCTTTATCATCTCCCAAATCCTTGTGTATTTCTCTCTTGCTCTGTGTGTGTGTGTGTGTGTTTGTGTGTGTGTGTGTGTGTGAAGTTGCTGTTCTGCATGACGAGGCTTTTGCCAGAGTTGCGTTCAGGTGTTTTATCAGCAGTGAGACTGGAGGATGATTATGAGAAGGAGGAGGAAGAGGAGTGTGTGTTTGCATGGGCGAGTGTGACAGACTCCAGGAGGAGTGTTTGGAGTTCTGTCAAAGCACTGTGGGGACACAAAACCATCAGGAACCTGCAGAAGCACCCAGAACACCAGGCAGGACACACACACACACACACAGTCTATCCTTTATCACATAAAGAAAGTGCGGTAACCTAATTCCTGTGTATGTGTGTTCAGTTGTCATTCTCCGAATGGCTGATGTTTGAGCTCCGAGTGCAGCGCAGTCAAGATGCCCTGTCTGATATAGAGAGGTACACACATACTCTCTCACACACACACACACACACACACACACACACACACACTTTGCCTGTTTATAATATAAAATATAAAATGACAGTGTGTACTTTTACCTGACAGTGTGTGCTCAGTTTAAACATGTTTCAGACAGGTGTATGAGCGGTGGGTGTGTCAGCAGTGGCTCCTACCACTGAGTGTAAGTGCAGGAGGCTGTAAGGGAAACACTGCAATGGCGTGTACACACATAATCAACGCTGTGCTGGATACAGGGTCAGCCACACACGCACTCTCTCTATCTCTCAATTTCTCTCTGGCTCATGCAATACAACTTATTTATATAAAATCTAAATGCTATATTATATTATATCAGACAACTAAATGTTTTTTGGGTGTATGTACAGTGTGTCTCCAGCAGCTTCTCCCCCAGCTCCACCTCATACAGACTCCTGCTGTGTAGATATTCTGACCAGACTGCAGGTATACCCTTGTATATATACATATATGTATATGTACGTGCGTGTGTGTGTGTGTATATAAGTGGAGAGGCACTGAAAAGCCGGCCGGAAACCGGAATCGGCTGATTTTGAGTGTTCTTGGTCAGAGACCAGAATCGTCGAATCATTTTCACATATTTCAGATTCTGAGCCAATCTTTATGGTCCCTTTGTAGGTAGTTATATTACAGTCGTGCGCATGAATAATGTCACATTTGCTCGCACACTTAAAGCTTCAATCTAAAATCATTAGTGTGGAAGTTTTTTACCATGAGTGAAGATGTAATCAATGCAAAATCCTTTGGAACAACAAACCTAATTATACATTTAAAACACCATCACCCAGCTGAACATGCCTGGTTTGAAGAAGTTAACAAGGGAAATCTATAAAATTTCTTTTGGAGAGATGAGTAGAGTGGGCACTGCTAAAACCACATTGTAGAAGTTGGTTCAGATCCCAGGCAAGTTACATAACCTACTGTTTTTAATTATGTTGTTATTATTAGTAGTAGAATTTTAAATATTGCAATATTACTACTGATGCTGTTGCTGCTACTACAAAATTATTGTTATTGTTTATTTCATTGTGAAAATAAAATTTAGCATTTAGAAAAAGTTGGCTATTGTTTGTATGCTGTCAATTATGGCTGTTCAAACGAAAATCAGAATCCGTGGAAAACAGTATCAGCAGGTCACACTTAAAGAAAAAATTTAAATAAAAATTAGCCAGGAAAATTGCAATTGCTGCATCTCTACATAAAAGTAAAAGCCAAAAAGCGCAACATAACTGTGTGTGTGTGTGTGTGTGTGTGTGTGTGTGTGTAGGAGCTGCTATGGGAGCTAGAATTTACACGCAGGAGTGCAACAAGAGAGGAGAGTCTCTTCCTGTGGGATCTGATCAATCAAAGGTGCTCGGTGGCCTCTGACCCCAAGAATATCAGCTCTGAGCTCCAGCTCCAGAGAATGCTACACATGTGTAACAGGTACATACACAGTCACACAGTAATCAGTGCTTACCATTGTGATATTTTTTACATGCAATAAGAACTTACTTTGTGTGTATGTGTGTGTGAGAAACAGTGTGATTCTCGCTGTTCCATCTCCGCTCCTGTTGTGTGTGCGTGTTGCCGGAGGCAGAAGCATGTTGGACTGCACAGCGCTCATGGATCACATAAATAATCATCAGGTTACATACAAGCATACGCACACACACACACACACTAAAAGGGAGAAATGTGTGTTTTTTTGTAATTTGTGTTTGTGTTTGTGTTGTTTATCAGAGGAAGGTGTGTTCTCCTGCCGGTGTTCTGTCCTGCTCTTTAACAACCCACTTCCTCTCGGTAAGTCCCTCCACCTTTTTCCATTTTATATATATATATAGACAGATAATAGTTTGTAATACAACATGATTGAGGGCGGCACGGTGGCGTAGTGATTAGCATGTCCACCTCACAACAAGAAGACCTGGGTTAAATTCCCAGCTCCGGCATTTCTGTGTGGAGTTTGCATGTTCTCCCCGTGCTTGCATGGGTTTCCTCCGGGTACTCCGGTTTCCTCCCACAGTCCAAAAACATGCACAGTAGGCTAATTGGCTGTTCCAAATCATCCCTAGGTGTGAGTGTGAACGGTCGTGTATGAGTCGTGAATCTTCTGTATGAGTTATATCAACTACATTTTCCTGTTTTTTTTAATGTAAGACATAAGTGATCATTAAAGAGAGAGAGAGAGAGAGTCACGTCTCTGCCCTGCTTCCAGTTATGCACCTGAACAGCTCCCATGTTTACTTTAAATTTCGCGTTAACTCCGTGAATGTTACTTGCACGTGTGTCTGCTTGTCTGAGTAATATTTTTGTTTGTTTTTGAGGCAATCTGAGTGGTGATCATGTGAGTATTATGTTTCAGTTTGGCTCTTGGTAAACCTCAGTTCTTTTTTATTCTTGCGTGTGCGTGATCTATGAAGTAGGCGTGTGGGTGGTGTAGTGGTTAGGGTGCTGGGCTTATGATCGAGAAGTCGTGGGTTCGAATTCCTGTTTGACCCGATTGTGCTAAGACCCCCGGGCAAGGTCTTAACCACAAGTGTGCCTCTGTCCACCCAGCAGTATAAATTGGTATGTGTGTGTTTATGTGTGTTGTAGGCAGTGCTGAGTGCAAGTGTGAGTTGTGAGTCTCCTGTTGAAGCTGTTAATGCAACTCTATCTCAGCTCATTGTATGCTGTCCCCTTCTTCTGCTGTCTGCTGCGGTAACACACACCTATACATACATACGTACAGACACACTTTGTTCCTTACTGCATTATATAGTGATTTTGTGTGCGTGTGTGTGCGTGCGCGCATATGTATGTTTGTGTGTGTAGCGGTGGTGGATGTGTGTCTCTCCAGTGCTGTGTTCTTTGTGGGAGCGTGTGAGTGGAGGGCAGCAGCCTGAAATACTACAACTACTTACCGACTGCACTCAGTGGGCCTGCAGGTGACACACATGAACACACTTTGGGCTTGAGTGTAGTTTAACCCCTTAAACTTGAAATTTTGTAACTTTATACATTTTCTTATTAGTTTCAGTCAACTGCTGTGTGTGTGTGTGTGTGTGTGTGTGTGTGTGTGTGTAGGTGGGTGAGGGGTCTCTACGCTGATATGCCTTTGGCTCCAGCACTGCTCTTAGCAGGGTGTGTGCACAATGCAGTTGAACAGCAAGGCAGTGACACTAAGTGTGTAAAAGAATTCCATCTGTTACAACAGCACAGGGAGGTGAGAGGTGCTAATAATGCAGTGGATCTTTAACCCTGGGATGGTGTGTTTGTGTGTTTGTGTGTCCAACCTAGTTGATCTAGGAATTAGCTAATTTTGTAACAGGGGATATAATTTACATTATAGTTATTAAAACTGAATTAAACTATTCATCCAATGAAATAATTAAACTTAGAAATCTATTGTACTTAAGACAAGTGGTGGGTGGTATAGTAAAAATTTCTATCACACTTTAAATAACTTTATATCACGGTAACAGTATAGATAACATTATAGTATTTTTTCCCCCATTAATTCAGTTAATGATTCATATGACCTTACTGTGCTTTCATGATGTTTGACTTGTGCAATCTAAAAATGCAGAAATTTGTATATCCAAAATAAATAAATAAATCATATAAATCAGGTCTGAGTTTTCCTGCAGATTTGTTCATGTTTAATTTCAAAAAGCTGTCAACTAGTGTGCAAACATTAATAAGCATTATATATTCTTACCACCGTGGTATAAACGATATAGCAAAATCTCTACGAGTGTACAATTTACACCTTCAAGACAGTATATATCGTCATAGTGCCAAACCCTACTTGAAAGTCTTAGTGCACTTTAGGAGTCTCAGCTTAATAAAAGGGGAAAATGCATAATTTATAAAGCTTAGGTGTGTATAGAGCTTAGATGTGTGTACAGAGCTTAGGTGTGTATATAAACTGTGTATGTGTGTGTGTGTCCGCAGGTGCTGATTTTCCTGCTCTTCTTCTATTCAACAGACATCCTATCTGAACACCTCTCACCACAGGTATTTCTCACTCACACACATACACATGCACAATATGCAGAACAGAGACTGGATGTGTGCATGTGTGTGTTACAGGCAGGTCAGAGTGTGAAACTTGCTAAGGTCCTCAGTATTCAGCTAATCACCCTGCTGGCTGATTCTTCTGACTGGCTGAACCTGTTCCACCAATCTGGGCCTAATATGACGCATGAACACAGATCAGGTGTGTTATTAAGTCTGTAACACTATACATACTAATCACAAATCATCATTAATAGTCACCATGATGTCACTGTCTCATTTATTTCCAGAACAGCACAGTGCCTATGCCAGTGTTTTCTCCATGGTAACCACAGACCTGTATGTGCGTCTGATGCCGTTTGCATTGTTTAGGTGAGGCAGAAGGGATCATATTTCAATAATCATACAAAACACTACTGTGTCACACTCAGACCACGTTTTTGATCATTACTGCAACATTTATTAGTTGGATTTAGCAAACTGATGCTGTACGGTACCGTGTAATCATTGTGTGGGTGATATCAGCTCAGTTCACCGCACTGCTGTTAAAAGAAAATGAAAGGAGAGCCTTTCAAACTCTCCTGTTACATTGAAAATATGTATATTTTCATCATCAGGTAGTTATTACTTATATTTAGAAGTTGCAAACCACTAAAATCTTTCATAGTGCGCAAAATCGCAAGAATAGGACGTGGACGCATCAGTTCATATTGTGTCGGACAGAAGCAAGTTCCAGAAATGTCTGGAACGGTCCAAGTCAGGAGAAGGATGTTGGTTTAACAATTTATTGTGGATGAGCCAATGAATGTAGCAATTACACAGGTACAGAAAGAGTACAAAAAAAAGAAAGAGTGTTCTTCTCCAGGGCCAACGAGGTTGTGGCAGTTGCAGTCCAATTGTAGTGGAGTTCGAAGATGATAGGTGACGTCCACAGTCTTGGGTAGTAAGATGACATCGATCTAGAGTGGCAAGCCAGCGGGGACTAACTGTTGATGAGCAGTAGTTTCCTCTGTGGGATGTTCTCAGTTGTATAGATTTCCAGAATAGTCCATCCAGCGGGTGGCTCCGGAGCATTCTTCTCTCTCTCTCACACACACACACACACACACACAGTGTTTAAAAAAAAAAAACGATATATATATATATATATATATATATATATATATAGAGAGAGAGAGAGAGAGAGAGAGAGAGAGAGAGAGAGAGAGAGCTACCAGAGCTACCAGAACATACATCTGCATATGACAGTATTGCTACATCACAGGCTATGCCTGTTACATCATGATAGATACATCACATCTGTACATCACAGGATGTGCCTGTTACGTCACACCTTCCTCCGTAAAAGAAAAGTTGGAATTTATGACAACCTTTAGGAAAATCTTACAATATGAAACAAAATGACAATTATCATAACTATGCAAATTATATTTTTGTACATAAAGTTGAAGAACAACTTGAAAACAATATGTAGTAATTGTACAGTCTTAGCTTTGTACAAACAATATTTTAAGATATGTATTCAATGGGAAGGGGCGTCTGCACACACATTATCATCCCCTCAAATATCTTTTACAACAAGGTTGTACTCTTGTCACATTAAACTCCAACTCCGCAATCTTCTGTTCTTGGTTTTCATTTTGTTTAGGAATATCAATGGGTTGTGGTCAGTATACACTCATATGGGCTGACTTGAAGAGGAGAGGTCAAAATGTTGCATAGCTAGAATTAGGGCTAATGCCTCTTTTTCAATAGTTTTTCAAAAATTTCTTTGGTGAACATCAAATTTCTTGGAAAAATAACAGACTGGATGTTAAATGCCATTGTCATCTAACTATCAGCACAGCACCTGCACCAGTATAGTAGGAATGTACAGCCAAACTGTAAGGTATACTGAAATCTGGAGCTTGAAGTATGGGTTATGCACACAACAGGGATCAACAGGGACCAACGACATAGCCTAAATAGGTCACACTGGCCTGACCAAACAATATCCAAAAGAAATAATAATAATAATAATAAAAATATTAAATAATATAGAAAAAAATAATAATAGACCAAAAGAAATCGATCAGAGCCTTCACGATTTTGGGGGATTTGATACCTCCAAAGGGAACCTTGTGTCCCAATCTTGAAACCTCAGGAAGATATGCCTTCGGACTCACACTTTGGTATATAGTTGCCCAGTCCTCAGAAGCTGAAACATCTGGTGGTCTCCACCTCCTCCATCCCTGACGAAATTATCGACTGGGACTTTAGCTGACTCCTCTTCAGGAAGAGCAATATCAAAGAGAGACTTAAGTCAGGATCACCTCTCTGTTCCTGAATCAGCTTTTCTCTCGACAAAGACATATCTGTCTTGGACTCAACGCATGCCTTAATATCTACATCCGAAGAATGACCAAGACCCTCACTGGAATCAAGAAATGTTTATGACAAATCCAAAATGTCATCTTCAGAATCAACTTTCTGCGATTTGGCCATTTTCTTAGCCATAGCTCGAGTCACTGCACAAGAAGGAAACACCTCTGGATTCTCCTTTACGACAATGTCACAACCACCCTCAAGACCTTGCAAAATCATAAATTCACCAGTGGCCGAACTCGAATCAAAAGGTAATACACCTAACAGCTCAGATTGAGTTGCCTCAGTATCCCACAGGATCTTGATCGGTACTGGATTGGTTGTACCAATAAGTGACACTGTACCCTCGGACACAAAATAAATGTATTCCACTCTAACGTCAGACTACCCAACAGAATGTTCAGGAACCATGTCAAGGGCTTCATGGAAGTAAGGCTTTCTGTAGGAAATAAGTGCATCAGATCTTGTTTCTTTTTCAGAGCATAGCACTCAGTCATCACATGACCTTTCTTGCAGTACAAACTCACAGCACATGACTTTTACTGATCCTTCTCAGATTTCTTTTCCTGAAGATTGGACTTGTCTTTGCTACTGGTGGACTCTGAGTTTTCACCAGAGTAAGGCTTTGGCTTCTTATTGCTTTCACTTTTCTTTGAAAAGACTGGCTTATGGGTGAGGACATAGTCGTCAGCCAGGATGGCATCCTCTTCAAGTGTGTCAGCTTTCTGTTCATTCAAGAATGTTTTGAGGTCATTGCGAACACACCTCTTGAATTCCTCAAGCAGCATAGTTTGCCTCAGTTTATCAAAATTGTTTTAGACTTTACTGGAGGTACGCCACCTGTCAAACAGTATGTCTTTTTCATGGGCAAACTCCACATAGGTGTGGTTGTCTGGTTTGCGATAGTTTCTAAACTTCTGGCGGTAAGCGTCTGATACCAGCTCATAGGCTTTGAGGAAGGTAGCGTTGATCACCTCACACTTACAACTTTGTTCTGATGAAAGTGCAGTGAACACCTCTTTCGCCTTTGCGAACGTGAACGCCTTCATCTCAATTTCCACCTCTATTCACTGTCTTTTGTTTTCTGCCTACACCTCAATTCGGAATCTTTCATTTTCGGCCTCTTTTTGCCAGTTTTCCGCCTCCTTTCGATTTCCATTTCGGCCTCTAGTCTGAGTTTTTCTAACTCTATTTCCTGGAGGCGGAGTTCTCTATCAACCTCCTCTTCCACCTCTGAGGTGCCTTGGGGATGACTACAGTCTTGCGCTGATCCACCTGTCAACAAGCCACCATCAACTAAAGCCTTTTGTATTGCTTTCTTAATGTCTACCTTCCTCATTGACTTTTTCACGTCAATCTCAATATAAGTCAAGATAACAGCAAAAATAACACTATACAGATATTAAACTAACAAATCCGATATAAACTAGTGAACGTCTTAAAATAAGGCTAGATACATCTGTGCATAATACTACAATGTATTTACATACATCAGACAAGTTTTTGCGCTTAAACATGACCTAAAGGAAAATACCTCAGTTAATTTATATGCAAATCACTTCTTTGTTTACAGCTGGTACTATATGTGAATCACATGCGACTTTTTGAAGTACAGGGGTGCCCCACTGTGGGAGGATTTACTATGCTTTTTTTTTTTAAGTAAGATTGTAATAACAATAGTGTTTGATGTGAAAAGACATATACGATGTCTGAAAGCTTTTATTAAGTTTGGGTTTAATGTTTTAAGTGTGTGTGTGTCTGTGTGTGTCTAGTATGTTAGTGGATGTTGATGTGAGTGTGTTGAACAGAATGATGGTGACTCCAGGGTTCCTCCCCCCAGTTGTGATGTCATATACTGCACTGATGAAGCTTTTCTTGCATGGACATAGTGCAGACGTTGGGACTGACACACTGCAGCAGGTCACACAAACACTCACATACACACACACATACACTTACTTTCCTGGCAAAACTGTTTACACAGTGCCATCTAATGGTGTGATAATACTATACTTAATCAGCATTGCTATGTATGTGTGGGGGTTGTTTCAGATCCTGTGTGCAGCTCAGAACATTGTTTTGAAGAGTGTCCCTTTGACTCGCCCAGGCTCCATCACTCACAGCCAGTTGAGACAGGTACACACTCACACTCACTCTCTTTACTGGTGGAACCGAAGCCATAGAAATGGGTTCCGTTCATCTGTATGAATTGTTAGTGTGATAACTGAAATGAAATGACATTGGATCACTAAACTTGGTGTATGGCTCCCCCTCAAATGCCAGTAGGGTGGGATTGTATATAGGTTACCTTGCCCTTGTCTTTTCTGAAGGAGCATCTGGACTCCTGTGGTCGATTTTCTTTTCCTTATGTTGATCAGCACACTCGCTTGTGCAGGTTTTGTAAGAATCTCACTCATACGACTTGCACTCACACATTCGATGTGCTTATCTGCTTGTAAAGATGTGAGGCAATGACCTTATTTCCAGGTCCAAGCCTCATGTTCTCGGTGTGCTGTAGTGTCCTGTTGTGTCTTGTGTTGTTTGAACAGATCCCAGTACCAAAAACTGCAGGTACCATGAAGGAAAACATTTACTTACGTTTAGTTCTTTTAAAATGTAATATCTCCAATAAAGAAGGTTTAAAAAAGATGACTAAATAGGTAAGATGGTGAGACAGAGGTGATCAGTGATTGGTTTAAGGTGGGACCATGGGTGTCAGTGATTGGTTTAAGGCAGGATCATGGGTATCACTGATTGTACAGTGGAACCATGAGTATCAGTGGTTGGTTGTGACATCACATAACACATCACTTTATTATCGCAACAGTGTAAAACCTCCTGCACAATGTCTTGTACATCTTGTATCAAAACTGTGCTGTTCATCTCTCTCAGACACACACTTGCAAAGTCTTGAATCAACTTCAATGCACAAATCACAATCCTGAATTTATTATGTAGGTGTAGTTACAACTACACATGGTGAAAGGTGGAGTAGTCGGTGAGGCAATGCAGGTAGAATTTTACTAACCAATCAGAGTGAAGCTCACAAACTACACGTCAGGTTGAGTTCTGTGTTTATTACAAAACATCTACAGCAATATACAAACAGCTCAAAATAAAAAATAAGTCTTTTCTCTGATCACTGTCTCTCTCACAAACACACACCACATTATGTGCTGTGTGCTGTTCCTGTCCCTCATGCATTTCCCCTTTGGTAGTTTTTTTTAAGGATGGTCGATTTTTATACATGGAAATACAATAATAAATAAGCAGTGCCTTAAAGAACAGGAACAGTAAAACACCTCATACATCAACAGTTCAGATTGGGATTTATTATATTTCATGTTGCCAGGTCCGTGGTTTCCCTACAGCGCGTGTGAACTCAAGTTTACTATAATTCTTTTTTCTTACTCTTGATGTTGGAAATTTGTAAATATTACATACATAAGATTAATTATTCAAATAATACTCTTTACTGTGAGGTTTAAAATAGAGTATATACTGTACAGTGTAATGTGAAGCAGTGTATATGGGTTCCTGAGGAATATTTTATGATTTTGATCTCCAGTTTGTCACCTGGCAGTTCTGATTTTACTCCTCCAGCCAGATGGCATGCTAGCTTATTAGCAAACCAGTTATGATCTGTGTGTCTGATGGTGAGCAAGTATGATTCCGCTGTTCTCACTGGAAGACTCCGCTGTTCTCACTGCTTAGCTGTTCTGTTTATTAATGAACCGATCTATGGGACCCTGTGTCAGTGTGTTAAAATCTCTCTCTCTCTCTCTCAGATGGAGGCGGAGTGTATAGAGCTCGACCCCGAGGTGGCAGCTGCGCTCTCAGTTTTGATGAACTCTGATGACCTTTGACCTGCAAGACTTCTCAGTGATGAGGACTGCTTGTCACTTAGAACGAACTCTTGCCGCAGGAGGATTGTGGATATATAGACTGATGTTACCACAAAGTAATTCTGGGAAGTCCACTTTGTGAAACAGAAAGTAAATGGACTTGACCATGTTCTGTACAATGATGTGAAATGCAATAAAACAGTGATGCAGCCAAGTGCACTTAAAAGTGGGTTTACTTAAGGCTGTACTCCACCATGTTGCTTTGTTCCTGAAGTACTGTGTGTGTGTGTGTGTTTAGATGGTACAGTTTTCAGCATGGGTCCAGTGTGTGCTTGTTGTGTTCCTGTAACAGTGGATGCACCATGCTCATGTGGACGTTCAGGTTGTGCGCTTTCTCAAAGCGTCGTTCACACACACTGCACGCAAACTCTAACTCCGCCTCTGCCTTGTGCTTGGTCATGTGATACTTTAGCGACGCTCTCTGACGACACTGAAAGCCACACACTTCACACCTGCAACACACACAGAGTGCAGTTCTGTATGTTAGTAGGTTGTATTTGTGTGTCTTAGAGAGAGGGCAAGAGAGAGACTCACTGCAGTGGTTTTGCGCCTGAGTGTCTCATCTGGTGCACAGACAGGTGTTTCCTCTGTTTAAATGTCCGACCGCACTGATCACAGATGTAGTTCCTTACCTCTGAAACACACACACTGCATGTGGTAAATGCTAATATTTGTAAACACCTGGAAAGATTTTTGTGGAGGAAGGTGTATCTTAGTCAATTACATGTTAAAGCCACACCCCATCACCCTCTTTGTGGGTAAAACATGTTTTAAAGAGTATTAGTATATACTACACAAGAACGGCGCAAGCTAATTGGTCCTCAGATCATATAAAAGTTTAAAACACATTAACAATATATTATTCAGAAACTGCTTTTAAATAAATCCTTAACACCAAGCATCATTCTTCCTAGATCATCATTTCAACTGAACTGCTGCTATCTTATTTATACCATAGTACTACCGCTCCGTCCCTTTGTTTTGGACTTCTTGTACTGCTCTGAGATCTGTTTATATTTTAGATTAAAATTGTACAGAAATCTTTATCAGCAAAGTACTACTAGCATCACTATTGCAACGGTTACCACATAAGGGAGAGACTTCATTTAGACATCTGACACATACACACCTGTGTGGATGAGTTTGACGTGCCTCTGCAGGTAGCGGTCGATCATGAACACTTTGTTGCAGCCCGGATGAGGACAGGGTCGCTCCCTCACCTCCTCATGGTGCTCCTTCACATGCTTCTGTATACAAACATTTAATACAGGTAAAGAGGAGAGTGAAGTTTAGTTCTGATGCCCTGAGGACAGAATTGTACCTTACACATCAGCTGTGATTCAAGTGTTCAGTATCATGAAACTGAAATTCCTGGTGTATGTGTGTGTGTACCTTCATGCCATCCACTCCTCTGTACACTGCTGTACAGCCCTGATGAGGACATTTATAGATGGTGGGCAGCTCTTCTCTGAAAAACACACACACACAGACGTTTCATATTCCACACTGATTGCCTGACACACTGCCTGCATGCGTGTGTCTGTGTGTGTACCGCTCTGATCTGATCTTCTTTTTCCACCCAGGTTTTGGTCCGGGTTTCTTCCTCTCTTTCGGCTGTAGGCTCATCACTTCTTTACTCGTCTTCTTGGAGTTCAGTCTGAACATAGACACAAGATTAATCTTGAACACAACACCCCAGAACCGTCATTTTTAGGTTATAACACATTATAATCACCTCACAGTGATACTCATCACAGTTCAAAATGAGCCCGAATACATGACCCACTCACACACCCTGCCCACACTGGGTGGATGTGAATTGATGTTTCAGAGGTATAATATTAAAGAAACATGGGATAGAGTTGATGGTCGGGGCTGTGAGAATGATCGAGTCTCGATTCCACTGTGTCCTAAACTTTCATTTAAACTCATAATTGTTAGATTCACCGTAACAGATTAAAGACCCGTCAGCTGTGAATGATGAGTCTCCATCAGGGGATCAGTGACAGAACTGCAGTTTCACAAACTTTTCTAGAGGGTGGAGGAGGGGGAGGTGGTGACTATTTAACAATCATCTTGAATAATTTTATATACAGTATGAACATTTAATGTTTTTGTTTTTTCAGTGAGATTATGACAAAGCTAATAAAATAGATTAATCCTATTTCTGCTGTCCCCCCAGTGCAGCTAACTGGGTTATCAAAGGCCAGCCATGTCTCTCACTGGCTGTGGTGAGAGGCATGTAAAAGAACAATCGCTGACTTTTGAAAAGAGTAGGATGCATTGCCATCAGCATTGTTCTGCCCTGTTATGACCTGGCAAGCTGTTCAGGGTGTACCCGCCCTCACCCAGAGTCGGCTGAGATTGGTACCAGCCTCCCCATGACCCTAATTAGGATTAAGCGGTTCACAAAATGAATGAATGAATAAATTATCCTATTTCTGATTTCAAGCTTTTATATCTGATTAGAAAAACTTTTTGCTTAAAATTATTATAATCAGATTTTTTTCCCCTTAGCGATTAATATGAGGGAAATGTACACCGATGTGGGTTTTTGTGTCCGAGGCTTTTAATTTCATATCATTTATTTTCTCTGAAATGTATAAATGTGTTCATGTGAGGTGTATGTTCATCTCACTGTTTATCAGCTGTAGCGTGCGTGTTGCCCTCCGCGCTGCCCTTCCTCTGCTCCTCCTCTTCCTCACTGGAGAAATTCCTGCAGAAAAACACATTACACACTGCACACAACACTGTGTGTGTGAGTGTGTGTGTGTGTGTGTGTATCTGTGTGTTTGTTTACCTGTCCGACAGGTCACTGTCCTCTAAACGCTGAGCAGGTAGGGAGATCTGGTCTGTAGACTGCGCACCTGATTATTACAGAATCACTACAGTGAACTAATGTACTGAGATTCTAATACACCAGACACTCTTACTTCTACACGCTGCTCTCTTCTCATTTTATTGATTGCATTTATATAAAACAATTCACCAATCAGGGAATTTGGAAGGCTGTGATGTCACAGGCAAATAAAAGTCATAAGTATAATAATGGCTACTTTATTTTCAAACAAACAAATAAAAAAAATTGTTTATATCAGTCTCACCGTCCAGAACTTCAGCATATAGGTTACTGCACTTGGAGCTTTCTGTCTGCTCCATGTTGGTGTGGGTGGAGTCTTCCTCTCTATGTGTGAATGGCTGGTGGTTGTGTGGGTGTGTGCTGTCCCTAATTTTCTCTGACACGCCAGTGTCCATGGTATAGGAATGTCCATCTCCGCAGCTCCACACCACGCTGACCACGCCTCCACACTGCTCCTCCAGCACCTCCTGCAAGCTGGGAGAAAGACTGCAGTTCCCCGCATGCTCATGAGTCCACGACACCAGGCGCAACAAGCGGTGAGGGTCAGAGGTGATGGGTGGAGCTACAGGAGTCAGGACAGTTTTTGGTTACACTCTACACCCAAAACAACACAACTGCAGGTCAGTAAATTAACAGGAATTCCTCTAGATGGTGTTTAAATTTAAATTTCTGTAATCTCTGAGTGGGGCTGGTGGTGTGGAGGTTAGGGTGCAGGGCTTATGATCGAGAGACCACCATGCTAAAACCCGCTGTTTGTGTTATGCATAAACTTTTCAGAATCTATAACTAAAAATAATTTTTGCCGGGTCATTTGCCATTTTTCATGGAACTGCCCTTTAACTCAATTTTAATCACTGCTAAAGAAGGAGGAGGACACAGTTCACCAAACCATCTGGTTATCAAACTGACCATATCACAGTGCTGTGTTAAGGGACTTCAGCATGCTTATCATCTGATGTGTCAAAAGTGTTTTGGAAAATATTCTGTTCCCTCTGTGAGTGTTGGTTGCTAAACACTTACAGGATTGATCTGCTTCATCTGTGAAACGCATCCATGTGGAATTGAACCTGAAAGAAAAAAAAAAAACTCTGCTGAAGGGCCGCTGTGAGTGGCTGTGTTAAGTGTACTCTGCTGATGAGTGTTTTAAGTGACGCTGATGAGGGTGCTCACCCCTCGGTGGCAGTGTCGAGGGTGCTCACCCCTCGGTGGCAGTGTCGAGGGTGCTCACCCCTCGGTGGCACTGTTGAGGGTGCTCACTGCTCGGTGGCAGTGTCGAGGGTGCTCACCGCTCGGTGGCAGTGTCGAGGGTGCTCACCCCTCGGTGGCAGTGTTGAGGGTGCTCACCCCTCGGTGGCAGTGTTGAGGGTGCTCACCGCTCGGTGGCAGTGTCGAGGGTGCTCACCGCTCGGTGGCAGTGTCGAGGGTACTAACCGCTCAGTGAGTGTCGAGTGTATTCAGCTCTCAGTGTTGGTGGTGAGTGACAGTGTTGAGTATACTCGGCTCTCAGTACAGTGATAATTGTACTCTCCTCTTAGTGATGGCTTTGTGTAGTGACCTCTCAGTGACGGTGTTGACAGTATTCAGCTCTCACTGTTGGTGCTGAGTGTACTAACCTCTCAGTGTTGGTGTTGAGTGACGGTGTTGAGTTGACATGGTGTCTGAATGCCTGCAGGATGCTGTGACACTGGTAGAACTGGGCGTGACAGTCGGAGCAGATGTATGGTGAGAGTGTTGAGTCATGCCGCACAGACACGCCCAGGAGCTGCTGGAAGTCTGAACAGAAGCGCAATATTGAGTGTTCAGACTCTGAGCGTTCAGGCAGTGAAGGCCATTTGACCAGATCAGGCGGTGTCCCAAACGCCCGCCGCAGCTTCCTCGCCGAGAATCGGCCATGACACAGCCGACAGATCTCTGTGTTCAGTCTGCCTGCAACTCAACACAGCACATAAATGAACAGGGTTAATATAAACACACTTCACAGTATTCCCACCAAGTACTCATTAGTGCACAGAAACTGGTTACTGACACAAATGGAGACCTCAGAGACCTGTTTAGGGAGTATACCCAACAACAGTGTACCAAGTCATTCCCTCAGTGCAGGGAGAAGGGAATCATTTGGGATACACCATGTAACGGTGCCGTGTGTGTGTGTGTTTGTGTGTGTGTTCTCACCAGTTCGTGAGCTTGTCGGCGTCTTCGCAGTGTGAGGGTGTGTGTGTGCATGTTTAAATCGTTTAGCTCTATCTTTCCTTCCTTTCATTATTTACCGCTTCTTCCAGTTTGATTTAATCAGTACACCGGAAATAGCGCGTGCACCTTCCTCTCACTAACGACACGAATCTAAAAGCATAAAGTCACTCTGCGGAATTATTCACCTGCCACAACGACTACAAACTTTGTAAACCTTATAAACGCAATACTGATGCTAAAGAAATAACAATTCACGTTGTTTTTTTGTCACACACTGAATCGATGGTAAACAACCGAACCCGGAAGTGATCATCTGTAAATAAATGTGGAAGAAATGCAGAGAGCGCCACAGCGCCCTCTGTAATTCCCCACGGAATTACAGCACAATCCAGTACTCATCATTTACTTAGAAAGAAAACGTTACATTTTGAGCTTGTATGTTTGTATCAGTACATGAATCAAAAACAACCTGTATGTCGCTGTTTATTTATTTATTTATTTTGCTCTTTATTCCATTCATGTTTTGTATTATGAATTTGCTCATATCGTGCAGTGTTTTGAGTTTTAAAAAATTATATATATCAAAATGATATATAAATATGTGTGTGTGTGTGTGTGTGTGTGTGTGTGTGTTGTAAGACAATTTCATTCTGTAAACTAATTCTGTTCAATTTTTATAGATATGATAAAGACGTATTACTGGATCAAAACAAAGAACTTCAAATAATCAGGTAAATAAATAATTGTTAATTATCCATCTGAACCCTGACATCACACACACACACACCAGTTGTAGTAAATTAGCACATTAAATGTTTTAGTGGGCAGTACAGTGGTGTAATGATTAGCATGTCTGCCTCACAGCAAGAAGGTTCTGGGCCCCAGGTTCGGCAAGGGTGTTTCCTCAGGGTACTCCAGTTACCTCCCACAGTCCAAAGACATTCACGTTAGCTTAACAATAGATAGATAGATGGATAGATAGATAGATATATAGATGGATAGATGGGTGGGTGGATGGATGGATAGATGGGTAGATGGATGAATGGATGGATGGATAGATAGATGGATAGATGGGTAGACGGATGGATGGATGGATGGATAGATAGATGGATAGGTGGGTGGATGGATGGATGGATAGATAGGTGGATGTATGGATGGATGGATAGATGGGTGGGTGGATGGATGGATGGATAGATGAGTGGATGGATGGATGGATAGATGGGTGAGTGGATGGATGGATGGATAGATAGATGGATAGATAGGTGGATGGGTGGATGGATGGATAGATGGGTGGGTGGATGGATGGATGGATGGATAGATAGATAGATAGGTGGGTGGATGGATGGATGGATGGATAAATAGATAGATAGATAGATAGATAATAGATAGATAGATAGATGTGTGGATGGATAGATGGATGGATGTATAGATAGATGGATAGATGGGCGGGTGGGTGAATGGATGGATGGATGGATGGATGGATAGATGGGTGGGTGAATGGATGGATGGATGAATAGATAGATGGATAGATGTTGGATGGATAGATAGATGGATAGATGGGTGGGTGGATGGATGGATAGATAGATGGATAGATGGGTGGGTGGGTGTATGGATGGATAAATAGATGGATAGATAGGTGGGTGGATGGATGGATGGATGGATAGATGGGTGGGTGGATGGATTGATGGATAGATAGATGGATAGATGGGTGGGTGGATAGATGGATAGTTAGATAGGTGGATAGATGGATAGATAGATAGATAGATGGATAGATGGGTGTATGGATGGATGGATAGATAGAGAGATGGATAGATGGGTGGATGGATGGATGGATGGATAGACAAATGGATGGGTGGGTGGGTGAATGGATGGAAAGACAGATGGAAGGGTGGGTGGGTGGATGAATGGATGGATGGATGGATGGATGGATAGATGGGTGGGTCGGTGGATGGATGGATATATAGATAGATGGATAGATGGGTGGGTGGGTGGATGGATGGATGGATAGATGGGTGGATGGATGGGTGGATGGATGGATGGATGGATGGATGGATGGATGGATGGATGGGTGGGTGGGTGGATAGATGGATGGATAGATGGGTGGGTGGATGGATGGATGGATGGATGGGTGGGTGGGTGGATGGATGGATGGATGGATGGATGGATGGATGGGTTGACGGATGGATTGATGAGTAGATGGGTGGATAGATGGATGGATAGATGGATGGATGGATGGGTGGGTGGGTGGAAGAATGGATGGATGAGTAGATGGGTGGGTGGATGGATGGATAGATGGGTGGGTGGATGGATGAATGGATAGATGGGTGGATAGATGGATGGGTGGGTGGATGGATAGATGAATGGATAGATGGGTGGGTGGATAGATGAATGGATAGATGGGTGGGTGGATGGATGGATGGATAGATGGGTGGATGGATGGATGGATAGATGGGTGGGTGGATGGATGAATGGATAGATGGATGGGTGGGTGGGTGGATGGATGGATGAATGAATGGATAGATGGGTGGGTGGATGGATGGATGGATAGATGGGTGGCTGGATGGATAGATGGGTGGATGGATGGATTGATGAGTAGATGGGTGGATAGATAGATGGGTGGATGGATGGATAGATGGGTGGATGGATGGATTGATGAGTAGATGGGTGGATAGATGGATGGATAGATGGATGGGTGGGTGGGTGGACGGATGGATAGATGGATGGGTGGGTGGATAGATTTCTCAGAGACATGCTGAGCTCAGAGTCAGTGCTTGTGTTCACTCTCAGTCTGAATGTACAGGTGTGGGTGCTTTGATGTAAATGTGAATGTAAATATATTTTAATGACAGCAGCTGTGACCTCGAGGACAAACGTTTACACACACACACACACACTCATGTATTTTTATGTGTGTGTGTGTGTGTAAATGCAATGGGTGTTCAGTTGTTGCTTTTTTACGTTTATTAAAACTATTACATTTATTCAGAAGAATGATGTTTTTCATGGTCAGTGTTTTTCTATGGTTTTGCTTTTCTGATCTTTTACACCGATTTTTCTGCGTAATTGTGGTTAAAAAAGAGAGAACTCGAGCATGAAAACACGCCTCGGTGAGCACATGAAGGAAACGTTCAGATATGCAAATATCGCGAGAGTCAGATCGCTTCCGGATCTTTGATCACAGAAACATCGCGATAACTCATCCGTCCTGCCTGCGTGATGATCTCGCGAGACTTTGAATCGTTTGTTTCAGGTTTTCTGTTGCTCGTCGCTTATTTTCGGAGCAGAAGCTGCCGATGGTGTGAACACGGAGATCGGAACCGAGACGCGGATTAAACCCTGGTTGTAATCGGGGGATGAGTGTGGATCGAGAGTGAGGGGAGAGACCGGGGGAATGGATCCGAGTGCGAGCGGCGGGTCTCCGCGGGAGGACGGGGAGCTGGAGGACGGGGAGATCTGTGACGACGAGGCGGAGGAGAAACAGCAGCACAAACCGCAGGGCTCGAGGCCTGGAACCGGATCGCGAAAACTGAAAACCTCTACACCGCGACCCAAACCCACCGGATCCGGACCGGGGAAGGACTTCCGGACTTTGCCGCCGCCCTTCAGACCCGGACCCATGCTGCATGTCCCGTTCCCCGCGTGCCCCTCCGGCCCGGACCGGTTAGAGCCACCCAGTCCCCGATCCAACTTCTGGGAGCGCAGTCACGGAGCACTGGGCAGGTTCCGGTACCGGGGCAGGGCTGCGGATGGCCGCGGGGACAGGGCGCGAGGGGCCGGAAGGGGCAGAAATATATACCGGAAGGATTCACCCAACTGGAAGCGTATCCTTGATCTCCAATTCTGATCAATGTTCTCAGTGAGGGGCTGCGACTACACAACCTTCTGATCAGTGCAGAGCCTTAACCACTAAATCTAACAGTCTGTCAGAGACTTGTTAACTTCTGAGTCTAAAGGGTTTGAACTCATAACCTCCAGTCATCACAGTGTCAGTGTTAAAGACTGTGTCACACTTTAATAATTCCATATGATTGTTGTTTAATGTGTGTGTGTGTGTGTGTGTGTGTGTGTGTGTGATGGCATGTTTGATGTGCATAACGCTATGTGATGCAATGAAGTTTCTTTAACTCTGTGTATCAGAGAAGCAGGGCGGCCGGCCGGCAGGTCGTAAACCTGCATACGTCGCCAATAAGCCTGAAAGCGGCACGGACGAGAGCTTTGAGGATCTGCTTCTGAAGTACAAACAGATCCAGCTAGAACTTGAGTGCATCCGTAACCAAGAGAGGAGAGCACTGAAACAGGATGAGGAATCACCATACAGGGAGCAGGAGGGCACTCCCAACACCGAGATACCATCATCGCTGCCACCGCGGCCGCAGGAAGCGGAGACGAACCAGCTGGAAACCACAGAGGAGCAGGAGGAGAGGAAGGCGTTCCAGGCATTTAATCTCCGACCACTCCGACAGAAACTGCTCACGCCGGCAGAGAGAGACGCCATGAACACCAAGACCACCCAGGGGGTGGAGCCAAATAAGGTGAAGAACAAGGAAAGAAATGAAGAGGTGAAAAAGGAGGTGGAAAAAGGTCCTGTTGAACCGAAAACGCCAAATGGTACAGTGTGAGAGACGTGGATAGGGAGGAATTACTAGATCGCTAACGTGTGTGTGTGTGTATATGTGTATAACGTGTGTGTTTGTGTATATGTGTTTTTATCAGCTGATGAAGAGGAGGAAGAGGAGGAGCCTTCAGACCTGAGTATCTCACTGGGAAAAGAGACCAACAAAACTCGCGGCAAGGTACACACACACACACACACACACACCTACCTTCATGTTATAGGAAACATGTGGCAATGCTGTGTGTGTGTGTGTCTGTCTGTGTGATGTAGGATGAAGATGATGAACTCTCGGAGCTGCAGCTGCGTCTCCTCGCTCTGCAGTCAGCTAGCCGCAAGTGGCAGCAGAAGGAGCAGCAGGTGATGAAGGAGAGCAAAGAGAAACTGAATCGTGCCAAAACCACGCCCGAACGCTACCACATCACCACTAGGTCAGCCTCTGCGGGGAGGGGTCGGTCAGGGGTCAAAGGTCAGGAGAAGGGCAAAACCCCGGGTAGACCGGGCACTGAGCGGAGCAAAGCACCACCTAAAGGACATCCTGCTAAACACACTCTGAGCCCAGGTACGGCCGTCTAATTAATATTCAACATCCTCATTAATATTCATCTCCTGAAAGAAAGATTTGGTCGTAAATGCTGTTGTGAGCTGGTTATATTGTGCTCTTGGTGTGCTGTGTGTTAATCTCAATGCTGTACACACACTCTCAGACAACTCGGGTTTGTGTCCCAAACCACATGTCATACACTACACAGGAAATTTAACACATCCGGTTAATAAGTATTTGCATATTTTTAGGTCTTGATAAAACAACTGGGCAATAAAAATTCCACAGTGAGGATCAACACTCACACACAATTAAACTGGATCTCGGTACTAATTTTACCCACAGAGTTTAAAAAAAATATGTTTGTAAATATCCTGGTCTGTGGATGTGTCTGTGGGTTTAGTGTCAAAGCAGACGTGGAGAAAGCAGCAGCTAAGGACGTGGAAGTTACAGCAGGAGGCACAGAAGCAGAAGAGTGAAGAAGAGGAGGAGGAGAAGAAGAAGAGGGAGGAGGAAATCCGCAAGATCAGAGACCTGTCCAATCAGGAGGAGCAATACAATCGCTTCATGAAACTAGTGGGAGGAAAACACCACACACACACCAAGGTGAGACACACACACACACACACACGCATGTTATTCTCTGAAGGTGAGGTGGATGTTATGGCGTTATTTCGATATCCACCGAGACTAAGGTAAACAATAATTTTAGTATGTACTACAAAGGACCATAAAGAAAGCAAATTAAATCCAGAATTTTATGGTTTATCTTTTATTTTTAATTGATTAAAACATTCTACTGAGTTTGCAGGGGACTCCGAATGCACCCTCTCCTTGTAGGATAAACGATCTGATTGGTTCGCTGTGTCATTACGACTGACGATGTTGTGGCAGAGAAGGTTCAATTCACCAAGAGACGTAGGTTCAAAATCAGGAACAATTTTATTCATTCAGAGTGGAAAAAATCAGCAAAGCGTTTAGCGGTTCAGCGCAACAAGTGTGATCTTCACATGAGCATTCGAAGACCCCAACCCCTCTAGAGCAAGAGCCTTAATTCTCTTGTCTTATGATTGCTACCATTAATTCCTGACCTACTGGAGAAGACAGTGGCAGAGAGATTGTTTACTCCAGGATTTCTCACTATGTTGAGGCTGTGTTGGTGACCTTGGGCCATATCTTCCCACTCTCCTCTGATGCTCAGCGAAAGGCCTTCATTCAGACGTGCTATGTAGCTTTGTGCTACATAGAAGCAATCGTTGGGGTCTCATCTGGGGAGAGGTTTGCTAGTGCTTCAACCAGATCCCATTTAAGCAACCCTGCAATTATTCTTAATACCTCATATCATCTTGATTCACATTAATCATCATATAATCATTTACTAAGTTCAACTTCAAGTTTAACAATCATAATCACCTTGTATGTTAACATTCTATAGGCCGTGCTTCTACAACGAACACCCTGCAAACTCTGCAGAATGTTATATCAAACCAGTTAATAAGTTCTAAGTGTCAGCATTTGTGTGTGTGTTTAAGTCCTTAGATTCTGAACACAGGAAGTTGATGCTGAAACAGGGACTCGACTCCGCGGGTAATTTATACCAATATGACAATTATGATGAGGTTGCCATGGATACAGACAGTGAGACAAATTCTCCAGGTGAATAATTACCACTCTTTGTGGGTACAGTGTGTGTGTGTGTGTGTGTGTGTGTGTGTGTGTGTGTGTGTTTTGCGTAATAATAGTGATGAATTTTCGTTGCAGCTGCTTCTCCAGCACATGACCCATTTGGTTCAGTGGGGGTTCTATTTGCTGCTGTTCCAGTGTTCTCTTTAGGCCCCGCCCCTCTCAGACAGGTAAACTCCACCTTCGTCTGTGCAAAAAAAAATAGTGTTTTGTCATCACTGAGATGTTTTTTCTCCATTCTCCAGGACACATCTCAGTGTTGTGTGGATCCAGTGGGTGTGGTTACACTGGCCCCGCCCCCGCCCCCTCCACCACCAATGCCCCCTCCAGAGGAATCAGAGCGTCCACCCAAACCTCTGTTTGCTGATGAGGAAGAAGAAGAGGAAATGATGCTAAGGGAGGAGCTTCTCAAATCGCTAGCTAACAAACGCGCTGTGAGAGCAGAGGTTACAATCACACAAACACACACACACTGATTTTTATTGATGTCAATGTATTCAAAGTGTATTCTGGTCCCTGATTGGTCCTTTTTTTTTTTAGGACACGTCCAGTAACAGTGGCCCTCCCTCCCCCCTCAAACCTGTTGCTCCGCCCACCACCAGAGCCTCCCCTGCTGCTTCTGTCTCTCTCAGTTGCAACACCAGCCCCGTCCACTCTCGTACTTCCAGCAAGTTTGGTCGAGGAGCTGCGGCATCCAGGGCACCGCTGGTGGTGCGTTACCACCTCTGATTTAACACTGTCTATTTGAGCATTTTACTTTGAAGACCAGTGACCACTTCAGTGTCAGGATGTTGTGTTCGAGCACTTGAGCATAGTATTCATACTTGCATGTTTGATGAAATACTGTATCAACTTTTAAACATGTCTCTCAGCCCACCAATCAGAGTCAGTTTGAGGCTCTCACACTCGGGCTCGCATGTCCCCAATCATTCTGTAGTGTGGTGTTTATGATCTCTAACAGTGCAGAGTAATGACCTCACTGAAACAATGCTGGTGCTTGGTTCCCTGCAATCAGTGATTTACAGTTGTGTTTTTCCAGCTGCCACGACACAAAGCTGTGGTCGTTCGTCTGAACGCGTCCGATGATAGCGACTCAGAGATTGAGGCCTCCAGCTCGGCACAATATGTGTTCGGTGGTCTGGAGTCCATGATTAAAGAGGCACGGAGAACCGTGGAGGTGAGAGAACATGCTCGCGCACGCACACACACACACACACACACACACACACACACACACACACACACACACACACAGCACACATGCTTTATTATCTCACCGTGGTGTGTTTTATTCCCCTGGCATTATGCAGGCGGCGAGACCGAGACCTGTTCCTGTGGCTGAGAAAGAGAACAACCCGCTGAGGACACCAGATTCTTTACTTGAGGGAGCTGCGCTGGAGTACCGCCTCCTGAGGGCAGAGTTAACAAGGTGACTCACACTTACATGCACAACATTCCCATGATGCAGGTGTTTCCTTTTAAACCAGAAGTCGGTGTGTAGAATGAAATGCGCAACAGCCAAGACAATATCACTGGAGGTCCTCTGTGCCATGCCCAGTCTAAACCTACCTGAATGTAGGTTTGAGGGGTTCATCCGTGAAAAACAAAATGATGTCGCTGAGGGATGGAGAAGGGGTGTAGCCATAAAACTTTCCGTCAGTCTGAGAGAATGGCGTTCTGCCAGGTGTTTAAATCTGACCACCAAAAATGACCACCAACTTGAACAAACTCCACCCATTTTCACATGAATGTACTTCAACCTAAATTTAAATGTTTTCTGTGTAAAGTGATGAGTGTGTGAATAAAGTTTTATGTTTTTAAAATACACCTCCAAAAATAATCACATGACTACCAACCTGACCAAACTCCACCCCATTTCACCCAAAATATATTTTATAAAACATCAGGGAAATGGAATAGTGTGTGTGTGTGTGTGTGAAGACGCATGCCAAAAACACAAACCAATCAAACACAAACCACTGATCCTGGGGCGGAGCATATACACTTTAGACAGCATTTGATTGGATGAATGCAAGCCCGGTACAGGATGAGTCATCAATTCCTTCAAATTACTTACTCTTTTAGGTAATAAACAATGAAAGGCTTTGACTCCACTTTAAGCTAAACCTAAATGTTGTGTATATAAAGTGGTGTCTGTGTGTGTATGAAGTCTTTTTGTGTGTGTATAAAGTGATTTTTTGTGTGTCTGTGTATAAAATAGTGTGTGTATATATGAAGTGGTTTGTGTGTGTATTTTACATAGTAGGGAGAATCAGCGAATCAAGAAGTCCGAGTCTGCCACTTCCTCTCCTGTGGAGTTTGATGCGGATGTTGACTTTTTGGGAAAACCGGTGAAACTCAGTGACGCAGAGGAGAAACTCGCTAAACACCAGTCAGTGTTTACATTTCTAACATTGTACTGCAGCAGAGTGAATGTGTCTGAGGTGCTGAAGTAGTTCTCGTGTGTGTGTGTGTTAGTGCTCAGCTGCAGAAGGACCAGACTCTACTTGAGCAACTTCACCAGCAGGAGCTCAGAAAGAGAGAGTCTCTGAAACTGGCTGAGGCCAAGGTGGTGCGACTGAAGGAGCAGCTGCTCGCAGCGGAGAAAGTAGCCAGCGCAAACCGAGTGCTGCTGAGAAAACTGCAGGAACAGGTATATACATACACACACACACACACACACACACACATAAATGCATGCATGCACACATACTCAAGAGTTTCTTAGCAGTCAGTTTTTCTTGATGCAGATTCCACAGAAAGATTCATTTTGTGTGTGTGTGTGTGTGTGTGTGTGTGTGTGTGTGTGTGTAGGTTCAGCGCGTGCAGCACCGTGTAACAGTGAAACAGCACCATGCTCTAAGGATGGAGAGAGAGCTGCTGTCTCACACAGGAACAGTGAGAGAGAACTACAAACACACCAACATGCAGCACTCAGTGAGTAAACACACACACACACACACACACACACACACAGAGTTTTTTTTTCCTGTCCAAGCAGCCTGTTCACCCTTTCCTTATTTTGTATTCATTGTATGTTTTGTTTGTGTGTGAAGGCGAGGAAACGGCGGCGTAGGGACCTTCCTGACTCGTACTATGCTGACCTGATGGTGCAGAAGAGGCGTCTGCAGCAGCTGGAAAGTGAGTACGCGTTAAAGATCCAGAAGCTGAAAGAAGCGCAGGCGTTGCGTCAGGCTAGCACTCCCATCATCCCCTGCAGCGTCCCACAGCCCTCGCTTCACGACCTCACGCAGGACAAACTCACCCTCACTAGTGACGACCCCAGTGATGAACCCGACCCGGAGGGCGCGGAACCGCTGCCTGCTAATGCCAGTATGCCCACCACCCGCCGCCGCTCTTTCCGTGAGTCCGGGTCGTTCACTAAACCCAACCTCAGCCACACCGAGACTCCGGTCACACCCACAACTCCAACCACAGTCACTCTGGCAACCAAACAATCCACACCCCCCATGGAACTGCTCTTGTTTGGACTGAACGTTGAGGAGCTGCGGCAGTGCTACCAGCAGTGTGAGTTGATCCCAGACCTGTTGAGACACGAACTTCAAAAACAAGGGGGCGCTCTAATGGACATCCAGCCCAGTAAAAGGGTGAGACTGGATAAATACTTTTACTGGGGCTGTACACACACCACACACACAAAAATGACTCATGAGTGTATGTATGTGTGTGAGTGTAGGTTTTTCAGGTTGACTTTGACCCCATGGCGCCTCAGCAGTTGCGGCGCGAGCTGAAACCTGTTCCGTTTGGGCCGTATCGCAGCCCGCTCCTGGTGTTCAGATCGTACAGGTGAGTGGACTTGTGAGTGCTGAAGCGACAGCAGGTCACAGGGTTCTGTTTCCCCGCTGGTGCACGAGACCGAGCTCTGATTTCAGAATCGTTTTACATCAATATTTTTATCGCTGTGCTGATTTCATTGTGGATGTGTCTCAGTTTCACGGAAAACTAACTCTGTGACTAACAGATGAGTGTGTTAGACAAAAACGAAAACGTTTTACCACCATATTTGGCATGTTTCAAATTTAGACATGGAAGCCAACATGGTGGTGTGTTGTGATTTAGCGTTTTCTTGCGAGAAAGCTTTGAGTGTGAAAGACAAATGAATTAATATAGAGAGGGATTGAAAGCTACCCTGTCCTGGGCTGGCAGGGCCGTTAACGTTGCTCTTGGCGGTATTCTAGCTCACCTCATGGATGCGCTCGTTTGAAAATGGACATTCAGGAGATGGCCGACATTGGCTCTCAGTATCACTCTAAACTCTTGCCTGTGCATGGAAGTTATAGCTTTGATGTTGCACACTTTCATCTGTCAAAACTGGGACCAGTATGAAATATTATGGTGACCTGAAGGTGTGTGTGTGTGTGTGTGTGTGTGTGTGTGTGTGTGTGTGTGTAGGTTCAGTCCGTATTTCCGCACTAAAGAAAAGCTCTCTCTGAGCTCCATCACCTACAGTCACGCTATCGAGCCACGCAGGTGTTTCTGTCGTTTCGACCTGACTGGAACCTGCAACGATGATGAGTGCCAATGGTGAGAGACCTACACCCCAAACCCCAATATGTGAACACCCTAATATCCTCCAACACCGGTGATCCCAAAACCTGTGTGTGTGTGCGTGTGTGTTAGGCAGCACATGAGGAACTGCAATCTGAATGGCAACCAGTTGTTTCAGGACATCCTGTCCTATAGCCTTCCTTTGATTGGCTGCTCAGAGGAGAGCTCCACTAATGACATCACCCGATGTACAGGTGGAACTTTTACACTTCTTGTTTCTTGCAAAGGTTCCTGAAAAGACTCATGCCTGTGTGTTTTACTGTAGTACTAAGTGTGTGTGTGTGTGTGTGTGTGTGTGTGTGTGTGTGTAAAACAGAGAGGTACATCAAGAAACTTTTTGGAGCAAACAAAGACCGGATGGGTTCGGACCAGAAAGCTGTGCTGCTTGTCAGTAAAGTCAACGAGAGCTTACGGCATGGTGAGGCGCACACACAGACATGTTACTGTATCACTCACTGACTCAACAAGCTTCCCTAACTGTGTGTGTGTGTAATGCAGTGCCACCATTTACTACTTATAAACAAAGAAGGAAATGGAGACCAGAACCACACAGAACTGCACCCGACCCAAGCACTGTGGCTGACAGCGAGGAGGAAAACATCACCATCCCTACTGCTACTGAGGAGGGTCAGTTACACACAAACACACACACACACACACACACACTGTGACACATACTGTATGCACACACCTGAAACACACACACTAACACGTGAGAAATGGGCCTGACACAAATTTTTGTTTCAGGTGCTTAACAGCTAACACTGTGTGTCTGTGTGTTTGGTACATTGTGTGCGAGAGCAGATGGGCGTGTGTCGGGGTGTCGGTCCATGTCGGATGTGTGTGTCACTCAGGATGATAAACGATACTTCGACAGTGAAACAGACGACATCTCCAACCTGGAGTACAGCGTGTTGGACACTCCAAGAGACCGACAGCTGTGGATTAAACTCGCTTACAGATACCTCAACCAGAAAGACACGTAATCTCACACACAAACACACCCATACAGTCCATGATGTGCGTTTATTGCATGTGCACAGGTCACATCTCTAACAAGCTGTTTGTTTCATTTCCAGTGCTGTGTCGGAGTGTGTGGATGCTGCACTGAACACACTCTCTCGTGCGCTGGAGGATAACCGTGAGGATGAGGAGCTGTGGTGTCATTACCTCACTGTGTTTTCACGCCGCGGCAGTGCATATGACATCAGGGAGATGTGCGACATGGCTGTGGAGCATGCAGCACACTACACTGTGTGGTGGACTGTAAGTGTCTCTCACACACACTATACACCTATACACACACACACACACACACACATGGGCAAAATGCGCACACACACCATATACACACACACTACATATAATACGCACAAAAATACAAACACATAATACACTCATGCATGCCGTACATAATGTACACGCGTAACACAGTATGCACACACACACACACACTCTTGGAGTGCACACACACCTAATACATACAGTCTTCAACTGATTATTATTCATGACTTATTTCTGTATCAGGGATGTACTGAAAAACATCCATAATAAACATCAAAGGATTTCAAAATTACTGTTTCTGTGTGTGTGTGCAGTACCTGAGCATTGAGAGCTCTTTTGATGGAAAAGATGCGGTGTGTTTACGGACGCTGCAGTTCCTGATGGATGCTGCAGAGGGCGTTGTGGATGAGCTCTCGTCGTTTCGTCTGCTGGAGACGCTGCTTTACCGCACACAGCTCAGTGTGTTCACTGGCCGAGTGCACAACGCACAACACATCCTGCAGGTCTGTCTTATACACATGCATGCATGTGCACACACACACGTAATGAGATGGGATAAGAGAGAGGGTGCGTGTATATGTGTATAAACGATATGTCTTGCTTCAGGGTGCGTTGATGTCGGGTGGAGATTGTGTCTTGACTGGATGTCTCACTCTGCATCATCACTGTCTTGCGTGGCTCTCCTACATCCACCTGTGTGAATTTGGGACTCTTCTGGCACACATGTACGATCCGGCTAACTCGAACCCATCCAGGATTGTTAATCTGAAATCTTTCCTCTTTCCCTGGAGGTCGAGTGAGGACGTACGCACTTCTCCTGAACGCCTTTTCACACTGTTCCATGGTAAGTCACTGCTCACCGGGTTTACAGCACACAGCAACATCCAGTCAGTGTAAAGTGTGGTAGTGGTGGTGGTGATGATGATGGTGTGTGTGTGTGTGTGTGTGTGTGTGTGTGTGTGTTGCCCTGCAGATGCGTTATCCAGTTGTGTGGATGAGGGCATGTCGCCAGCTGAATGCACGCTTGCGTGTCTGCCTCTGCACATTAACTTTCTTCACCTGCACAAAGTTCTGGGAAGGTAAACACACTTGACACATGTATACACACACACCTATCCCTCACCCCTGACCCATGCCTTGCTGCAGCTCAGCATCAGCTTCCAGAACCTTCTGCTGCACAGATCCATCACTGCAACATATCCACATGGTAGTTCTGTAGTGTTCCACCACTAGGACGCACTGTTTTTGTATCGATTCTCAGATTTCCCAACCCCAGCAGCTGAGCCTGAGCACTCCCATCAGTAATCGATTCTCCCTCCTGCTGCTTGTGCAAGCAAAATAGGATGAGATCAGCCTGATGGGGGTGATATAGAGGGACAGTTTGTGGTTATTTCTTGACTGAAATCAAACAAAAAACTTTATTTCACTGTGTGTGTGTGTGTGTGTGTGTGTGTGTGTGTGTGTGTGTGTGTGTGTGTGTGTGTGTGTGAGCCAGGCTGAAGGAAGCTACTGCGATGTGTGAGAGCTTGCTGACTGTGGTCCCTTACTGCTGCCCCCTGCTAGAGATCCTCAGTGAGCTGCACGCGGCAGGTGGAGATGCAGGTGAAGCAGCGAGGGTGTGGCTGCGTGCACACAAACTTTACCCTCATGATGCCCAAGTGTTTTACGGTCTGTGTAAATGTCTACACGCACAGGTGAGTAAACAGACATCTGTTAACATTGCTAAACTACACACACAGGGGGGCACACATAAATATACACATTTATACAGAAGTGTAAATCAAACTTGAGTGCTACTGATTGCAGCCTGTGTGTGTGTTTTTATAGGAAAGACATGGTGAGTTTGAGTCGCTCTTTAAGCAGTTTGTGTATTCTCTGTGTGATCGTGCTCAGGAAGATCTCCATCCTGCACTGGTTTTACGGTGAGCTGAGACACGATGTGTGTTTTACTCAAACTGTATTCAACATCTGTGTTTTTTTTACAATAATATCTGTGGGCTCTGCAGGCGCTTGCTAGGCATCCCATCAGAGGACCTGCGGGACTCTGTCCCCTCACTCCCTGAGCAGTTCCATGATCAGCTGCCCTACCTGCACCTCACACACTGGTGAGTCACATCTGGTGAATCTCATCCTGACTTCACATCTGTATCAGGATTAGTCGTGTTTATACTTTATAACGTGTGTGTTTGTGCGCGGCTGCAGTTACTGGCAGTCGGTGCGAGGCAGTGTGGTCGAGGCGGTGGAGGCTTTCGAGGCAGCGCTGGGAGCGATCTCAGATCTTGATGTGGTGAAGAAACTCTGGCTTGAGTGAGTGCAGGAAAACACACCACACACACTGAGCGCACGGTACACGGTGTTTTTTATTTATTTATTTTTTTAGCTTCATCAAATTTATGGTTCCTGTTTAAAATAACGCAAAAATCCAAAAGTTGGATTGAACGCTGAGCAGACGAAAGCAGGATTGCGTTGTCTGCGTAAATACCGTGTTTCCCCGATAATAAGACACTGTCTTATTTTTTTTTTCGGTTCATAAAACACCATAGGGCTTATTTTCGGGGTAGGTCTTATTTTAATTAACATTAACAGCAATTTCAATAAACAGGTAAGT
>JAQMYF010000024.1:25438151-25448684 GCA_030014195.1 Neosilurus mollespiculum
TTATTTTGGACCGTTCTGCTGAAGTAAGGGTAGGTCTTATTATCGGGGTAGGTCTTATTATCGGGGAAACACGGTAGAAATACAAACAGTTCCTTGAATGTTGCACATGCAAAGCATTGAAAGCATGAAATGGTGGCACGTGAACATTTAGAGCGGTAACATAGACATGTAAATGTAAGTTTTTGGGGTTTTTTTTCTACAAAAAGTGTGATGGGCGCCAGCATCCCGCGACCCTAATTAGAATTAAGCGGCTTAGAAAATTAATGAATGAAGTTAGGTGTTTTAAAAACAAATGAGGACTTGAGCCACAGTATTTGCATTCTATATATTTGGAAATCACTCTTATGAATTACTCGAGCTCTGACTATAAACTCTGATCTGTAACTCAAAATGAGAACCAAGTCTTAATCGGTGACAGAGTTCTGAAGATGGGACTCAAAATTTAAAAAGTCCAACATATCTTGTCAAGTCCAAAGGCCTAAAGGTGGAACTGCAGACACGCTGTTGATCTGAAACGCTGATCAATATTCTGTGATGAGAATCTCGAGTTCCTCAGATTCTACCCGAGTGGAAGAAGTGATGATCTGAACCCTAAAGTCTCGAAAGTGCAGAAGTTTTATGTTTGACCTATGAATGTCTGCAGGATTATCTTAATCATCTGTGTACACTAACTGCTGTACCTCTCTCTCCAGTTATCTCCTCTTTACTAGCAGTAAGCTGGCAGGCCGTGAGCTGCGTGTGTTCAGTGATCTGGTACAGCGCTGCCTGAACACGGTGCCCAGCAGGATCACCCTGCCTTATGACAGCGCCACCTACTGGAGCTGCTACAGCTTCCACAACCAGGTCCCCCCTCTCTCTCATGCGCACACACACACACAACTCTTCTTACCGCCATTAACATTAGTTTTCCTGCTACTTTTCCAACAAATATTTTATCTTCGCAAACATTCCTCTCCTTCTGTTTTTTTTTTTTTTTTTCATGCTTTTGCTGAGTTTCAAATAATTTCATCAGTTGTTTATTCCTCATGCTTTCCCTTCACTCTTTCTCTCTTTTTCAAATGTCATCGTGTTTTTAGCTCCTGCTGTCACTGAAGTTGAGCTAAGCAGGAGCTATAGAAATGGGTTCTGTCCATCGGTCTGTCCGTCTATACGAATTAGATCACCAGACACAGGACATAGGATCACCAAATTGAATGTATGGGTCACCTTCAGGGGTGAATGGGGTGGGATTGTATGTGGGTTACTTTTTATATATTGCGCTTGTCAAGGTTTATAACTTGTAACTGTAATACAGTAACTTGACACAGAATCACTACATTTGGTGAATTGGTCCCTTGCAGGAAAATGGGTGCCCTTGATCTTGTTTCAAGGTCAGAACAGTCCATTCTTCTATATTTCGCTTGTCATGGCTTTTTAGTATGATAACTTTGAAACACAATGACACAGGATCACCAAAGTTGTTACATGGGTTGTCCTCAGGAATGTCTTGGACAGGGTTGTATATGGGTGACCATGGCCTTGT
Source organism: Neosilurus mollespiculum (assembly GCA_030014195.1). Taxonomy (NCBI): domain Eukaryota; kingdom Metazoa; phylum Chordata; class Actinopteri; order Siluriformes; family Plotosidae; genus Neosilurus; species Neosilurus mollespiculum. Next base: position 25,439,674 of record JAQMYF010000024.1, read on the forward strand.
TTCAAGGTCACAGCATTCAACTTCATCAAATGCGAGGCAGAACCACCAAAATTCCATGTTCCATGCTTCATTCTGTCCATATGATCATCCATGCACATGTCTGAATAAAACTTGTGAATATGAGAACTTACAAAGGAATGACACTCAATTTATTAGTCTAAAAGAATAGTACTTGTCTATTTCAGAACATCTGTGCATAAGAATTTTTCATTTTTTTTCCGCTCCTGACACCACCGAAGGTATGCAGTGCTGGAACTGTAGAAATAGGTTCCGTCCATAAGACTTGTTAGTGTGATAATGTTTTGAAGGAAATCACCAAATTTGATGCATGGGTTCCCCTCTGGGTGAATATGGTGGGATTGAATATGGGTCACTATGATCTTGTTTCGAGGTCCCTTTTTATATTTTGCACTTGTTAAATGGTCCTTCCGGTGAGTGCCGAGATGGTCTGGACCTTCGTGGTCTATTTTTAATAGTGAGGTCTTTGATGGCTTCTGGGATAAGCCTTTCTGGGTTTGAAGGTGTTGGGAGGCGGGGCTGTGGCTCTCCACATGAAAAATGGCTAATCTGTCCTTGATTGCTAGCCTATCTGATCTCATCTCTGCTTGCACACATCCTCAGCTAGTTCTCATTATCTGTACTGTGGACGTGTTGAATATTTGGATATGAACATGTGTGTGTTCCAGGTGATCTCGTTCTATCTGGGTTTTCTCCCTCCATCGCTCCACTCATCTGCTTTGGAAAGATTCAGACACGCGATGCCCAGCAACACTGAACTCGGCCTCAGGTATCACACATCCACACTGGACTCTCTGGGGGTCAGATGGTGGTGGGTTGAAAGTCTTACTGCCTGTCTGCCCATGTCCTCACTGTCTCGTGTATTTGCAGGGTCCTGGAACAGGAGTGGAACAACGAGAACGTGGAATATGTGAAGCTGCAGACGCGACTGATGACTGCGACAGTTCCCACTTGTCTCTCTGCCTGGAAGATGTGAGTCTGCAACACCACTCAGTGTTTGTTTGTCTGACCTCAGCAGATTCAGGAGGATGGTAATGCATTCCCAGCTTGTATATTTCCCAGAGAATGGGAGCGTATCCCGATTCCTCTTTCCAAGTGAATAGGAGTGCAATCCTGAATCGTTTCTTTCCAGGAGAATAGGAATTTGTCCTGACTCGTTTCTTTCCTGGGAATGGCAGCGCATCCTGACTCATTTCTTTCCTGGAGGACGTGGTTCATCCTGACTCATGGCTTTCCCAGAGAATGGTAGTGCCTTGTGACTCACGTCTTTCCAGGAGGATGGGGTGCATCCTGACTTGTGGCTTTCTTGGCGAGTGGTAGTGCATTCCAACTCGTGTCTTTCCCGAAGGATGGTAGTGCATCCTGGCTCATGTCTTTTCCCAGAGGATACGATCCATACTGACTCGTTTCTTTCCTGAAGAATGGTAGTGCAGCCCAACTCGTGTCTTTCTCATAACCTCTTTCCTGGAGGTTATGCTGCATATTGACTCATGTCTTTCCCGGAGAATGGAGGGCATCTCGACTCATGGCTTTCTTGGAGGACGGTAGTACATTCGACTCTCAATTCCACAGACCCAGGTTTAACGGATATCGGAAGCTGCGGACAAAGTCTGGAGTAGCAGAATCTGTCCGAGAGGGCTCGGAGGTCGGCAAGGGCAGACACAAGCCGCTGTTTCGATAGTTGGCCGTTAGTTGGCGCGCGTCAGTGCATATACACTCGTTACTTTTCCGGACAATGATTGTGCATCCTGATTCCTGATCCCAACTCGTTCCTTTCCCAGAGGACGGTAGTGCATAACGACTTGTCTTTCCTGAAGAATGGTAGTGCATCCTGACTCGTTTCTTTTCTGGGGGATGGTAGTAAATTCCAACTTTTGTCTTTCATAGAGTATGGTAATGTGTCCGCGTGTCTTTCCCGTGACTTGTGTCCTTCTCAGAGGATGGAGTACATACTGACTCGTGTCTTTCCTGGAGAATGATAGCGCATTCCAACTTGTCTTTCCAGGGCGGTGGTGGTACATATTCCTTTTTTAAAAATAAATCCTCATTACATTCAGATGTGAGGATTGCAGCCATTGGCCTCATTTTATAGAATTAGAATATTTTCTTTTCTTGTCAAAACTTATGTAAGAAATACATCAAACCTGTGTGTGTGTGTGTGTGTGTGTGTGTGTGTGTGTGTGTGTGTGCGTGCACACTCATGACTTATAATTCACTGTGTGTTTTCAGAGCGCTTGCTGTACAGAAGCAGCAGAAGGGAAGAGTTGAGGTGAGTAAAGCGCAGCATGGTTTCTGTCCGTACCTGTTCATTTTCACTCGCTGTTATTTTTTCTAACGGTTGTCTCTGCAGGTTCAGAGTGCTCGACTTGAGAAAGATTTAGTGTTAGATGAACATAGATGGGTGTGTGTGTATGTATGGGTGTGTCGTGTGTGTGTTTTAGGTGCAGAAGCTTTACCAACAAGCTCTTCAGAAACTGCCGCTGTGTGCTGCTCTGTGGAAAGATGTAATTTACATCCTTAACAATGTCACATGTGAATACACACTGGCTTTTAATGAGCTTTCTAACTTGTGTGTGTGTGTGTTTGCAGTGGCTCCTGTTTGAAGCAGCAGCTGGAGGTAAAACTGACACATTGAACAAACTGGTTGCGAAATGCCAGGATGTGGGAGTGAGTCTGAGTGAGCCGCTCAGTGTACACTCTCACACTCAGGACTCGTGAAGTCTGCAGTCACCCCCTTGCTCCTTCCCTCCCTTCCTCCCTATACCCTTAAGATCCCCCTCACACACCCCTGCTAAACACACCATCCTCCCCTTCACCCTTTTACATATCAACTACACACACTACAGTATATAGAGCGGCATGTGTGCGTGTGCGCGTGTGTGTGCTTGTGTGTGTCGGCAAGCTGAAGAACACGAACTCCAGCTAAGTGAGTGTTTGTCCTCCACGTCGTCCTCTACGTAAGTATGGAGCTGATCATGCACTGCTGCTGTTTCAGTGCTTTGTTTTAGTAGTGTGTTCTGTGTCTATTTTAATCTGATTTTATTTTATTTGTCTGCGGCTCTGTGAGTAAACGGACTCTCTCACCACAACGAAGACAGTATTTTATAAACAGCTTCCTTCAGTTAGACATTTATTTTCGGCATGTAACACGACGGACAAGAGTGACTCTCCATTTTTGGAGGTTGAGTTAAGGGCTTAAAATAAAAAAAGGATTACAAATTGCTGCCAGACAAAAGTATTGTGTGAATCGAACCTCAACGGACGCAGCCATGTTTATGGAAAATGCTGCGGAGACTGCTGAATGGTGCCACCCGCAGGTTATGATTAAGCAGCGAGCAACAACTTTATGTGCAAGTGGTTTGTTTTGTTTTTTGCTTTGCTTTTTTTTGTTTTGTTTTGTTTTTGTTTTTTTGTTTCTTGTAAAATGTCTATTGATTAAAAGTATTCAGGAACATGCAGGAATGAATTTTCAACTGTTTTATTTTGTAATTGAAATATGTTTCAATTAAATTATTTTGAAAAGATGCTTTTGTGTTTGTTTGTTTTATTTTTTCCAATTTTGAGCACAGTCAAAATAATTAAGTGGCCAAAATCAGTAATCAGTGCTTCTGATTAAACCAAAGTAATGTCAAATAAATAAAATCAAAGATCAAAAATATTAAGTACATTGTTGTTGGGGGGGGGGGGAGTCGGGAATGTGTTTCCAAAGATTTATGACCTGATTCATCAGAAACATCTCCAGCTCACCTGTAGATTTTAGTAGTTTGAAATAATGTGCCTGTGTCTGATCATTTATTTTTAACTTTATAACTGTTAATAGCAAGTATTGATTTATTTAACACATAAAACTGCCTACTGTTTGGCATTTTCATTTAAAAAGTAAATTTGGAAGAAAGAAAAATATGTTTAAAAATAGTTTTCTGGTCCAGATTTATTTTTTGAACATCTTACAAATATCCTGCCCATTATTTAAACCTGTGTGGTTATACTTTGGAGTTTGTTTTTTATTCTGAAATGTTTCACACAAATTGGACTCAACCTGAAGTTTGGGTTTAAAGAATTTAAATGAAACCCTGCAAGAATTTATGTGAGCAGTCAAAAGGATAATATATTATGAAAACTAATTAATAAATTATTTTAAAATATAATAAGTTAAACAAATTTTAGTAACAACCTTTGAATAGAAATCATCAGACCGATGTGATGTGATATTAAAGTGGTCCAGCAGATGGCGCTGTTCACGGCTCTCTCTATCCGTCATATACAAAAAGGAAGCGAAGAAGAGCAGCTGCAGCTTTGGAGGCTGAGTTGTGCCAGTCTAGTTTTTGCCTGAGCTCTGAGCCTGATACTCATTTGTACATTACAATATCTTGAGGGGATTTTTTAAACCGCACAGTAAGATATAAAGGATTTATGAATAAATTGTGTGTGAGAGAGTTTGAGGTGATTAACTCCGCTGTGCTTTAAATCTGGAGGTAAGTTGATGTGAAACTGCTCGGTCAACAGTTACAGGCTGAATCCCAAACAGAGTTCTGAACTCGAGAGAAGTGCACTGAGTCGGGACCTAAACGAAGGGCTGTACTCGGAAGTGCACTACATCAAGTGTACAGAGTGTTGAGATTCAGCCTGCTAACTTTGTTGATTTACTTCCATGTTGTTCAAAAGCTGAATTTTAATATCAAGTTTTTGTTCTTAATAAAAGGAAATAATTTTACAACCGTACAGGCCAAAGTAATAAAGTCTAAATAATCGTGATTATTAATTAAATATTAATTAAATATCAGTAATAAGGACTATTAATTCATTTACAATTACCCTCGAGTGTTGAGCTGAAGTTTTCTTTTCTCATCCAAAATTCTAAGAGTTGATGGTTTTTCTTTTTTTCTTTTCTTTTCTTGTTAGTTCAATTCTTTTGTTAGTTCAAATCAAACTCAATTGTAAAGTGTTATATATATGTGTGTGTGTGTGTATAATATAACTATTTAAATTGATTTCTGATTTAAAGAGAATTCATTGAATGTATTGTTTGAACTCTTCAGTAAAATGAATGCAATGCATTGAAGCATGGATACTTACGTGTAAATTTACATTGATGATAAGATTCATTATATACGTATGGGTGTTCTCCTGTGTCCCTTTTTCCAGGTAACCAAACAATACATTTTTCCGCAGCCGAGTGATAGCCGAATGAAAGCGCATAAATTTTGCCAAAATTTCGTCACAACTGGGCAATACCAGAATAAATGTACAACTACATAGTTTCTAGATGTCCGTGACAGGACACCATCTACACATTGTTCCCAATACAAAATCAAATGACAATAGTCATATGTGTTTGGAATCGAGTTGTTATAGAGAGCACTCTGTATTTATTAGAGATTTGCAGAATCAACCGATGAGAATGTGTTTGTGTGCGGCCAGTTGCAACACTATATTCTTTTGGCTAGCTTTGTTTGTATCAATAACATGGAAAATAATCTAGACTATGCATTGCCCCTTCTCTCGTGGGTATCTGGCTTTAACTTCTGGTCATGGGGGGAAAAAACAAAAATCCAGAGGTGCTTGGTTTGTGTTGTGGATTTCTGTGTTATAATGGTTGGTTCTTATTGTACTGTTGGCTGTGAATACCATGCAGACAGTCTTAAAAAAATCTCTTTTCAAAGGAAAGAGGATTTATGGGTAATTGCATTGCATTCCAGGCATAGGCTCTTAATACTATAAACTACAGCCGGCTTAAGGAAGTACAAACTGATCTGCACAACACATAGTGTAGAGAGAAGCAAGCCAAGGTCTGCACTGACAGGATTCTTAAAGATTCTTTTAATTTTAAAAGATGATTGTGCTCGTAGCATGTGGTGCTTATTTAGAATATTTTAAGTTGAATGATGTTTCCTTGTATATAAATCTTTACTCGAGAGTTGGACTAAGAGCAGCTTGTTGTTTACATTTACAAAAACAGAATAATTATATTTTTTGACACTTGAGATCTGACATAAATTTATTCATGGTATTTGGGGTATAACATATACTCGAGAAAAAAAAAAGCCGACCTACTGATCCTATCTCTTTACGGGCCGGTTAGGGGAAACAGAGCATTTTTTAGGCCTCAGGAATGAGCGGCTTAGAAAATGAGTGAATGGCTGAATCATTAAAATTTAGTTATGTGAGTCAAGACAAAAGTTTTTAACCCATATCTTTTTTAAAAAATCAGTTCAACAAACATTCGAGCCTATCCATGTGAAATGCACAAATAATTCTATATTTCTAAAATAAAGAAACTTTGTGTTATCCTTTCCATAGCAGAAATCTTTTGACACAAGACATGCAAGTGCACCCTGTGAAAGTATTCACAGCATTAAACAGGAAAACATACCAAACACATCATCTAAACAGGTTTCATTCAACATGAGTTTTATATTATTAACTGCGGTAATAACCGCATCAGTGATGATCATTGTGGTTTTCCAGAGAACATATTTTTTGACGGACATGCTCACCAAGCTGATGTGGAGCTCTGTACAGAAAGCATTTCACATCCAAATTATATTTTCCAGCAAGTGATACAGTACAATATTGCTTCAGGTGGGGAAAAAACAATTATATGGGGAAAATGCACATCTGTCCCCTACATGTGGAGTCTACTTTCCGGAGAAGACATTTTTGACGAACAAACTATCCTGACAAAGCTATGTAGATTATAAATAGATCTTACAAGCAGTCGAATATCTATTTAGAGTAAATGATCATTCACCTATCAAAGGGAACCTTTGTAATTAAGAGTACAATTCTGAATTTACAAAGTTAAAAGGTAACTACTTTTATTACAGTAGAATTAATTGAAATGGATTAATCTAATCCATCTAATAATTAATCTGTACTGGAGCAATATGTTACTCTAATAAGAATTTGGAATTTTGAAAGATATCACTAGTGTAACCTGAACCAGTGTCCCTCTGTGTAACAATAAATAAGACACAACATTAAGTATACTAGGTGTCTGCTTGCAGGGGTCTCTTGTATAATTAAAAAGGCAACCCTGAATGAGACATGGTTCTTATAACACTGATAAACACTAATTCCTTCACCAGTCTGTCTTCACTCTCTTGATGATAGACCCGCAGCGTGTCACATGACAATGAATCTATAATGAAGTGTAAACACCTCTGTCCTGAAGATGTCTAAAACTTAAACTTACAATTTTATCTGACTTTTCACAGCCCTGACACTGGTGACTCCTTCCTTACATGTTAAAGATGTCTGTGAAAGATTTGTTACCATAGAAACCAGAACACTAATCACCTTTTTTTTCCCCTGGATCAGTTTTGTGAGGACATGCAGACAGAGATGTGCAGCACTTCTGATGGCAGAACATCGAGGTCTACGGGAAACATCACTTCTGTGGAGCAACAGGGAGGAGACTTCTGTAAGAAACCACTGAAAGAGGAAGAAACTGAAGACGAAGCTGAAGGTTATTTCTGTAAGACACTCGCACACATCTCCGCGTATCTTGTGTCTCTTTATGTTTTTACTCGTAATAAAAATTAAGTTGGAAATGTTATGAATCTTTAGATGGAGGAACTTTGAACTCTGTGGAAGACATAGAAGATGAACAGAATGGAGAATCCAAGATACTTATAAAAGAAGAATCTAAACAAGATGACTTTCTCTGTAAGACAACAGGACGTGTTCAGTTCCAGTGTACATTACACTGCAGTGACGAGTTTCTCTAACGTTTTATTGTAATGGTTATTTGGAATCAGATATAATGTACAGCCCTGTGAGAAAGTAAGTGCGCCCTACTGTTTGAACATATTTGAACTAGTAAACATTTCAACCTCTTTAATACAGCCTACAGAAAAAGCTGATCAGGGACATCTTAGGACGACAGAGATGTGCTCTGGAAACTAACAGGGTGGAGTTTTGCAATCAACTTAAACATGACAAAAATAAAGGGCGTCATCATAGTCTTCAGGAAGCTGTCATGGAAAGTTTATAAAATCACTCTGAGACGCTGCTCACGAAGCAAAAGAGTTTGATTACAAAATAAAAAAAACAGAGCTACAAGGTCAGGTTTGGAGAGATCGCTACCCTTCCTTTTTCCACGTGGCCTTTTTATAAAAGAAAAGGACAGACCACCATTTCGTTGTAGTAACAGTACAAGGTAATGGAGCCGTATTTATCTTAGGGATTAATCAAGCTGCAGCCCCTTATTCTCCACTTAGTAGTCGTAACTTATCCTGAGGTTGTGTAGGGAGTACAATTCCATGTTACTCTTTACACACACTCAATTTAATCAAAGAACATAGTCAAAGAAACCTCAGCATGCAAAGTAAATGATGTACACCATGACTTCACAGTGGTCAGTGTCTAAGCGAATATGTAAATGTTTCATATGGTTATAATAGGATAATTTTTCCCCACAAAGCACAGCGGCGATTATTGCCCACTTTACATCTATGGATACTGTGTAGACAGGGTCCAGATCATCACAGTTCTGAGAGGATAAAGCTCTCCTGGTCCACTCATAACTCGGCGGTTGCTAAGAAGGCACAGCAACGATTCATTAATTTGAGAGTAGTCAGAAATATCAGGGTCAGAATCAGAATGCTTTATTGATCCCAGAGGAAATTGTGTGCACATTGTTGCTCCATACCAAGTAAGTATAAGATAAAAATAAAGATAAGTCTCAATAAAGAAAAATGACAAATATCTATATATACAAATATACATACAAAAACCTATACAATTGTCACAGGAATGATTTTCTGTTTTGTTCAGTGGTACATTTAGGTGGTATTAGTCTCTCACTGAACGTGCTCCTGTGACTGATCAGCAGGTTGTGAAGCGGATGGGAGATATTGTTCAATATTGTCTTAATTTTGGACAACATTCGTCTTTCCGACACTACCATCAGAAAGTCCAGCTCCATCCCCACAACGTTACTGGCCTTGCGGATCAGTTTGTTCAGTCTGTTTGCATCTGCAACCCTCAGC
>JAQMYF010000024.1:25451138-25463210 GCA_030014195.1 Neosilurus mollespiculum
TCAGTCTGTTTGCATCTGCAACCCTCAGCCTGCTGCCCCAGCATGCAACAGCATAGAGAATAGCGCTGGCCACAACAGAATCATAAAACTTCCTGAACAGTGTCCGGCAGATATTAAACGACCATAGACACCTTAAAAAAATAGAGACGTCTCTGGCCCTTTTTGTAAAGTGCAGTAGTGTTCTTAACCCAGTGTTAAAACCGTGCTCCCCGGCTGGTATAGGTGGGTGTAGGAACGGTTTAGCAGGTAGATGATGGAGTCTTTGACTCCGAGACGGGGCTGGTAAGCGAACTGATGGGGGACCATATGTGGTCTAACCATAGGTTGGAGTTGATCCAGTATGAGTTCCACCGCACTGGGACCCTCTGTAGACTCAGGCTTATTGTGAAGATGTAATGTAAGACTCAACAGAGCTGGAATGCACAGGCTTTAAGGACGCAGGGTCTCACCCCATCTGGTCCTGCTGACTTGCCACTGTGGAGTCTTTTCAGCTGTCTCAGAACCTGGTTAAAGGTGAAGTTGACAGGTGGGGGAGGAGTGTCAGGTCTATTACAGGAGGCAGAGGTGCAGTAAAGAGAGGTTTGGATCTCCTGAAATCCACAATCAGTTCCTTGGTCTTTGTCACATTAAGCTGCAGATGAGTCTGCTCACACCATCTGATGAAGGAGTCCACAGCAGTCCGATATTTCGTCTTATCATCTCCACTGATACATCCAACTGCAGCAGAGTCATCAGAAAACTTCTGAAGATGGCAGGTTCAGTTGCAGAAGTCTGTTGTGTGATGAAGAGGAAAGGAGAGAGGACGGTTCCTTGTGTTGCTCCGGTGTTGCAGGCCACCGTGTCTGACACACAGCTTCTCACCCAGGAGGGTCGGCCTGATGGTATTGAATGCACTGGAAAAGTAAAAAAACATGACCCTCACACTGCTCCCCGGCTGGTTTAGGTGGGTGTACACACAGTTTAACATGTAGATGATGTTGTCTTCGACTCCGAGACGGGGCTGGTAAGCGAACTGAAGGGGGTCCATATATGGTCTAACCATAGGTTGGAGTTGATCCAGTATGAGTCTTTCGAGGGTCTTCGTGACATGTGAAGTCAGTGCCACGGGTCTGTAATCCTGGGGGCCAATGGGACGTGGGGTGTTTGGTACAGGAATGAGGCATGACGTGTTCCACTGCACTGGGACCCTCTGTAGACTCAGGCTCATTGTGAAGATGTAATGTAAGACTCAACAGAGCTGTGATGCACCGGCTTTAAGGACACAGGGGCTGACCCCTCCGGTCCTGCTGCCTTGCCTCTGTGGAGTCTTTTCAACTGTCTCAGAACCTGGTTAAAGGTGAAGTTGACAGGTGGGGGATAAGTGTCAGGTCTATTACAGGAGGCAGAGGTGCAGTAAAGAGAGGGGAAGGGGGAGAAGATGGTGTGACGGGGTTTCAGGCTTGCTCTCGATGAGTTAGAAGGGGGCTGAGCAATAGCTGCAGTGTCGAATCTGTTAAAAAAAAACATACTCAGTTCATTGGCCCTGTCCTTACCGCCCTCAGCTCCTCTGCTGTTGGGTGGCCTGAAACCAGTGATGGTCTTCATAACACTTCAAACCTCTCTCATGTTCTTATGTTGGAGTTTCCACTCCAGCTTTCTCCTATAATTGTCCTTAGTCTCTGATCTTGACACTAAGTAAACTTGGGATCATTCTCACCTCCTCTCTGTTGCCAGCCCTGAATGCCCTCTTTTTTTCGTTAAGAAGGGCTTTAATGTTTTTAGTCACCCACGGCTTGTTATTTGGGTAACAATAGACAGTCTGAGCTGGAACAACGGCGTCGGTGCAGAAGGTTATATAGTGAGAAATACACACAGAGTCACATAGTGTCCTTACCATGGGGCTCATTGAATGCTTGCCTATCTGTCACTTCAAAACAGTCCCGTAGTTACTCCAAGGCCTCCTTCGACCAACAGTCCTTGTAGTTACAGGCTGCTTCTTCACAACAGGCACATAGCATGGAGAAAGATAAATTAAGTTGTGGTCTGATCTCCCCAGTGGGGGGAGGAACTGTAAGCTCTACAGCAGGTCTGAAGTTCTCTCCTTTCTGGTGGGACAGTCCACGTACTGCACAAAGTTTGACAGTGTAGTGTCCATGGTGACATGGTTGAAGTCACCCGAGATGACAGTGAAAGCACTCGGGTATTAAGTCTGTAACCGGGCTATGGTAGCATGAAGAGTGTCACATACAGCAGTAGGATTGGCAGAAGGGGGAACATAAACAGCCACTACGATGACATGGGAAAATTCCCTAGGCAAATGATATGATCTGAGTCCAACAGATCACAGTTCAGTGTCCGGTCCACAACTCCGCTCTTTGATGGTTATGTGGGTGGGATTACACCATCGGTTATTGACTAGAACGGCAAGCCCCACTTCTTTCTGCTTAGCGCTCGTGGTGCAGTCTCTGTCGACCCGGACAGTGTGAAAGCCCCTTATGCTGTCATTGGGAATATCCTGGTGCAGCCATGTCTCCACAAAGCACATGAAACTACACTCCCGATACTCCCTCTGACTCTGGGCTAGCGCTGTCAGCTTGTCCATCTTATTCGCCAGTGACCTCACGTTCCTCATTATAATAGACGGGAGACACCGCTTGTACTTGTTCCTCTCTAAGTCTTCACTGTCTCACTGCCTCCCTCGTTCTCCTCTTCTGTCCTCCACCTCTGCATCCACGGTGTGTTTTTCTTCAGATTTCAGCCATTAAGTCCGTGGGTCTGGCCGCTAATCCGGCTGGCTTCAGGGCGATCAGCTGATCCCTGGAGTAAACAAAGCACATGTGTATTTGCTGTGCCACGCTCCTAACTCTCCATGAGAGTAAAAGTAACGCAGCGATAAAAAGTACAAAAACTCTCTGAAGCCACATACTGAGAGGGCAGTTACTTATGAACAATGAGATAAGAAGTACAAGAAAAAAAAGTTAAAAGTACAGGAAGGGCAGGGGCAACTGAAAAAGGCTGCACGCCGTTTAACGCATGCTCACTAATATGAATAATGAATAACAGGCTGATTCAGAAGCTGCTAGTTGCCTTTCATTTTTCGGCCATCGAAGGCACAGCGTGGTACACCGGCTGCTCTTCTGCACCCAGAGAATCCCAGAGGGTTATTAAATCAGCATAAAAAAGACTGCCCTTGAAGACACCAGCAAGCAAAGCCCAAAAAATCTAGCAGACTACCACTCAGTTTTGTCCACAATCTCTATCTGATTGTAGACATGTGCATTTCAAGTTCTTGGAGATTCTTTTCAAATCATGTTGTATGCTGTTAGTTTGAATTTGCGGTCAGTCCTGGATGAACGGCAGTCATCTAAAATCTATGCCATTTATAGATGATTTTCTTTTCAGTGGAATTATTTATATAATTTACAGATTTATAATCTCTTGCGAGACTCCAAGACAGCCACAACCTTTTTTCTGAAGGCCTTCGAGATCTCTTTAGATCTTGGCATGATGACATCACACACTTCAATATTAAAAAGAAAACATCAGACCTTAAATATCAGGTTTAAATAAGACACGCTCCACCTGCAGTAGGTTCTAATTAATGGCACCCATTCCGGAACACCTGATTTCGAAGGTGTGATAAATGTAAGGGTGTACTTATTTTTATTTTTGGACTGATTAATTTTTTGTTGATTTAAATTATGAAGATGATTTGCAGAACATGACTTTGTGTATTGTGTTGGAGTTTATTATCTTTATCTGTAGTTGCTGTATTAAAGATAGTGAAATATTTGCTTGTTTGGATTTGTTGAAAAATAAAAAACAATTTCCATGGGGTGTACTTATTTTGATATTTAGCACACTGATTAGTCTTGAAGTGTATTTATATTTAAATGAAACTGATCTAGAAGAGAGAGCTTATGAATAAAGTTCTGTTTGTTAACTGAAATGAAATGGTGAGATTCTCAGAATCTTCTGTTGCTTTTATTTTTCCGTTGGTGTTCTCTTTCCAGACTGCGGGGATTGCAGATCTTTCTTCATCAATAAGTGTGAGGTTCACGGTCCGGCTCTCTTCATCCCTGATGTTGCGGTTCCACTTGGGGTCGCTGACCGAGCCAGACAAACCCTTCCTCCAGGTCTAGAGATTCGGAAGTCCAGTATTCCCGATGCAGGACTGGGAGTGTTTAATAACAGTGACACTATTCCAGTTGGTGCTCACTTCGGGCCCTACCAGGGGGACATGGTGGAACGAGAGGAGGCCATGAACAGCTCCTACTCCTGGGTGGTGAGTTCTCTTCACAGGACAGTAAAGTGTGTGGTTTTTTGGTTGTGTTATGGTGTTTTACCTGTGGGGTAATGGTGTGTGTGGTTCCTAGTGATGTTATGGTGTAATACCTTAGGATGGTGGTGTATGTGTGTGGTTCCTAGTGATGTTATGGTGTAGTACCTGTGGGATGGCAGTGTAAGTGTGTGGTTACTGGTAGTGTTACGGTGTACTAACCTGTGGGAGAGTGGTGTGTGTGTGTGGTTAGTGGTGGTGTTATGGTGTGGTACCTGTGAGAAAAGCCACTTTTCTGTGGAGGAAGGCATGTAACATTCTCTGTGGAGAAACTACACCGCACTACAGGTGCAGAGTGTAGAAGGTAGATATGTCATTATACCTGAGGGAAAACTAAAGAAATTGGGTTTAATATTTGAGCATAATCTATTGCGTGTGATATGAAAACATTTATAAATTATTGCTGGAATTGTTACCGGTAGTCATCGAGGCATATCTGAAATGAAATAATAAAAAAACAGAAGCTTTTGTACTGAAGCCCAGTGTTCATGTTCTATCCAGAATATCTCTAACTTGCTTTCTACAGAGACAGAACTTCAATGTAGTAGACAGAGACAGACAGACTGAAATTCTGTCTGGCTGAAATTCAAACCCAGAACCTTCTTCCTGTGAGGTGACAGTGATAACCACTGAGACACTGCGGCACCTCACATTGATCAGTAAAATGTAAATGTGTGATAATGTTTTTGTTTTTCTCAGATATATAAGAGTGAGCAGTGTGAAAAATATATCGATGCCATGTCAGAGCTGCATTCTAATTGGATGAGGTGAGAAATCTTGTTTTTTATTTATACAACATATTTTTGAGGCAATACAAGGAAAATCTTACTTCGCTCTTATTTATCACGTCTGTGTGCTGTTAAACGCAGTGAGACTTATACAGTGATTACTGGTGCGTCGTTAGGGTGACAGTGAGAGCACTGTGTCTGTGCATCACACGTCCAGGTGACTGCATGTAAGCATATAATATTAAGGACCAGAAACTGAACCCTGTCTGTTAAATACTGTCCAAATCTGGAAGGAATGTGTCTGTGGTCTCATGTTAAATGTATTGGGCTCCTTAAATCTAAACAGAAACATAAATACAATCTGAGGTGAGTAGAAGGTCAGTGGAAACTTTTTTCCAGAGCGGAGTCTTAATGGGAAGCTTCCAGAAACCAGAATAAAACACATCATGCATAATTATTATTGAGTGTAAAAGTTTCTCTCACTTGGTTAATTCCTTCTTTATGAATCGCTCGTTCTCTCAGGTACGTGAACTGCGCTTGTAGTGATGAAGAGCAGAACCTGGTGGTGTTTCAGTACCGAGGTGGGATTCTGTACCGATGCTGTCGACCCATCGAACCAGGACAGGAACTGTTACTGTGGTACGATGAAGAGTTCACTAAAGATCTCAGCATCACCTTCAACTTCATCTGGAACAAGAAGTGCTCCTCAAAAGGTTATTTCCACAATTTATTTATTGTATTTACTATTTTAGGACCCTCTACAATGCGGGCGCCCTATAGTGATCAGTCTGTCCTCCTGTCCGTCCCCATCCTTGTCCTGGCTGTAACGCCCGATTAGTAGGCTGCAATTACCTCAAACGTGGATATGTGTAAGGTACTAAGGCACCATATCACATACTAATATTAGGTCACTGTGACCTGGAGTTAAAAGAAAAGGCTTGTCCGGACTATATTTCCGATGTGCTTGGCCTCACGTATACCAAACCAGGCATACTTATATATCCTTATATTCATGCATCATGGGGAATGTTGAATACCAACATTAGGTCACTGTGACCCTGACTTTTGAACCCACTTAAAAGAATAAGCTTGTCTGGGTCATATTTCCTATATGGCTCATTATTTGCATTATTTGTACATTTTGGGGGACATTTATTAAAATTTTTAAAACCATAAAAACAGATAATATTATCCACAGAATAAATTCTAAAGCCACTTTAAATTAATTGCATGTAACATTGGCGGACACATCACGTCACCTGTGGCTAAAATCAAGGAAGTCAGAAAAGTTTCCACTGAGCATCTCCAGAAGTAGTAAATATTAATGAGACTCGGTCTTGGCTTCAGGGATTTTCCACTGATGTGTGAACCAATTTATAAATGAACGTAACATGTAATTGGTTTGACAGACATTTCACCTGTGTTTTATTCATGTTGATAGAACTACCTCTATGGATTTTTTTAGGACAGTTCTTTTATTGAGTGCAACCAATGCTACCTTCTTTCCAGTTTAATAAAAACAAGTACAGATATTTGCCGTTATGTCTCTCATTAAAAAGGTGATTTTTTTTTTGTCAAAATATAAAAAAAATTTCAAAACCACACGTTAAACATCCTTTTCACACTCCAAAATTATTTTTGTAATCAAAAACAGTAGTACAAATTTGTAATATTTATTTGTGAAGACAGTAACTGAACTTGACCAGATAAATCCGACTTTCATGCCGGAAAATCTGCAATTTTAGTATGAGAGAAGTCAAAAAAGAAGGCTTTGTAATATACTGAAATTGTCTTTACTATTTTTTTTTACTTGTTTATTTTTACTATTATTTCGACACGTTAAACAGTTATAAAGTTGGACATACAATTGCATGGAAATATAGATTTTTAATATTACATGTGCAAATGGGTCCAAGTGCAAATAAAGGGCCATATGCTCTCTCTCACATCTGCCAAATTAAGTATACTTTAATAGCTTGGGAAAGGGGGTGTTGTATACCAGCATTAGGTCAGTGCGACCTTGACCCGTGACCCCAGTTAAAAGAAAAGGTTACCTAGGCCAGATTTCCTTTATGATTAGCTTCACATATGCCAAACTAGGTATTCTTATTCTTGGGAAGTGTGAGTGTTGTGTACCATGGACAGATGGAAAGACAGAGAGTTTAGTTCATGCAGTGTCTTTAAAATTCTGGTTTACATATTTTGAGTGTCTGTGTACTTCAGCCAGAGAGGGGCTCTCAATGATGATTGCCATCACAATGGTATCCAGTTTGAATTTTAAAAGTATTTTTGAATTATATTATTTGAAGGTTGTATTTTTTTTTCCTGTAATAAACCCAGTTCGGCTCCATGCAGGCTTTTCTGAGCTTGGTTCAGATTATGCGTAATATTAAACCGTGTGCTCTACAGAACCAGGAATTGGAACCTCTGAACTAGAATTCAGTTCCTTGTTCATAAACGATGATCATGTGACCTGGTCTCATCTTCAGAAATCTGTTGTGTCTTCCAGAGTTTCATGAGTGTGATTCTTTTCTGTGGGTTAAACCTGCATGAACTGCATAGAAATATAAATTGTAATGTTCTTTTCTTTTACAGGAATGAAAACCATCCTTTCAGTCTTCTCCTGCTCCTCATGCCAGCTTTCTTATACATCCAAAATTTATCTCCACAAACACATCAAGAGATGCCACCATGAAAATTATGTTCAGCTCTTGCAATCAGGAGAGATTAAATACGAGAGTCTGGTGGCCTCAAAAAGTTGTGGTCCGTCCACCCCAGTGTCCTTCAACAGTCTCAGTGCTGACACGTCCCACATTCAAATGCAGAATGAGTTGCTCTGTTGCTCGGAATGCGGGAAGAATTTTATCCAGCGTAAACATCTGAAAGTGCACCAGCGTGTTCACACAGGTGAGAGACCATATCAGTGCTCGCACTGTGGGAAGACATTCACACAAAAGAGCAGTCTCCAGCTCCACCAGCGCCTTCACACGCGAGAGAAACTATGTTATTGCTCGCAGTGTGGGAAGAGCTTTACTCAGCAGGTTCATCTCCAGGCACACCAGCGTATTCACACAGGAGAAAAACCATACCGTTGCTCACAGTGCGGGAAAAGCTTCAGCGAGAAAGGAAGTCTCCGAAGACACCAAACCATTCACACAGGAGAGAAACCGTATCACTGCGCGCAGTGCGGGAAGAGTTTCAGTGAATTAGGAACGCTGACGCGACACCAGCGTGTTCACACAGGAGAGAAACCGTACCAGTGCTTACACTGCGGGAAGAGTTTTAGTGAAAGAGGAAATCTCAGAACCCACCAGCGTATTCACACAGCGGAAAAGCTGTACCACTGCGTACATTGTGGGCGGAGTTTCACTCACCACAGCACTCTCCAACAGCACCAACGTATTCACACCGGAGAGAAACCTTACTACTGCTCCGTGTGCGGAAAAAGCTTTACCCAGCAGGGCAACTATCAAAAACACCAGCGCATTCACACTGGTGAGAAACCGTACTACTGCTTACAGTGCGGGCGGAGTTTTATTCAGGAAAATCACCTCCAAATCCACCAGCGCATTCACACTACAGAACAGACGCATCACTTCTCCGAGCATGAAATCAGGCTCAGTGACTGAGGAACCACCTGCACATCAAATTCCTTACTTTGGTGCAAGCATGTTCCCGAAATATAACTTTGATTATAAAGCTTTCCATAAATATCCACATAAAAACTCCTTCTATGTACAATACAAATGTGACTGTATAGAGGAGACATCAGTCAGCAGGTAAAGAGGAGATCAGTCAGAGGAGCAACCAGATGGCCCAGGATGATCTGTAAACATCATGCTAACATCACTATTCTTCTCAGGGCTTGCTCAAGTATGCAGTAATGTATTAGGGACGTGTGGGGTGTTCAGTAGAATTTTAGGGACGTGTGGGGTGTTCAGTTGAGTCTCTAAATGAAATACCCTATTTACCTGTCCACGGACTTGAGATAGACATTCTCCTCCAGGTGGTGTTGTGGTTCTCTTCTAGGTGGTGTTGTGGTTCTGTCACATTCTTTAATAACACAGTTGGTTTCGAGGTTCAGATTGTGGGATATTTTTGACCCAAACTCTGGTTCATGTTTTTTCAGAACTTTGTTCTGAACTTGTGTTGATCGGTCCTTGGTCTTCATGATGCTGTGTTCAGGTTCTCTAACACAGCTTGTGTTCTTCCAGAAACAAGAGTGTTTATACAGAGGTCATGTGATACTTGTGATACACACACCTTGACTCAGATCTGATCGTCTGGCTGCAACCTGAGCCAGAATTTATTTAGTGGTGATCCTTTTGCACACTTTTTTTTTTTTTTTTTTTTTTTTTTTTTATTTATAAGTAATTTATTTTTTGCAGTATTATGGGACGTTCTCCAGAGGTTGTTGAAATGAAATTTCAGTTCTAAACTGTAACACTATATAACATGTGAACCAGTTCAAGGGGTGAATACTTATGCATTGTGCTATATTTTAAAACTTAAAAGAGATCATTGCACTCTCACACATCACAACAATTCAGCTATTCACTAGAATAAACATTGATCATGTGTTCGCTGTGAAGTATAAACAGTTAAAAGGTTTAGAATTTTGGTTTCTTCACTACTGTATGTTTATAGAGAACAGGTTACAATTATATTTTGTACAATTATAAATTGTCTGTAATGTGATTCAGGACAGGTAGGTGTCTCCTGTACAGGTAAAATTACAGGTAGGATCACAGGTAAGATTCCAGATAAAATCCCAGTTAAGATCACAGGACAGTAATGATTGTTTGTGTTAAGAGTGCTCTCCCCTGCAGTAATCATGTGTACTGTTATCAGTATGAAGGTAAATAAATATTTAGCTCTGTTAAATAGTACTACGCTCTTTCCATGTTAGTGACCCAGGTAAATAAAAATTCAGTTATACGTACACTCTGTGTGTGTGTGTGTGTGTGTGTGTGTGTGTGTGTGTGTGTGTGTGTGTATATATGTGTGTGTGTGTGTGTGTGTGTGTGTGTGTGTGTGTGTGTGTGTGTGTGTGTATATATATGTATATGTGCGTGTGTGTGTGTGTATATATATATGTATGTATAATTTAGTAGTATTTTTATTATTACTGAAGATACTCTGCAGTATTTTTAATTTAGACTTTGATTTTCTTTTTTCTCAGTTGATCTGTATGTATAGAAAATGTTCTCGTGTTGTCCTGGACATAAACTCAAATAAAAGTTTCGCATGACACGTGTGAATACAAGTGACCACAAACTCCCTGCCTTCTGCCTGCAAGGAGCCGGGGTCTTAACTGCACAAAAATTAATCATTGACAATGTTTATATTAGTTTATAACATGTTCGTCATTCTGTAAATAAACATGGATCTAAAATATCTGTTTCTGGATCTTCATATCATTTGACTTCAGACCTACAAATCCATATGCTTTTTGGCCAACAACTGTTGATGTGTTTTCTTTAAAATAAATAAATAAATAAAATAAAAATAGATTCCTGTGTCTGGTTACACGGTGAGAGGTCGCAGATTAGAAACATGGAAAACTGCCGCCTCATTAGTGTTTATTCAAAGGTTAAAAGCCAAAAAACCTGCAACTTTTGTCCATTCTTCACCAATTCAGCACAGATGATCTTTCGACCAAGCCTCTGAAAGGGTATCAGATGGATTTTTCAATCCAATCAAATCTGGGGGTAATGGCCGCCAAACAATCATAGAGGTGGTATCTCAGCAATTCTTTCATATTTTTACACCAAACTTGGTATATGCACTCATAACCAGATCCTGAAGGTATTTGAAGAACTTTGTGGCATTTGACCACTGGTGTGGTTGACCATTTATCCAGTAGGATTTAGAAGAGTGGTTGTTAAATTTGGTGATATCCTAAATGATCACAGATGGGACATGACCACCCTGTTGTTTAGCCATAATCTTTAGCCATAGCCTCATACAAGTTATTTAATGGATTTCCTATTTATTTATTTTTAAAGTCGTATTTCCATTACATCCTATCTTATCAAAATCAGTGGTGAAGCCACCATACAGGAAGTGACCATATCTTGGTCAATAGCGCTGATCGATTATACATCCCCACTTTCTGTGTTGCATGCTATGTAGTACACACATCAGGCCAAGTAGGACAAGCATTTTATTCTGCATTGAGACAGTATGTGAGTCAGGCAGGTTCTGTTATGTTTTACAGTAAAATAAAAGCCCCTTGACATCATGGTCTCTCTTGTTCTCTCACTGCCAATTCAGAGCCTTTTTTACAACTTAATTTGAATGAAAAGTTTTGCCAAGTTTAGGGTTTGCATTTGATACAACTTTCCAATGTTCAGTAGGTTTTTTTTTTTTTTAAAGAAATGTTTTTAAGTACTTAATATATATCTTTATCTAGTACAGGGTGCAAACGCCATAATGTACTGTATTTATGTATTGACTTCATAAAATAGGAAAATGTCGTGTCATGCCGTTAAGTTTGCTGTTGTGTCTGTTGTACTTGATTGAAAACCATTCACTTGGGTGAATCTAAGTCCTAGTTACCAGGGTGGGTTATACACAACTACATATTTCTGAAGTTTAATGAGTACGGCTTCGGTAATGGAACACTAGTTTTTGTGAGTTTTGGTGTCCGTACAGAAACACCCTCTAAATTTATCTCTTTGGACATGGGATTTAGGATTATTTTTGAAAATTATTTTTGCACATGCTACAGAAAACTTCTAGCAGACTGAACAAATTTCAATCTGTTCCACATTCATATGTCTCAAAATATTATTAAGTAATGCTTTCAAAAAACCTTTGTGCAGTTGGACACCATGAAACTCACAAAAATGTTTGAGCAGACTAAAGCCTGCTAAATTTAATGTACACAACGTAAGACCATAAATCGTGGACCATTTTTGAGGGATGGTTTTGACTTTCTAATGGGATGATTTAGATCTTGTTTTATTTAACTTGAAAATTTAGACTGGGTGTCCCAATTTGTGGTTCCATTAGCAAAGCCAT
>JAQMYF010000024.1:25468544-25487609 GCA_030014195.1 Neosilurus mollespiculum
ATAACAAGTTCAAACAGGTGCCATTAATACAGGTAACGAGTGGAGGACAGAGGAGCCTCTTAAAGAAGTTACAGGTCGGTGAGAGCCAGAAATCTTGCTTGTTTGTAGGTGACCAAATACTTATTTTACAGAGGAATTTACCAATTAATTAATCCTACAATGTGATTTCCTGGATTCTTTCCCCCCATTCTGTCTCTCATAGTTGAAGTGCTCCTCAATGAATTTTTTGATGCGAAGGGACCGGTGTACCACTTTGTAAGCCTGCAGGTCTCTTGACTTGAAGGCATCGTCCTGTGCTCTATGCAGGGTGCACACCTCACCGTTGAACCACGGTTTGTGGTTCAGGAACACTTTAACATGAAAGAGACACGGAGGAGCAAAACTTTCCCTTTTTTTTTCTCCACATATTTTTTTTACTCCTTCATGTCCTTTCAGGGGCCCCGTACATCAGCTGTACCCCACTTTTAGGCTAGATAAATTTTTTTTTTCCTGGTTTCTCATCAGCGCCCACACCCAACAATTGGCACCACATCTAATTGATTTTTTCTTTTTTCCTTTTTTTTTTTCCAAAAACGTGAGGAAAAACCTCAGAAAACACCTCAGACAACATAAAATCAACACAGCAACCATGTTAGATGCTGTGATTGTGATTCTGAGATTTATTTCTGTCTAAAATAGTTATATTTCCTAAAGATTTTTGGAACAAGGGTGCTGTTCTATTAATGGGTTACCGATGATAATTCCTGCGCCCGCCATCTTTTGAGTCAGCTGAGTCATTCAACTGTAAACAAACTGCAGCTATGGTATATACATGTGTGGTGTGTGGCTGTACAAACTACACCAATCCTGGAGAGGCACTATATTCCGAAGGTAATAAAACACCAGGGAGTGGACACTAAACGCTTACCGTCACAAGGGCCAAATCATTGGCTGGCGAAAATAAACATGGAAGGCCTCAATACAGACCCAAGCAAAAAGCATTACAAAGTGTATTCTAACCACTTTAGCACAGGTAAAAAATATTGCTAACATGCAGTTCGTTGGTTAAATCTGGGATCAAAACTTTTAACATGCCAAAATACCTGTTAACTCACAGGCATTCATGTATATCAAATGCAGACTTAAACATATCTATGTGAAACTGTGCTTTAGAGGAGCCGGTACGTGTAGGTCTGCATGTACTACCACACACACAAAACAGAGCACTGTATTTTTTTTTCTAAAAATACATGTCCAGAGTTTCAGTTTATTGTGAAATGTAAATGTAATGTAAAAGACTGTTCATCTACGGTGTACTGTGTAGTAGAAAATTGAGGGGGGAAAAATGCAATGCTTCTAAATGGTTCTTGTTATTTATTCAAAAATCTGAACCAAGTGCTGGAAGTCAAGACTCAAGCTCCTAGCTTCAGTCACTTTACCTACATTTACCTTTAAAAGCGTTTTGGGCTTCAGTCACCTCACTTCTCTATAGAAAAGTTTTTTTTTAATAAAAATAAATAAATAAAAACTTGTGCCGCATTTAGATTTTCAAAAAGTTCTGATGAGAAACTGAGATTTTTCTTTAATTATTTAGAACAGATAGGTGTCTCCTGAACAGGTAAGCTCACAGGTAAGACTAAAGGTCAGTGATTTCTGTTTGGGGTAAAATTTAATCTCTGATGCAGTGACCCAACATGTGAACTGTAATCAGTGTGTGAGCAAACTTAAAAAGCTCAAATTGCATACATGATGATGACACACTGAGATAAAGCTATCTTGTATTTTATTTTATTATTTTTTGAATTATAAAAGCACAGTTTTTTTCTTTTAGAAAAAGTTTATAAATATGCAGCATGAAAATAAATGAACACCAGAGATAACCAGTGAACTTAATGTGGGAGTATTAATACAGTCTGAGACTGCCAAAAGGAAGTGAGCATGGTGTGTGTGTGTGTGTGTGTGTGTGAGAGAGAGAGAGAGAGAGAGAGAGAGAGAGAGAGAAATTGGTTGACAGTCCAGAAAAATGTCAAATGTAGGATATTTTGTGATGAGTTAGAGGAGTGGTCTCCATCCCTGTTTCTGGAGATCTCCAAGAGATTTATCTCCAATCACAGTCTATCACACCTTCTTTTAACTGATCACGAACTTCTTAAATTAATGATTAGATGGTCAGATGGAGATGACGAGGGTTGGAGCCAAAGTCTCCATCGGGGTTAGAGTTTCAGAGTTTGTGATTACTGTGTTAAAACATTAAGGTAGTACAAAGTGAAGGAAAAATCTATCTGACAAAAAGACATTTTACAAGCTCTGGATGGATGATGCCCTGTTATGACGTCACTGTGATTTGGTAGGAATTCCAGAATGCAATGTATGAACCTGAGAAAGGAGACGAGATAAAGGACGGGGGTGGGGGGTGGGGGGGGGGTCCACCTCATAGCGTCAGTAGAGGGAGACAAACATCGGTGTGATGATTCTATAGAAATCCTTTAGGGGGCGATGTGCAGCTTCACCTGGTGTAAACACACAGGAACAAAAGAAGACGTGCTGCATCGGAGGAGGAGAAGCTCTGCCTCTCTCTATTACACACACACACACACACACACACTTCCATCAGCTGCACAAAGAATATTCAACCCAGAGTTTTATTGCACCGAGCTGAGATGAAATCCGTGTGTTGTGTGTGGATCTGAAGAGATTCTCTTAGTTCTACTGGAAAGACTGAGGTGAGTCTCTGAGCCCCTGAGCTCCACATCCGCATTTCTTACAGGCTCCGAGTGTGTGTGTGTGTGTGTGTGTGTGTGTGTGTGTGTTGTAGAAATGAAACTGAGTGTATCTGCTGAATTCTGTACTATTTTCTGTTCATGTGCATTGTAGAGCCTGCAGTAAGGACATACAGTGCACTATGTGAATTATTATTACTATTTATTACTGTGTTATTATTATTAGTAGTATTTAGTACTGTGTTGTTATTATTTTTATTATTATTATTATTATAATGATTATTATTATTATTATTTATTGCTGTGTTATTAGTAGTAGCATTTATTACTGTTATTATTATTATTATTATTTATTACTGTGTTATTATTAGTAGTAGTATTTATTACTGTTATTATTATTAGTAGTAGTATCTATTACTGTTATTATTATTATTATTTATTACTGTGTTATTATTAGTAGTAGTGGTATTTATTACTGTGTTATTATTAGTAGTAGTAGTATTTATTACTGTGTTATTATTATTAGTAGTATTTATTACTGTTATTATTATTATTTTTTACTGTGTTATTATTAGTAGTAGTATTTATTACTGTGTTATTATTAGTAGTGGTATTTAGTACTGTGTTGTTGTTGTTGTTATTATTATTATTATTATTATTATTATTTATTGCTGTTATTAGTAGTAGCATTTATTACTGTTATTATTATTATTATTATTATTATTTATTACTGTGTTACTATTATTAGTAGTAGTATTTATTACTGTTATTATTATTATTATTTATTACTATGTTATTATTAGTAGTAGTGGTATTTATTACTGTGTTATTATTATTAGTAGTATTTATTACTGTTATTATTATTATTATTATTATTTATTACTGTGTTATTATTAGTAGTAGTGGTATTTATTACTGTGTTATTATTAGTAGTAGTATTTACTACTGTGTTATTATTAGTAGTGGTATTACTTATTACTGTGTGTATTTATTACACATCCAACATTAAAGCATTCTGGATTTATTTTCAGAGTTAGAATATTACTATTAGAGAATGTAGCGGTGAAGTGATACCTCACAGATATCACATCACAATATTCAGAGTTATTTCTACTGTACACAATATTTATTTATCACAGTCTGCAGCTTTCATCACAAGCTGTCAACAACACAGCAGTGTGACCTTACAGACTGATCAGCATCATCTATGCCTAAAAAAGAATTTATTTTTATATTATGTTAAATGCTAAATGAAAATTATGCAAAGGTTGTTTTAAACGTCAAATCAGCTGCTTAGTCAATTAAAAAAAAATCACAGGATCTTAGGAACAAGTTTCATGCACAGCACCCTTTATGATGGTATCAGTATTGGATTATCATATTGCCCACATGCTTAATTTTTTAACATTTAATTATGGGTAAAATTCTATTTAAAGTTTTAAAATAAAATAATTTAATACATATTCATTCATTCATTTTCTAAGCTGCTTAGTCCTAATTAGGGTCGCGGGGAGGCTGGCGCCCATCTCAGCCGACTCTGGGCATGGGCAGAGTACACCCTGAACAGCTTACCATGCCATCGCAGGGCCAACATTCACACAACCATTTACACTCACACTCACACCTAGGAGAAATTAGGAACAGCCAATTAGCCTACTGTGCATGTTTTGGGAATGTTGGAGGAAACCGGAGTACCTGGAGGAAACCCATGTAAGCACGGGGAGAACATGCAGGACCTTCTTGCTGTGAGGCGAGTGTGCTAACCACTGCGTGATGCAAATGCAATGGGGCAAAACACAGTATTGGTGCTGGTTTTAATTTTTTTCATGTTATGCTCCTAATACAGAGAATTATTGTGCCATAAAAATATATTCTGAAGTTTTTCCTACGTGGAGGATCACAATCTTACTTCCCTGAAAATTTCAAGTTGCTAACGTCAGTTGTTTTGCGGATAGGAATTTATATTTTCCACTAAAATGGCAGTTTTTCAGTGTTTTAATGTCTCACTTGAAAAAGAATAATTTTAAATGCAATTTATTTATATTTCATCAACAGTGTTGACACTGAAACTGCCCTCATATTATAGAGACACATAACCTGTAAGAAATGTTGGTTGAATTGAATAAATCCATTAAAAATTACGGATTTTATCCCAAAATTACTAATGACAGTTTGTCTGTCAAAGTGCTGTAGTGTCCGTAACCATGTCAATATTCATGTTGCAATATCTTAAAACTTATGCAGCCAAGAATGGTATACTTTTCTGTCTAATGTGTTATTGTATGAAATCTGAATTAGCCAAGTTTCGTTTGTTTGACACTTAAGATCCTTGAAAAATTTGAAACAGCAAAAGTTACTGACACCACGTTAAATTAAATGATTTAACAGATTGTGTTTCTCTTCATCTCAATAATACTGAGTAATTCTCTACAGTTGGTTCAAGCTTGGATGATGTAATGTTGTACCATTTCTTAGGCTGCAGAAACATTATCATGTAATTCTATGTAATTCTATCAGAAAATTTAAATTTTCACCTAAGCGAGACACTTTTCGGCACCAATACTGTGTGTTAGCAGAATGTAATAAAACTAAAATTGGATTAGATTTTTACTTCTAATCTCAAAATGTCTTATCTCGTGATTCTGACTCTGTGGACTCAGATTTTATTGTATAAGATAATATAAGATCCCATATATCCCAAAGGAAAATTCTTGTGCAATAGGATGCTTAAGAACAGGTTACAGTGCACTATACAAATAGATGATAAATCAGATCACTAAAACAATTACCAATGCACCAGTGTTCCCAGGTCTGAGCTGCACACTGAACCTGGTAAATATAACACAAATAAGTGAAAAATTACAAAATGCTTAAATAATAATGATGATTGGGAGGTAGTGTGTAAATAAAAGAATGGTGTATAGTAGGATATCATAACCAGAGGATAATGGAGTTGCAGCATCCGTTGTACAAGATAGTAATGTTTTGTGTGTATTTTTTATTCATCCAATTTTCAATATGTACTTAAAAGGAAAGGCTTCCAAACTCTCCTGTTACACTGAAAATATGCATATTTTTCATTATCACATGGTTTCTTCTGACATTTTCAAAGTTGCAATCTGCTAAAATCTATCTCTATAGTTTGCATTAGCCTGTTTGAAAAGGCCACCATTGTAATCCATTTCACACTCGCGAGAGTGTGGAATCATGATGGACGCATCAGTTCCAAAAAGGCAAGATAACGGCATTAATAACAGTATACAGATATTAAACAAACAAATCAGTCATAAACTAATGAATTACTGAATTAAATAAAACTAAGCACAACTACACATAATACTACATCACATTTACATACATTAAACAGGCGTCTGCTTGTTTACACGAATGCAAGATACGTACCTCAGTGCATTTAATGAACAACACTTCCGTATTAACCATTTCTTCCTCATCAGTCATGTCCCGATTTTGTCAGTGCAATTTCTCTCCTGTGTCAGAATTTATTATTCGTTTTTATTTTTTCCATGAAGAAGGTTTTAAGCATAGCGCGTTTTGATGGTTTCGCACATAAACTATGCATGCAAGTTTGGGTTTAATTCCCCTTTAAGTTTCTGGGAGTGTTGTTTGAATGTCACAGTAACATTTTTGTTAGACAATATGTTTTACCAGAAATTAGCAGGATTAATGATACTATTATCATAGCACACTACCAATAACTTATTGTCAGGTTCCACACTGTCCACATCCCTCTGTTATTGTGTTGGTCACACTGGTGAAGCTAAAGAGATCTCTAGACCTTCAGGAAAAAAGGCTGTGAATGTCTGTGAATCAGGCAAGAGATTCTCTTGATCTTTAAAAGATTTCTAAATTATAATTTAGAAATGTATAAATTGTAAATTCATTTTGAAAGCAGAGTGTTTAATGTGAAAAGAAGCCTCTAAGTTCCCCAAAAGTTCATCACAGGATCTGCAGGTAACTCTTAGAAATGTTGGTGTGAAAGTGCACACGTCTACAATCAGAACTGGACAAATTTGACCTGCATGGAAGGCGTGTCAGGAAAAGGTCTTTTCTTTAAAAAAAAAAAAAACAGAACAAGACTACAGTTTAGCAATGAAAATGGACAGACAAGTCCAGTACACATTAACAGGAGACCGTCATCAGACCAACTGCGAAGCATAGTGGTGGAAGTGTTATGGTTTGGGGTTGTTTTGCTTGGCAACAGCAAGTTATTTCTGATAAAGGGGGCAGTACTAGTTTATGAGGCCAAGAGTGTGCTTACTTTCTGAACAGAAGAATATTTTATCTTTTGACAGTTTTTTGAATACAGGATTAAAGATGAACTACCCTTTTTTAAAATAATTTTAAACAAAAGTAAATATTTAAAGCTTTACTGTGTCAGCTAATTAAAGATAAACCACATGAACCTTCCCACATTAAAGGTACCAGTGCTGTCTCCAAGGATTTGGATTCCCGATTAGTACATTTATTCCTGATAGTGTGGAGATTCAGACAGGTGAATTATTTTCATCTTAAACCTGGCTGATTTTTCCATGAGCTTAACATTGTAGATGGATTTTCCCCTGAAACTTTGCAGTGTGACATTAAGACTGTCACACACACACACACACACACACACACACACACACACACACACACACACACACACATTGAACTGAGAATATAAAGATTAAAAATTCATGAAGGACCGAGATCTTTTGCATCTGACGCCAACACTGGTTTTATTTACATGTAAAAGATTTTCAGTCCTCAGAATTAATTTTCTTTATGAACTGTTTGGGTGTGTTGTAAATGTACACTCTGTTTAAAACCCACATTGATGAGCGTTATATAACACCATTCTGTGTTATCCACTTGTACGGAACGATGTGGATTAGTGTTTAACATTTCCATGGCAACTCTGAGGGTTTGAGTTCAGTAAGCTGCTTGAGTGAATTATTTCCGTCTCCATGTAACCTGATCTGGGTGTAATTATTAAACACACAGCGAGGAGTGTTCATGAAGTGAAGTTGTGCAACGTTCTGGAACCAGAACACAGTGTGTATATTACACGATACATATCATTGTGACAGATATATGACCTTCATTAACACCTTCACTAACACATTTATTAACACCATCATTAACACTCTTTATTTACCTTCACCAACATCCTTATTAACACACTTACCAACACCTTTACTAACCTTCAACATCACCTTTATTACCACCTTTATCAACACCCTCAGCAAACACGTTTACTAACCTACACCATCACCTTTATTACCACCTTTATCAACACCCTCACCAACACCTTTACTAACCTTCACCATCACCTTTATTACCACCTTTATCAACACACTCACCAATACCTTTACTAACCTTCACCAGCACCTTTATTACCACCTTTACTAACCTTCACCAACATCTTTATTACCACCTTTATCAACACCTTTACCAACACCTTTATTACGAACACCCTCCCCAACACCTTTACTGACCTTCACCAGCACCTTTATTACCACCACCTTTATCAACACCGTCACCAACGCCCTTACTAACCTTCACCATCACCTTTATTACAAACTTTATCAACACCCTCACCAACACCTTTAGTAATCTTCACCAACACCTTTATTACCACCTTTATCAACATCTTCACTAGCACTTTTATCACCATCTTTACGAACACCCTCCCCAACACCTTTACTGACCTTCACCAACACCTTTATTACCTCATTTATCAACACCCTCACCAACAGCTTTACTAACCTTCACCAACACCTTTATTACCACCTTTGTCAACACCCTCACCAATACCCTTACTAACCTTCAGCAACACCTTTATTGCCATCTTTACGAACACCCTCCCCAACACCTTTACTACCCTTCACCTACACCTTTATTACCACATTTATCAACACCCTCACCAACAGCTTTACTAACCTTCACCAACACCTTTATTACCACCTTTGTCAACACCCTCACCAACACCCTCATGTGTCTCTTTTTATGATTTATATTTTTTTGATTGCTGATTATTACTGCGCGCATGTTTTGAGTGAATGCGAGCAATGGATTACCTGAATTTCAATAAAGTCAATAAAGTACCATCTAATCTAATCTAGTCTAATCTAATGTTACCGTTATTACCATTTTTAGTACACAATTTCGCCCGGGTTCAATAAAGTATTCTGATTCTGATTACCACCTTTATGAACACCCTCCCTAACACCTTTACTAACCTTCACCAACACCTTTATTAGCACCTTTAAGAACACCCTCTCCAGCAACTGTCTTATCACATCTGAAACAAAACATTCTCTCTCTCTCACTCTTCCCTCCTCCTCCTCTCTCTCTTTCTCCCCTCCACTCTCTTGCTCTCTCTCTCTCTCTCTCTCTCTCTCTCTCTCTCTTTCTTTCTTGCTCTATTTCTTTCTCTCTCTCTCCCTCCATCCCACTCTCATCTTACCTTACTCTCACTTCCTGTGTTGTTATTTTTGAGGGTAAGGTGACCAGATTTCTGAAATGAAACCCAGGGACATTTCCAGTTTGGAGTTAAAAATCATTAAATGTTATCATTATGAAAAAAAAACAGGGACCATTATGGTTTCAAGTATTTTGACAATCGTGACCCACTCCAGCATGATACGGATTAAGTAGAAAATTTGATCTACTGAGATATTCATATATTTGGAACTAGAATTTAATATGCTTTAAATATATTTATATAAGGGTATAATACATGATTATAGCATGAAAATTGCAATTACAGTTACAGAGCCAGGGGGCAGTGGTGGCCCGGTGGTAGGTTGCTGGATTACTGATCCTAAGGTCGGAGTTTCAAGCCCCACTATCACCAGGTTGTCACTGCTCTCCCCCAGTGCAGCTAACTGGGTTATCAAAGGCCAGTCATGTGTCACTGTCTGTGGTGAGAGGCATGTAAAAGAACCATTGCTGATTTTCGTCAAGAGTGGGCTGCATAGCCAACTGCCCTGCGATGGCCTGGCGAGCTGTCCAGGGTGTACTCTGCCCTCACCAAGAGTCGGCTGAGATGGGCGCCAGCCTCCCCGTGACCCTAATTAGGATGAAGCAGTTCAGAAGAACCAATTTAATAAAAAACATTTTTACAACAACTTGGCCATGGAACCATTTCTTAAACAAGCATTTTTAGCATGGGTAGATTGTGTTTACAGATATTTGAACTTGGTCATGTTGAAGATTATGCTTAGAAGGATGTATTTTTGGTGATATCGCATTTTCGTACAGGTACGGCATTTTCAATTTATTCTAGTTCTTACTCAAAACACCACCTTGCGACTTAATCTGTATTAAGCTGGAGCAGAGTTTTAATTACACTTTTGAGGCTTGTGCCGTCGTAGAGATATATTTCAGTAAACGCACCGCGATCCAGCCGAGATTTCCATAGTGTTCATGTGCCACGTTTTTCGTGTTCCTAATAAAGGATCCTTGTTTGCACTTTAACCTGATCTCATCGTCTCTGTCCTGCATTTGGGTCTATCAGTTCATGGTACCGGCGTAACACACTCGTTTCTGGTCTTTTCGTCCTCTACTTCACTCTTCTTTCTGGAAGTCTTCCTGTTTCCCTCCTCTCTTCTTTACACTTTTTCTGTCCATTCCATCCTTGATGACACACACACACACACTTGGAGGAAACTCGCACCACTATTCTGTAAAATGTGCTCGATTGAAACAAAAAAAGTTTCCGTGGGGTTAAGATCATAATACACACTTTGTTTACTTAGATTTTTTTCTTGACAGTCAGTTAACTAAGATAAAGGTTTATGACAAACAAATGTTGTGGGTTTTTTTTTTCCCCTCCTCCAGGTAGGCTTTAAACGTGGTGATCCGTTTGTGGGGTCATGCAGACGGAGATGTGCAGCAC
This sequence comes from Neosilurus mollespiculum, assembly GCA_030014195.1. Lineage (NCBI taxonomy): Eukaryota > Metazoa > Chordata > Actinopteri > Siluriformes > Plotosidae > Neosilurus > Neosilurus mollespiculum. The sequence goes on from JAQMYF010000024.1 coordinate 25,479,147, forward strand.
TTCTGATGGAAGGACAGCGAGCTCAGTGGAACACATCTCCCCTGTGGATGAACAGGATGGAGAATTCTGGAACAAACCACTGAAAGAGGAAGGAACTGATGACAATGAAGATTTCATCTGTAAGGCAGTCGTGCAGCTTTTCTTCCCATCTGTCATGAAATATAACACTTCAGATATTCAGTATTTAAAACTGAGCTATTAAACTTTAGATGGAGGAACATCAAGCTCTCTGGAAAACCTCACCCCTGAGGACCAGCAGAACCTAGGATTACAGATAATTCTAAAAGAAGAAGAACCTGAGCATGATGACTATCTCTGTAAGACGGCAGGACATGTTAGGTCAGTCTAAATAATGGTTACTCTCTAAGGGTTTATTTTAACTGGTGTTTTCTCTTATTCTAGATTGTGAGGATTGTAAATCTTATTTCGTCAACAAATGTGATGTTCACGGTCCGGCTCTCTTCATCCCTGATGTTGCGGTTCCGCTGGGGGTCACTGACCGAGCCAGACAAACCCTTCCTCCAGGTCTAGAGATTCGGAAGTCCAGTATTCCCGATGCAGGACTGGGAGTGTTTAATAACAGTGACACTATTCCAGTTGGTGCTCACTTCGGGCCCTACCAGGGGGACATGGTGGAACGAGAGGAGGCCATGAACAGCTCCTACTCCTGGGTGGTGAGTTCACTTCTATAAGATGGCATTTGCCTGGTATTACTACAGGAAGTCCTTCGATTCTAGAATCAGCATGCATCCTGCTTTGTACAAAGTCAGTGGTTATGCCAGTTGGTAAAATGTGCAACTTAACTGATTAATAGATGCTTACCATAATGATCTGCCTGGTTTATATAGGGCAGTGGTGACTCAGTGATTAGGCCTCTGGGTTATTGATCCAAAGCTTGGCAGTTCAATCCTCAGTACCTTCAAGATGCCACTGTTGGGCCCTTGAGAAGACCCTTAACTCTCAATTGCTCAGGTGTTTTAAAAAAAGTCTCTCTGGATAAGGGTGTCTGCCAAATGCCATGAATGTAAACAAATGTTAGAATTAGAACAGGAACACAAAACCAATGTGATTTGAAAATACATTGTATGATGCACTGGTACACATCATTAATGGTGTTTCCAGAGCCATACAATCCGACTTGTTGACTATGACAAGTACCACACCCTCCCAATTATTGGGCAAGTATTTCCCCCTTATTTCACCATATTGTCCTCCCAAGGAGCTTTCAGCTCTATAAGGAGCATGGGTCTTCACAGGGCTGATGATGGCACTATATCTGGCATTAATGAAGTTTTAATAACATGGCCCTGGAACTTGAGCTTCCATGTCAGTTCTCAGCTCACAGTCTGCTGCTGAGGTGAGCAGGCTGGTTGCTGATCCAGGCTATGACTGTGGCTACTTGCCAGCCTTGACAGAGGTAATCTTCCTCTGGCTGTGAATATGTTTGTTGGTGGCCACAGCTTCGGACATGGCCTGGAAGTGGCCACAGACATGGAGATTTGCTGGGATAGTAGCTACCTCTGCTAATGGTCAATTTCAATTTGTGATTTTTCCATTCATTTATTATTTTACTACAATAAAAGAAATAATTGCACTTTATTAGTTATAATAATATTAATAATTATTATTTTTTTTATCATTATTATTTATTACTATTGTTGCAACTGTTATTATTATTATTAAAAGTAGTAGCAGTAGTAGTAGAAATATTGCCAATATAATTATTACCAATACTACTACTACTACTACTACTACTCTTACTACTACTACTACTACTACTACTTATGATATTATTATTATTATAATTATTATTGTCATTGACAGTCATTGTCATTATCATAGTATTACCTTTCGCATAAGCTATATATTGTCCATATTATTACTCAACATTTGAGATCTTATTTGAGACTGTACTAAAGTAAAGTAATATTATTATGTTTAATATGTATCATATTATGTATAATGATGATTATTATTGTATAGTAATTGTAGGTTAATGTAACTCGCCTGGGATTTGAACTTTTCCTGAACCAACTCTATGTTTGGTTTCATTAGTTGCACACTGTATTCTCATCTCTTCAAAAGCTGTTTTATTGTGCAGTGAATGTGCTAGCTCTGCAGTTTCCCCTTGTTAGCTCTTTGAACTGGGCATGTTCAGCTGGGTGATGGGGTGTTAAGTATGTAATAAGGTTTGCTGTTCCAACAGTTTCTAAGATGGTTTATATGTACTACAAATTGGGTGTGTTGGTTATGTCTTAACTCACAGTGACAGTTTCATGTGTAGATGCTGCACCCATTATTTGGCAAAGTATTCTGTCATAAAATACCAGGCAGAGACGAGGGGATGCAATTGCAGATAAAACAGTGTTTACTAAAGTCCACATTCCAGCAGCTCCAAGTTCGTAAGACAGGCACAGGCCAGGTTCACTGGGAACTGTAGTCCTGCTCCATGACTTCAGAAGTAGGTACTTGCATTGCAACATGAAATGCACCATAGATGTGGTGCATGGACCAAGCGGCAGATGTGACATAATCCATGTCCACACAGTTTACTGAAGGATTAAATGTAAAGATTGTAATTTTTACAGGTATACCAGAGTGAGCAGTGTGAGAGATACATTGATGCAACATCAGAAATGAATTCAAACTGGATGAGGTGAGGAATGCACTACTTAAGAATGTTCTGCTCTTGTTTTTTTGGTTAAATTTACTGATTTTACCATTGATACCATCATTTTCCTGCTACTAAATGATTTCCCCATTTTACTTTCTCTCATTCGATCAATTATTTCTTATTTTTCACTCTTGGTATTTCTTCCTGATTCTCTCAGATACGTGAATTGTGCTCGGAATGAGAGAGAGCAGAATCTGGTGGCATTCCAGTATCAGGGTGGGATTCTGTACCGTTGCAGTCAACCAATTGAACAAGGCCAGGAGCTTCTGATGTGGTACGAAGAGGATTACGCCAAGGATGTCACATTTGATTACCTCTGGAACAAGAAGTGCTCCGAAAACAGTTATGTCTTAACTTTTTTTACCCTGAATTGTTGAATTTTAAGCTTTCTTTGGACCAAGGTACACTCTGTGGCACCTCTGGTCATCACACCCATACATGGTTCTTCCATAGACTGTTGTCCGAAGTTGAAAGCACATAATGGTATAGAACGTTTCTGTGCACAGTAGTGATAAAGTTTCTTATCACTGGAAGTAAGAGATCCCAAATTCTATTCCAGCATGACAATGTCCCTGTACACAAAGCACAGAGCTGCATGAAGAAGTTGCGTGGGAAGGCTGGCCTCAACCCCACTGAGCACCTTTGGGATAAATTGGAACACCAACTGAACCCTAGACCTCCTCCACATCCCCACATCAATGTTTGACCTCCTCACTAATGCTGAATAAACATATATCCCCACAGTCACACCAAAAAATCCCCACAGCCATGCCACAGCTAGTGGGAAGCCTTCCCAGAGAAGTGGAGATGATGCAAACATCAAAGGTTCCCCATGGGTTGGGAATGTGGTTTACAGAAAGCACATGGCTGTGATAGTCACGTGTCCACATACTTCAGGTGGCTTCATTGGTTGGTACAGGTAATCCTTATCTGGGCAAGATACACAGCATTGTTGTTTCCTGTTTCTGAGTAAGAGTACCCCATGCAGCCAAGTCCAGAAACAAATGGTTTGCAAAGTTTATTGTAAATGAATTGAAATAAATCAGGAATTGTATTTTTGTCTGTTAAGGTTTTATCACCGAACAACTTCACTAATGCAAAAGCTATTTATGTGTCGTGTCACCCCCCCCCCCCACTCCCCATATGATATAGCTGACTTTATGTATTTTCTTTACCACAGATCTGAACTACACCTTTTTACAAGTCTTCACTTGCTCTTTGTGTCCACTTTCCTATACGTCTGAAATTTACCTCCATAAACACATCAAGAGATGCCACTATGAGGAATATTTGAGACGCCTGAACTCAGGAGAGATAGTTGGCCTCCCTGTTAACACCTCGCAGGAACAACTCGAGAGGAACAATTACCACTGTTCTTTTTGTAGGAAGGGTTTCACTTATCAGAGTGCACTCCAGAGACACCAGCGCTTTCACACAGGTGAGAGGCCGTATAAGTGTGGACAGTGTGGGAAGAGTTTCACTCTACCGGGCGGTCTCCAACTGCACCAACGCATTCACACGGGAGAGAAACCGTACGAGTGCTCACAATGTGGAAAGAGCTTTAGCGAGAAAGCAGCTCTCCGGAGACACCAGCGAATCCACACCGGCGAGAAGCCGTACCCCTGCTTACAGTGCGGGAAAAGTTTTACTGAGAAAGCAGCACTTCAGAGACACCAGCGCATTCACACCGGAGAGAAACCGTATCACTGTCTGCAGTGTGGAAAGAGTTTTAATCAACAGAGTCACCTGGAGAAGCACCAGCGTGTTCACACCGGAGAGAAACCGTATCAGTGTTTACAGTGCGGGAAGAGTTTCAGTCAGCTGAGTAACCTCCGAAAACACCAGCGCACTCACACGCCACAGAAGCTGCTGTAGTCTTCACAGTTCGGGACTTTTTTTCCCAAAATATAACTTGTGGAAATCAGACTTACTTCTTACACTGATCATGTTTAAATAGATTTCTGAACGTTTCATGTTTATAAACAAAACAGGCTGGGAACAGGAGGGACGCGGAAGACATCATCTCAATCAAACCGTCCACCACAAATATACCACAGTTAGTATTATTATATTTTAACTATACTGTTATAATTATAAATATATTATAAATATATAATTATATCACATTCAATGTGAATAAAAGAACTGCATGAATGTATGTGTAAAAAAAAAAAAAAGTACATAATTACAGTATATATAAATATTGATGGTATCTCCTCCACCCAACCAGGTGTGAGTGTTTAAACACATCATTTGGAAATATTTATTACAGTTTTATTGTACTAATCAGTTCACTCGTGTTGTCAGTGATTTTAATCTGATGTAATTTGAATGGAAGTTTATTCTGTATTACTTTGTTAAATGCAGTATCTTTATGTACTATTAAACTGTAGTGTAGTCCTGAGTGACCTGGATGGAGTTCTGGAGTTACAGCCATGATGATGATGATGATGATGATGATGGTGATGGTGGTGGTGGTGGTGATGATGATGATGATGATGATGGTGGTGACTTCTTGTTTTAATATTTTAATTTAATTATATAGGGCATCATGGTGGTGTAGTGGTTATCACATTCTCCTCACAGCAAGAAGATCCTGGGTTCGAGTCCTGGGCTCAGCAAGGGCGTTTCGGTGTAGAGTTTGTATGTTCTTCCCATGCTTGTGTGGGATTCTTCCTGCTACTCCAGTTTCCTCCCTCAGTCCAAAGACATGCACATTAGACTAAAAAAGAATGTTTTTTTTCAAATCGCCCTCAGGTCAGTGTATGAATGGTTTTGTGTGTGTGTGTGTGTTGCCTGGCAACGGACTGGCAGGCTGCTTAGAGTGTACCCCACATTTGCCCAATGTAGGCTGAGATCGGCTCCACCCTCCTCACGACTCTAGTAGGATTAAGCAGCGCAGAAAATGAATGAACAAATTTCATTATATGAAATTAGAGGAGGAGCCATTTTTTATTATCTATTATTAATCTATTAGCAGCTTCATCCACTTTAAAGGTGCACATTCACTACTGAATATACTATGTGAGGTTTATGGTGAAACCACCCAAACTCAAAGGGTTACTATCTCTTACTCACATGATTTACACCTTGTATTGGTTCTGTGTCTGTTTACAATCGCAATAACAATTCCACGTGACCAGAGGAATGAGCTTGTGCATGTGCGATAACTTGATAGATAGATAGATAAATAGATAGATAGATAAAAGTGTCTGCTAAATGCTATAAATGATAGCGCAACACCGATCCATGTAAAATAGAAAAGTCAAGTGTTAAGAACAGGAAGAAGGTATACGATTTCAAGATAAATTAATAAAAGATGGTGACGTTTATTAATATTGCACCTGGTGCAGGGGTCGTTATCACTCGCGTACAGGCTGATTCCTTTTTATTTCCAAGAGAAAACACTGTATTTCATCTTTATTTAATAAACCTGGGGAGTGAGTGGGGCCCGTCGAGCTGAGGATTTTCCCGTTATTGAAAGAAGTACAATGCAGCGCAAGCGCTTGTGTATTCCTCTTGTTTTTCTTCTTCCTTTGTTTAATAACATTGATGTTGACATTTATCATCATTTTGGATTACTGTAATCTCATGTGGCTGATTTACTGATTATACTGATTGTGTGGTTTTGTCTTTCGGATTTTTAACCCTTCGGCTCAAAGACCCCCCCCAAAAAAACTCTCAGGACATGTTTATCCCTGTTATCACTGCTTCTACATAGAGATCAGGTTGTGAGACAACAAAGAAAGTTGAGGCCCTCCATCATATTCCTTATTAAAATCAACAAAACAAACACAGACTGTATTAGTAGATGGCCTGGATGCTACCTTGGTTCATGTGTTGGACAGAGATTCCACTTCACACTACAACATTAAAGTTCCCTTAAAAGTGTCCCTGAAATTGAAATTGAAAAATAGGGACCACTGTGTTTTCACAGGTATTAAACTTACAACCCCAAACTTACTGCCTCAGCAGCACCATTCAAATCTCATCCACTCCTGCACCTTTAACATTGTGAAGGCTTCTGAACACCATAACTTGAGCCACAGAGATGGAAGTCAAACATCAGAGATTTTTGGCACTCACCTGAGATGTTCACTGGGTTAAGGAGTTCCTTAAAGATTCCTTCCGATATGAAGAGTAGTTTCCCAAAACATCTGTGAGGTCACCAAAAATATATTTCAATGACCCTTCCAGTCTTCTCCTGAGCCCCCTTTATCTTGTGGAGGTAAAATGGTGCATCACTGGCACAGACAACCTTCTGACCACAACTCGGTGAAAAATTCTGGACCATGATCCATTCTGAAAGTGCCCTCAGGCACACTCTGTCCATGGGAGTAGTCCATTCATACAGCACATCTTCATCCCAGACCAAAACTTTCTGCTGTCAAGAAGTTCCATTAGGTTCTCGCCACGGCAGTGGATTTAGAGGATGTGTTTAAGTGTTTTATGACCTGCTGGGTGGCAAGGTTCCTCATGCAGGAAAAATCCACAGACACAGTTAATCTGGTCCATTCTGACCGGGCCATTCACTGTTAAACACTGCAGTTGAACTCTCTGTTTCCTCTCTGGCTCACATCTCCCTGATGGGGCCACAGATGTTGCTTCCCTGTGTTCCTTGGCTGAGGAAGAGATGAATAAAGCTGGAGTCACACAGGAAGCCGAAGTTTGAGGATGAACTGCACGTTGAGTGATTTTTTTTTATGGTTGATGGAAGTGAAGAGGAAAAGGTTTTGGGGAACTCAGTCAACACTGTCTCTAAAGTCTGATTTCGCCCCTCGTCACTCGATTCATTGGTGATCACTGACTTTGCATGGTCACTTGTCACTCATTGCTTCCTGTGTGGATTTGGCTTAAGGATCATTTAAAACAAACAAACAAAAAAACAACGACAACTCAAATTTAAAGGTTTCTGGGGTAAAGGCTTGGGGTTTGAAAGTCACTCAAGCAGCTGGGCAAAAAGCAGAAATTTTTATATTATTTAAGAATTTGTTGGGATGTTTCTGCGGTTTTGGTTATTATACAGAGCGCCAATGGGGGGCGCTGTGCAGCTTCAGATCTGACATGAAGTGAGGGGGACAGAAGAAGACGAGCTGCAACAGAGGAGGCGGTCTCCCATCCAGCTAACCGTCGGCACATGAAAGAGTTCGGATCCAGATTTAACGGACTTAATTTCACAGCTGTCTCCTTTTCTCTGGCTCTGAGGTGATTCATTACATTCTTCTTTAAATCCTGAGGTAAAGTCAGTGGAGCTGCTCAGTAACATTAGCTGCTGAATCCCAAACTGATGTCCGCTCCCTTCTGCAGTGCACTCTGTAGTGGATGTGGTAATGGCGGATGTACACTATGTAGTGCACTGTGTTCACTCTGAAGTGTTCTGGGTGACGGTACAGTTTATAGCGGTGTTTATTTTATTTCTGTCATTTAGGATTTTGTTCTTTAAAGATATTAAATATATCAAAGTCATTTCTGCTTTCAATCTGATATTTACTGCTGTATAATGTTCATGAAATTACAGCCAGGAGAGAAATCTCTTAGTTCAGTTTAACATTTTGTACACACACACACACACACACACACACACACAAACACACAATAACAAACAATTACACATACATGTACTCACATTACATAACACACACACACCATAAACAAACACAAAATAGCAATTACTCACTCACACACCATAAATAATACACACACACACACACACACACACACACACACACACACACACAATAACAAACAATTACACATACATGTACTCACATTACATAACACACACACAC
>JAQMYF010000024.1:25580326-25593145 GCA_030014195.1 Neosilurus mollespiculum
ACTCCACACAGAAACACCCGAGCTGGGAATCGAACCCAGGACCTTCTTGCTGTGAGGCGGACGTGCTAACCACTGCGGCACCGTGCCGCCCCTCACCTTAACATGTTCACGCTTTATAGACTCTACACATTAAAACCAGACACTTCTTATTACATCAGTAAACTTCTTATTGATCTTTTGTTAAAGGAAATGGAAGTTTCTTATGAAATTGCTTTAGTAGGGCTACTCTAAATTGCCCCTAGGTGTGTATGGTTGTTACCTCCACCAATTAGGTGGTGCTTTGGTCAGGTCTGTGTATAGGATTACACTATAAGAGCAGTTTTTACTCCTCAGCCAGTTATGACTGCAGGGGTAGTGTCGTTGGCTGGGCAGCTGGGTGGCGTGACAATGATTTTGTCCTGCACGGCTCATGCACAGACAGGCTTCCTGCAATTGTGCATAGGCACTCCCTATGACCTGAACCTGGGCGTGGGGTAGCTAATTTGCATATGAGACCTTTGACCTTGGCACAGTCACCTTGGAACTAGGCAGGTGGCGTGACAGTAAGTTTTGCCCATTGCTCGGCTCATGCACAGGCCAGCATTCTAAACTTTTGCGAAATCACCCCTAGGACCTAAACCTGTGCATGGGGTGGCTAAAAAATGTTAATTGTCCGAAACTGTTCGTTCGGGGGATGGCTTGTGTCCTCTGTGCGCGTTCTATAGAACGGCTATTTTTTTTTATATACCCCTCCCAATTTTTTTCATAGTTATGGCATTACTTTTTCCTTCAAGTTTATGGAGAAAAGGTATTATATGCTTTGGAACTTTGCTTTCTTACTGAGCTCTTGAACTGTACAAATCTCCTTAGGGTTGCTTTTCTGCCTCCCTCTCTCTGCTTTAATCTTCTTGTCCTTCACTTCTACATTTGAAGTGTTTGAAGCTGTAATGTTATTTTTATTGCATATTGTTTTTGCTCTTGTTCAATCAATCAATCAATCAATCAATCATTCAATAAATTAAAAAAAAACAAAAAAAAACTACACTTACAACACCTTAAATCATTTTCGGACGGCATGACTGGATCAATAAGCTATAAAACAATAATTTTTTTTAATATCTATATTAAACAAGTTACAATATACAATACAATCATTTACTTAATTTAATACAAATAAATAAGAATTTTTAAAAGGCATTTTAATTGGTGGATTGAGTAAATAATTCACCTTTTGCATGTGTTCTTAAAATCCACTCAATGACTGTTCTTACTCATGAGAAGTACTGAAATTGACTAAACACACTACTGCACTAAAGGGATGTGTTTTAAGACAAGACAAAATCACCATGTGGTTAAAAAAATACACATTTTTCATTTCCACTGTTCAGTTCAGATTTAATTGTTTAATTAATGCAGACAGATAATAATCCGTAGCCGTCCGGTCAGTACTGCGTCAGAAGTGTGTGGAGACCAGAGATAAATGAAAATTAGTGACACTTGCGCTGAAAATGAATCTTCTTCTAAAGTCTCTTTACTCCAAATGAGCATCATAACTGCACTACACCCGGGGTATTATTATTATTATTATTATTATTATTATTATTATGATGCTGTAATGTGTTTGGTGGTGATAATGGTACAGAAATGGAGGATGGATAAAATAAATAATTAATACTGAGAGGAAGCTGCATGTGTGAGTGAGTGTGTGTGTGTTAGCTGATACATAGTCCATGTCTTATGGTAAAAGCAACAAACAACACACAAACATATGCACAAACACACATGCATGCACACACACATGCACACACACACACACACACACACACACACGCGCAAACACTCACACACACACACACACACACACAGAGAGGTGCAGAAATAAACACTCCTTCATTTTCAGCACTGCACACAGAAAGTCCAGCTGTACAGTGATGTGTTAGGGATGGTGGGGGAATTAGAGGCGGGGCTCAGTCCATCAGGGCAGGGTTTGTGTATGACCGACAGGAAGATGTTTGCTAACGCTCAGCCTTCCTGTCCGAAGTCCTCTGTGAACCTCTTCACCTTCAGCAGGTCTTCAGAGTTCACCGTGGGCCGAGTGGTGGAGAGAGAGCGCAGCATGTCAGCCTGAGATGCACATGAACACACAGGCACACAAGTTACTCTTTTGACATCCTTGCATGTTTGAATGTGTGTGTCTGTGTGTAGTCTTACCATACACACTATGGGCTCCAGCAATTTGTCTCCGGGTACGTCCATCCAGGTCATCTCCATGGCAGCAGGGTCACCAGGGGAGCATGGGGTCAAAAGGTCATCTACGATCACAGAGGGGTTGCTACGGGACGGACCTCGTACCTGTGGAGTCACCACAGCACGGCAAGTGTTAACTACATGTATATCTCATTAAATGTGGGTGGGGCCTTCCCTCAAGATGAACACGGACACTCCTCTGACAAAAGGCTGGTGATGTCACTACTGAATATTTCAATAAATGTAGTCACTAGCAATAAGGCACAAAACCATGAAGATATAACCACTACATCACACGTGTGTCTGTGTGTGTGTGAGTGAGAGTGGAGACCTTTTTGAAGTGTGTGGCGGACTGCACTTTGCGGACAGGTTGCATGAGCGCGTCTCTGACGATGATGCTGATGTCAGCGCCGGAGTAGCCGTCGGTCTTGTGTGCAAGTTGGCGCTGGTCTGCGTCACTCAGACTGTGAGGTGTGTTCCCTAAATGCAAACGGAACATCGCAGCCCGAGCCGGCTCTTCTGGAAGCGGAATGTAGATCCGTTTCTCAAACCTGTATCCACCCATACACAGACACAGACAGACACACACGGCTTTGCTTATTAATCCTTTAATAAATTTGTGGGTAAATATTTGTGTAAAGCCAAACTAAAGAATAATTTTTTTGTTTACATCACCATACTCCTCCCCTTTCGCCACACTCCTCCCCAGCGCCATTCTTCCCCACAGTGTTATGCTCCACCTTTATGGCCATACTGCTCCACACAGTATCTACCACTCAGGATCAACCACTCTCCATGGGAGTGATGAATTTTTTTTGTAGCCGTGAACACCCCCACCATCTTAATCAGAACTCATCCTTCTAATGAATTACTATGAGTAGTGTTAATGATTGTGTTTTCTATACAGTATTTGTGTTTCTTTTTCAGACAGACAAAACTGCAGGGAGCAATGTAATGCAGAATGATGTTGATGTGTGTAAGTGTGGAACACTGACCTTCTCCTGATGGCAGCATCTAGAACCCACGGGATGTTAGTGGCACCAAGAACCAAAATGTTATCGTTATTATTCCCCACACCTGCCAGAGACCACACACATACACAGGAGTAAATTAGAGACAGGTTGTAGGGACTTTGTGTTATTAAGGATGTTGTTATGATTATATCTCAGCATGTCTTTAGCATAAACACAGTTAATAACACACCACCACCACCACCACCACCACTGCACACACACTCTCACCCTGCATCTGCACGAGGAACTCAGTTTTGATCCTGCGAGCCGCTTCACTTTCATTTTCACTTCGTGATCCACAGAGAGAGTCGACCTCATCGATAAAGATGATGGAGGGTTTACGCTGACGAGCAAGATCAAACAGATTCCTCACCAACCTAAGAGGAGAGGGGAAGAGCCAGTGAGCTTATGTGCACTGATCACAGTTCACTGTTAACCATAACGCCCCTTACTGAATGTATTCTGTACTGCAGTAAACACATGCTGAACACTGGGTTTAATTACAGAGTGGTAAGGTTACTATGCTTGTGGATAGATTTGAGAAAGACGTGTGTGTGTGTGTGGTTTTACTTCTCACTCTCCCCGAGCCATTTGGACATAAGGTCAGATGAGGACACTGAGAAAAAGGTGGAGTTGTTAGCCTCAGTGGCTACAGCTTTAGCCAGGTACGACTTTCCTGTTCCCGGAGGTCCGAACAACAAGATCCCTCTCCATGGGGTCCGTTTACCTAACACACAAACACACACACACAATCTCTCAGTTAATTTTAGTGAATATAAGGCTATTTGAATCGTAAAACCAGGTCAAAATGAGAACTCACTCACTTCAACACACACACACACACACACACACACACACCTGTGAAGAGGTGAGGAAATTTGATTGGTAGGATGACAGCTTCCTTCAGTGCTTCTTTAGCTCCTTCCAGTCCAGCAACATCACTCCAGCTCACATTCGGCTTCTCCATCACTATAGCACCTACACACACACACACACACACAATACACTCTATTGTCAGTCTCAGTGAAGGAGGCGTGACATACTGGCACACTGCACCGACATTTTACATACGTATTACTTATAAAATCGTCACTACATTTATATTTTATTTTATATATTTTTTTATATTTTATATTCTACATTTTTATATTTATATTCAGCCTTTAACTGTTGGTGTCTTTTAAGTAGTCATAGTTATTGTTATTTTTCTTTTTCTTCTTGATATTTATTCTTCAAATTTTAGGACAGTCATAACAAGCATTTCACTACATATTGTACTGTATGTGATTTTGTACGTGACAAATAAAACTGAATTTGAATTTGACCTGTGTGCCTGTCAGTCTCAGTAAAACACACTTACCCATCAGGTGCTCCTGCAGTTTCTTCTTCTCTGGGTTCTCACCTTCACTGTCGCTATCACTCCTGAAACACACACACAAAATGGTAAATGAGTAACATACAGGGCTGAAAAAATGAGAAGGGTGTGTGTGTGTGTGTGTGTGTGTGTGTGTAGAGCTAGAACAGTGAAATTTAAATCTTGGCATTGAAAACAAAACCTGAACGGAAAAATAAAACATTAGCATTGAAATATTTGTATAGGGAAAGTGGATTTGGCAGTGAAAAAAGTACTGGCATGAAAAATTTATACTGAAGAAAAAAAGCACAAATATAAAAAAGGTTTTGTCTGTGCTGCTCTACTTTCAGTAATTTATTTATTTTCTTCTATGTCAGTATATTTTCGATGCCACTGGTTTTTGACTCTCTGTCACTGTTCTGACATGGAGAGGGTGTGGCTGGAGGGGCAATAAAAGTGCCTGAAGTGCTATTTCTCAGAACCCCCATTTCTCAAAACCCCCACATGGCTGCAGCGCTGAAAGATGATTTTAGTGAGTTCACCTGGAACTACCAAACTGCAAGTGTCTTTCTCTCTGCCCATTTGTTTTCACGTAAACCGGTGTTACATCGGAGTCTGTAACCACCAAATGTCTAATGGGCTTGAATGTGTAAACGTGCTGTTAATGAGAATTACTCTACACCTGGCTTGACATAATCACACCTCTCTTCCTGGTTTACTTTCTTCCACACAACAGTTCCGTACTCAAATCTTTATTGGAGTTATGATAATTTCCATACAGGAATTCCTATTAAAATTTGCTACAACTGCATGTTGTATGTATGTATGTATGTATGTATGTATGTATGTGTGTATGTATACTTGTCATTGCTCTGTGTCTCCTTCACAGGTTTCTTGCCCTGCTTGTCCTTGTTCCTCAGGTAGGCCTTCAGTTTCTCCGCCCGTTCCAGGTACTGCATACACTTCCCCCTAATACTCTCCTTTGCTTTATCACTGTGAGCTTCATCTGTTGGGAGAGAGAGAGAGACACAGTAATAATATCTGTAAACCTGTGCTAAAGAATAAGATATATTTTTATATTTTCCTGAAAAAAAAAGAAGATCATCTACATCATTTATAGGAGTATGTATACTTAAGTATGTGTGCTTGAGTTGATATGAGTGTGTGAGTGTGAATGAATGTGTGGGCATGTCTCTGTCACTCACATTTGATGGCGTGTAGGAAATACTCCACAGCATGTTGGTACAATCTCAGAGCCTCCTCATAATTCTTGGCCTTGTCCTCCTCTGTGGCTTTGGTGACCAAATCGATGGCTTTCTATGGAGCACACAGGAAAAGGGGGAATTCAGAAGAACATACATGACAACCCCTCTGATACAACACACCTTACCCACACAGAAATGCACATGAACATTATATAATATAATATATATATATATATATATATATATATATATATATATATATATATATATACACACATACACATTACACATACACCCACCCACAAACATATATACACACACACACACACTCTACTACCACGCCCCCTTACACACACCCCCACCCACCGATCTATACACTACACAGCTTAGTGTAATTGGTCATCAAAACCAAACAGCAACATTTTAAATAAATATACTCAATAAATCTATAAATACAAAGGAATATATGTGGAAGTATACAATGTTTATTTTACAGTGAATATAGAGAATCATGGATTTTTACTGGTATTGTATCGACTGCTACATTTCTGGTATGGATCCATCCTTCCCTCCTCCATACACAAACTGAGACTCACATAATATCTGTACATCAATACTTCAAATAATCAGGAATGTATTTTTCCATTAATGGTAAAGGTTGGTGCAGTTGAATAGACACAGCGGAGTCGTGATACTTTTAGATTTAAAATATAAAAAAATTATATTTTAAATATATTTAAATCGCATAAAATATTTTTCACTGAAAACAGAAATAAATTTGTCCCATTGAGCCACTGTTGACTCAGAGCACAGATTTATTATTAGAAATAACACACAGCTGGAAACAAGGAGCCATTTACTCTAATCTAATCCAATCTGACCCAATCTAATCTCTGATTTATTTGTGTGTGTGTGTGTGTGTGTGTGTGTGCAGAGTTAGCTTTCATTTAACCTCTACAGGCAGTACACATAGGCGATGAGTAATGAGAATTTAAAAAACACACCACCATAGGTCGGATAAAGGCGACTTTAATACAATAACGTTATTAATATTAAACAGTCTGTAGTTTAGCATTTTTCTGCTAGTTAGCTTAACCGATGCTAATGCTAGCTCCGGTACCGTTACCTGTAATGTTGACGTTGTCATTTCATCTCACGCTCATGCGAGTTTTCCCTCCAGTTTCGGTTTTTATTTTCCTGACAGTCTCAAAACCTTTCTGCAATATATAATGAAAATACAATACTGATATTTTCTTCTCACACAAAGATAAATTAATGTAAATAAACCGTTAGATTCTAACAGTATCAACAGACACTGAGCGTACAGCCCCCTAGACCAGCTGCGGTCAGTGACGTCACAAAGGCACAGGAAGTGATTTCACAACCTATATTTCATACGTAGTTTTTTTTATTAGAATTTTTAAATGCTTCTCGTGTCATGTTGTGTGTCACTTCATAAGATAAATATTTGTGTCCGGTGTTGTTTTTATTTTCAAATAGCATTGTATTTTGATCGCCGAGTCACACACAAACTACACTTCCCAGAATTCCTCTGCACCTTCATTCTCGGCTTTTATCAATTCACTCATTTGCAAAAACGTTTAATCCTAGTTTAAGCCCTGGGCGAAGGCAGTGTACACCCTGAACAGCTTACCAGACCATTACAGTAAATAATAAATATATTTCATTCTCACTCATTGTAAAGTAATGTTACCTTTACATGTAGTTCACATGCCTTGAACTAGTTAAAGGATTTTGTAGTTAAAGGTCAATATAAAAATGCAAAATAGAAAGTAAAATAAAATATATAAAATAAAATAAAATATATAATAAAATATAGGATACAAAAATATATAAAATGATAGAAATAGAAATTCAGTGGCGATTTTACAAGTAATATTGTCTGTAAAGTGTAAAGCATCTGTGTGCAAAGTGTCAAGTGTGTGTGTGCAACAATCAGCTTAGGTAGGATGTAATGATCATGTGTAGGGTAGAGACTACAAAGTCCAGGTACCAGTGGCCAGAATGGCCTGCAGGAAGAAGCTCCTCCTCATTAGTTCAGTGTTTGCTTTCAAGGAACGGAAACGTTTCCCTGACCGCAACAGAGAGAAGAGTCCATTGTAGGGATGGCTGAGGTCCTTTATTATTTATAATATTATAATATAATATTCAATGTGCTTAGAGGATATATAATATTAAATACATAGTTCTACTGGCTAATCATTTATTATTCAATATATTCTTAATTATTTCATTATATATAATAATTATTAATTCATTTTATTATTTATAACTATTTTTAACATAAGGACAATCTCAGAGTAAGGATCAGTGGATTGATACCAAAGGTACCAGGTTCTAATCCTTATAGGTCAGGTTTGGGAAACTGATTCTCATATATAATAAAAATCAATTTCAGTTTCAATCTGAACCTGATTCAGACCTGAATGAACATGAAAATGTGAGCCTGACTAAAATCAAAATAGAAAACACATAGTTTTTCATACTTGTGCCAAAGCTTTCAGGTCTAGTTTCTTATGCCTACATGTGACAATTTTCACTCGATTAATCGCAAAGATTTCCTGTATTAATCTTAAGTGTGTACACAAGATGACTTTTTAAAGTATCAGTATCAATATCAGGATAATGGCCTTAAAAACTCCATGATATTGGCCACTCCTACAGTCAAGGTGCTGCCCTTTGTGTCCATTCTTCCAAACTGCATAAACACAGTTTTAAACCTCATATGTAGATTTTAGAATAAAAAAGTTCCAGCCACACATAGCAGTCATGTAAATGTGTAACAGTTTATTTATATGCTGTACTTATTTACACATTAAAGAGAGCCTTTACCATTGCATATGTAATAAAGAGTATTCTGTGTGAAGAGTGGTGCATCAGCGGGGTGTATGTGCTCTTGGTTAATATTCTCTCTCTTTGTATTATGATTGTGCGAACGCAAAGCTGCCACATGTACAAAACTTTGGTGTGGAAAAAAAAACAGTTAAAAAAACCCATCACTTATAAACAGACAACAGATTTAAAGAGAAATGCTAATATTATATTAAACAGTCTCAGCAATGAGTACAAACATACAGTACATTCATCAGTCCTCTGTGTATGTTTTGTACATAGGTGATAACTGAAATATGAAGTAGCAGGAGCATGCACACATACACACACACACACACACACAAAATGAGATTAATGGGATCACATCCCCACCGTAGGCAGCAGGATCTCTCTGTCCTTCTAAATATCTCCGATTGGTCAGATGTGAGTTTTGTGTAATGATCCTCATTATAAAACCTGATTTTTCATCACAGCCTGAGTACACACACACACATCACTGAGTGAGGTCTGATATGCTCGCTGTCATCCAACTCTTGGGAAATGTCTAAGGCCACTAAGAAGGAAACACCCACATGCAAGTCCACTACTTTATGAGTGATGATCTCTGTTTGGACGTCGGCTTCCTGATTAACAAGTAAAATCACACCTAACAAGTAGTTAGGGGAGAGGAGCTAGCTGCCCTGTGAGTGTGTGTGTGTGGAACGTTGTGGAAAAAGCCCCTATTCCAAAAAACACCTGAGACTCATCCTACTATATGCATTATAACAGGCCACAAGGGGCAGTTTTTGTGTTTGTGGTATATAGTGGATGTGATTTGACACATTTCCATGTCATTATTCACTGACTTACAGTAACAGAGTCCTGTCGAATGTCTGATAATCATATTACACTAAATATCATGATACATCCTCGCACTTATCACCAGGACACACCCACACAATGGTCCTTAATAAAGTCATGAGTGGAATGTCAGAAAAATGGTCCACAGAGTGTGAAATGTTGTTTAACCCCATCAGATCATCCCCCAATTGTATTTGTAACTTCATCGCCTACTATCAGAAATAAATCAAGTTCACACTACAGATGGAATAGCAGAAGCAGAATTCTAACATTAATTGGTGAGTGATGTTTATTTTTAAGCAGATGTGATGTCACTGTGAACAGGGCTGAAAATGACACAAAGGAGCCGTTTAATAAAACAATCTGCAGAAACCTTGCATGATTTAGCGATTTTACCTTCAACACAAACTCAAACATGGCTTAAAAACCCTAAATCACACCACGCTGAAGTGAAGTCACCAAATCACAACTCAAAACCCTCAGGTGAATTCTGGGTAGGAAATCCAAATTGTTTAAACAGATCTTATCTACAGGGAACATCAAAAACTTGTGAGTTCTTATTTAATCATGAACGCAGTGTAACTACAGTGTAACCACTAAGACCTCGACACTAATCTTATTCTTTTAATAAACTTATTATTTATATTACATTGCCACTCTCCAACAACAACCCTAATAAGGAATGGATCAGGGCTCAACTGAGGGTTTCTTCATTTTTCTTTGTCTTTAAACTGTTCGAATTGTTCAATAAAACCATTTGTGATGGTTTTTGAAGTGCTGCATAAATAAAATGCTTACGTAACAGCCGTGTCTTTGTAAACATTTGCATCATGTGACCACTCGCTGTTCTGACTGGTTACCCAGTTACTCAACAACAGCCAACCATAGGACTTTACTACAATTCATACTCACAGTGAAATCACACAACACACATACATACAAAGACAGTAACAGTCTGAGTCATGATGTAACAGAAATATTTACACACACATACATGCACACGCGCACACACACACACACAGTAATACTATAGTTTTGCATATTTAGCAATGTCATCCAATGTTTACCTCTGATTAGACACACAAAGGCACATGTGGTTACAAACCATACGGACACGCACACAAACACACACAGCTTTAGGTGAATGGAATAGAATTCACATAATTCATTATGATGCTCTACTATGTGAGATAAATGAGTGCGTAATGGGAGAAGTACGTATGGAACAATCTCTCTCTTTCTCTCTTTTCATGAGTCTCACGTGATCAGGCCCAGGCGTGCAAGTTTGGCCGACAGAAACGAGTGGAGAACAAACACCACCGGCTTTGGGTTGGAGTGCAGATCAAACACCTGCCCACACACACACACACACATTAATAATTAGTAATACAGTAAACAGAGTATTATTGAAATGTCTGTAAGAGCAAAACAATCACTGACAATCTCTATTATTTGCGTAAACCTGGAATTACCCATTCCTGAACACTGAGCATTCTTGAACCCTTTTAAACCCCTAACAGTGGCAGTAGAGGAGGGGGGAGTTTGAAATTACCAGTTCCCCCTCAGGTCCTCCGAAATCGAGGTACAGGAGTCTGACTGCATCGTCTGCGGAGCTGCGCAGTTTGTCGTAGGGGTAGTGAAAGAGCACAGCACCACCTGCAGAAACTCCTCCACCTCCACCTTCTCTCAATACAGTGAAGCCTCGTTCATAGTGCAACACCAATCGCACCTCCTCCCTGTTCAACACACATCCTGCACCAGCACACACACACACACACACTTATATGTCTGTGTGTGTTGGAATTAAAATAATGTAGAAATAATAATAAGCATGCAAGTAATAAATTAAATAAAAATCTCCTGCTCACACACACACACACCTATGGACACCTCTTTGATGAGCTCAGCGGCGGTGTGTGTCCCCTGTACAAGCGCTCGTGTCCACGAGGACAGATCCCAGTGCGTCTCTACACGGAACACATGCGACTCCACCCCGCGATTAGAACCCGTCCGAGTCATGAAGAGAAGATCAGAATCTAAAGATGGGGAACCACGAGTACTGCCCGAGTGAACGAGTCTACAGAGAGAAAAGTTTATTAATTTCGATAACATTGAGAGATAGATGGAGAGAAAAAGAGAGTGAGAGGGTGTGTGTATTTGTGTGTACGTACCGGGTGGTCAGCAATGTGTGTGTGGTCAACGGGGAACTCCAGCTCTCTCTTGTCCATGGCACTGAGTCAAACAGCAGGATGTCTTTTTCCGTCATCGCCATGACGACTGGCCTATACTGGTGACGCCCATTTTCCATAGTTACCTAAACAAGCACAAGTAGAATTAGACACGTCAGAGATGATAGACAGAAGCAAAATATCTCATGAGTGATAAAAGTGTAAGTGCAGCTTGTACATAGCAGTGTGTGTGTGTGTGTGTGTGTGTGTGTGTGTGTGTACCTGCTCTGCGAGCCAGCCAATGTGCTTGAGCTGTGTGTGTGAGTTGGAGGCACTAAGGTAGGCATTGATGTGTGTGAGTACGTGTGGCAGCAATGCAGCGATGTTGGCGTGTATGGCGGTGAACCAAGAGTGTGCGGTGGCCGTGTCCTTACAGCGAAGAACCACTGCGTGCTGACCATCAGGTGAGTGCAGCTCCAATAACCTACACACACAATAATTAAACAAGCATATTATAAACTAACTGCCCACTTTATTAGGAACCCAATTATTCAATCAGCTAATCAGGTCGCAGCAGCACGACTGGTTGGATGATTGGGTGTGTGAGCATATATGGCAAACCAAGAAGAGTGTGACAGTTTAAATACGGGTCTCTAACGCACTCACACACACACCTGTTCTCCAGGTCAGGCATGGTAAGGTTCCTACAGATAAAGCTCATTTTCAGTGGAATGATCTTCCTGTCTTTGGTAGTGTTGTGTTTGGGAGAGTCCTCACTCCCATCCCAGCTCAGCTCCGATAAAGCTGATGGCTTCTTAAAGAGAGGAGACACCTCACGTATGTACTTTACTGTGGAAAAAACACACACCAGGATTTTATTATCAGTCTTGCATCAGTACAGAAGTAGAAATTACCATCTAGTCATGAAGTCGTATCCACTTTTTGGAATCTCGCAACGTTTTGTTGTTAGTGTGTAATATTTCAGGCGTACAGCCGTAATATCTCAGACGTACCTAGGAAATAACTCAGGCGTATGTGCATAATAACTCAGGCGCACGTGCATAGTAATTCAGGCATACCTGGGTAATAACTCAGGCGTACGTGCGTAATAACTCAGGCGTACGTGCGTAATAACTCAGGCGTACGTGCGTAATAACTCA
>JAQMYF010000024.1:25597385-25611294 GCA_030014195.1 Neosilurus mollespiculum
AATAACTCAGGAGTACGTGCGTAATAACTCAGGCGTACGTGCGTAATAACTCAGGCGTACGTGCGTAATAACTCAGGCGTACGTGCGTAATAACTCAGGAGTACGTGCGTAATAACTCAGGCGTAACTTCACATCCTGTCCTCCATCTGAATTTCACCTATCACAACTGTCACATAATTGCAAACAAGCTACAGTACAGACAACATAAGTCCCGCCCCTCTACTTCATATGTCAGAATCAATGACGAGAGAGAAAAGTTTTTGATAATGTTTGAACTGTACCATGATTTACACAAATGATGTTTTCTAAATTAAAATAGAATTTTGGAAGTTGAGGAAATTGCAGTTTGTCAAAAGACAGTAGTGCAAAGCATTCAGTGCACTTCATCTCTCTCTCTCTCGTCTCACACAGTTTACATCATTAATACAAACACGCCATCCCCATGCCACATTTCACTGCCTTCTGTCAGAATGAGGGTAAAGTATTAAAAGAGGTGAAAATCACACGAGTCTGGTCATGTCGAGAGCTGCAGTGATGCAAAAGCAGCACAAGAGAGCAAGCATGTGTGATCGCTGTACAAGGTTTACTTACACGTAACTTTTTGGGCTTGTCGTATAAATTTCGCACACAGACTTACTGAATACTTTAACAGTTTCATGGTAAACTGTGGCTTGCTTTAGTTAAAAATGTATCTGTTAAATTAGATAAAATTAAACGTGTAATTCACTGCACAATTCCAACACAAGTCGTCTGCTGATCTTGAGTAAAATTCGTGAGAAAAAAAAATTTTTTTTTTTCTGAAACAAATTCTCATGATGCTCCCCCAGAAGAGGCGGGTTTTTGAATATCTATTGTATGGAAAATGATTGACACGTCCACATATAAACAAGCACTCCAGACCAGAGATCAGTTTTACAAACAGGTTTTCTCCGCAAAGTTATAAACTTCCAATAAGAACACAAAGGTTTCTTAATCCTGTTCAAAAATATCGCAGATGATACGCCCAAATAAGGAATAAAAAAACTGCTTACTGCACCTTTAATACATTTACACACCGACCCTAAAATTAATTCCTGACTACATCACTGAGCAGCACCAGCCTACACACACACACACACACACACACACACGCACACACACGCACACACAGGCACACACACGCACACACACAGAGAGACTTAAGGTTTTTTCCATAAATGTGCCGAAAGCAAATTCAATCACTGCTCAGCCTCACATGCTCAAGGGCAGGTCCTTGTGTGTGTGTGTGTGTGTGTGTGTGTGTGTGTAAAGTAAACCTATCTCACACACACACACACACACACACAGATCAAGTCATTCCTGGATGTAGAGATGGATTACATAAACTTTGTGTGTGTGTGTGTGTGTGTGTGTGTGTGTGTGTACTGTGATCTTTTTGTTTTCCTTTTTACTTTCCCTTTAAAATCCAGAACTAACTGAAATGAAACCAGGGTTTAAGAGCTGCATGTTGAACTGTGATGTTACTTGTTTCTCTTCATCATCACTCATATTTATAAACAACCAAAAATCAGAGGTTTATTATTTCATCACCATTACTATACACCATTATTATACACACCTGTTTTTTATGTCTTATAATAACTATTACTTAATTGAAAATGAAATTTTTATAAAATTAAATATTACTTATTGCTTTTGGTTTACTTAAATTTCCAAGTGACAGGGAACAGTGACGCTGGAGGAACATTATTACTTCTGTAACGTGTGTGTGTGTGTGTGTGTGTGTGTGTGTGTGTGTGTCTTTACATTACATTTACAGAAAATGTAAAATTCTGAAAAACTCACCCTGTTAACATAAAATACCTAAATAACTCACAACAAAAACAGTTTTCGCTGGAACATTCCAGAATATTGAGAGAGAGAGAGAGAGAGAGAGAGAGAGAGAGAGTCATTAAGGAGCTCATTAGAGTTGTCATTCAGCCCTCATTATAATCAGGCCATCACACAGGAGGACCCGTGTGTGCGTGTGTGTATGTGTGTGCGCATGTGTACCCATAATTCCTTGCGGTTTGTACTATATCCATTATGATGAAACATTCTCCCTCCAAAACCACACAGCCTCTAATCAGTAGTGTGTGGCTCAGTATGGCTCACACACACACACACACACACACACACACACTCCCTCTCTATTGTAAAGGAAAGCAGGTGATCTTTAGCACAACGAAGATCTCAACATTAATTTAAACAATTTTTTTAAATATTACAATGATGTGAAAAAGTAAGTGCACCCCATGGAATCTGTACGTGCACGCTTGTCTTCAGAAGTTAGTACTGTCCCCTTCATCAGAAATAACTTCTTGTAGGTGTTATGTATAATTGCCCCACAGTCTCTGAAATCGACTTGATGACATTTTTGTCTACCACTACTTCTTAAGCTGTGAGATGTTTGAGTGTCCAGAGCATATTACTCCAAAAGTCCTGGTCTTTGTCGGTATGTTCTTTGGTAAAATTTCTTGTTCTTATATTCTTCTTGGACAGAAAAGACTGTTTTTCTGACACGCCTCCCTTGCAGGTCAAATCTGTCAAATCGTTTTTGTCTGAAATCTACACCACTTATAGATGATTTCTTACAGCAGAATTAGTTATTTAAATAATATAGGGATCTTTTGAAATCTCTTAAGAGGTTCAATGACATCCATATCCTTTTTTTTGTAGGTTTACAAGAACTCTTTAGATCTTGGAATGACAACATCACACACCAATACGAAAGAAAACACCAGACCCTAAATATCAGCTTTAAATAAGACACGTTGAAGGTGTATTAAATGTACGTGTGTACCTACTTTTCCATTTTTTTTATTTAAATTAAATTAGGAAAATTACAACAAGATGTCAAATAAAAAGTTGTAATAAATGTGAGCATTGCAGTCTGATTATTGCACTATAGAGGATTAAAAAAAACATTATTTCAAATTGGTAATGCTTGAATGAAATCCTTAAAATGGAAACAATACACCATAAAGAATTTGTTTTAGTGTATTTTTTCCCTGTGTTTATGTGAAGTATATACTAAAACTTTTATTTAAGAAAAAAGTTTATTCTCACAGGTTATAACACAGTCTTGACCAACCTTTCAGGTCAGGTGGGATACACAGTAGAGCCAGTATCATAAGTATTTGGACAGTGAGAGTGTGTTGGTAATGTGTCCTTTGTTTTGTTTTGTTTGTTTTTTCAACCGAATGCAGACACATCCCTGGAACACAGACTAAACGTTCCCATGAACAGCTGTCCAGTGCAAACTCAACTCCAAATTCTTTATTTGTAAGGAAATTAAGAGGAAACAAACCTCACCTGGCTATGAATCTAGTTATCAACGAAAATGGATCAAGTGTAAAAACAGCTGTAATCTGCAAACAGTTGATGTGATATTTTAGTTAAAAGCATTAAAGTCAACACTTTTATCACTTTATGATGTTTTATTTCTGATCGGCTGTGAAGGAGAACCAACAGAAAAGTAGTGATGCATCTGTACTGTTTATTTATGTGATATCCTATAACCACAGAAATGTGAAGTGAAACGTGAAGTGAAATCTGAGGTTTTGAATTGTTGACATTTGAATTCTTTTTTAATCCAATAATTCTGATATTCTAATAAACTGCTGATGTAACGTCTGTGTTTGTGAGATTACAGAGTTCAGTCCTGGTAATTTTCAAGCAGATTTAACGCACCGTGGCTCTACGCGTCCATTATACGTTTATAAAGCAAATTAGCCTTTATAGCTCCAATACAAAACCTCCAAACAGTTTAGAAAAAGAGGATCTGGAGAATGGAGTCATGTGTAAACCCGTGTTTTCTGTCCGTAATGTGTTATAGAGTCTGTCTAAACGTCACCACTCACACACACATTCCTGCAACACATTAACACACTACTGACGATCTCACACACACACACACACACACACACACACACACAGGATTAGACCAGATTATATTAGATTAGCCTGAGTAAAGTCATAGCTAAATCGATTGGATTTCAGTTCTATCTTCTGACTCGTATATAAAATAGACTCTTGGTGCAAATGATACAGAAATAATAAAGAAAGAAAAGAAAAGAAGGGATCAGGTGTTTTTCCTCCAACTTTCACAAAAATGAAAAATGCAGGATGCATATAACCGCTATAATAATAATAATAATAATAATAATAATGCATTTACCAGCTCTACTCGGTTTCATTTAAAAGTGAGTAAAAGGCTTAAATTCTAAAAGCACCTACACCTGCTTATTCAGAAAACACAGGGTATCGTGATATTAATATACCGCGATATCAGAATCATACCGTTCCATGTTCACACTGCAGATAATCAAGGCGGTTAAAATGGTACGGTCCACTGTAGGGGTGTTCAAAACAGATTTGACTTTAAGTGCGTTTTTAATGAGAACATTTTCGGAGTGAAATTATTAACACTGCATCTGAACTCTGCTTTTAAAGCCCTAAAAACTCCTCACGGGAGGTCCTGACCTGATTTAAAGAAAAGCGTATGTATTTTTGGAAGCTCAGACCCCCATGAAGACAGAACGGATGGTGCGATCAGACTCCAGAGTTCTGGTGATTTCTCTCAGAGTATTTTCGTTAAATCTCAATGCGCATCCTACCGTACTATGCAGTAGGTAAAGACAGTATGCTAGCTCGGCTAAGTGTTAGTGCTATTTAGTACAGTAGCATACGGGCTATTTTACTAGCTTTGCTGCTCAGACGCGGAGGCCCTGACAGAATCCCCGCGCTCGCGTGATCCTCTTACCCTCCAGCGTCACCTCCTTCCCGGCCTTCTTCAGCGCCTGTACCGCCTGGTCGTGTGTGGCTTCCAGGAGGTCGTTCCCGTTCACAGACAGTATTGCATCTCCGACCCGCAGAGCCCGGCTCTGATCCGCCGCCAGTCCGGGGAAAATCTTCGAAATGAGGATGGGCATCCTGTTCTCCCGACCTCCTTTAATGCTGATTCCCAACCCGCCTGATTCCTGTTTGACCACCCGAACTTTCCGGACCGGCTCCGATGATGATGGAGCGGTATCACCGGGTCTAGAACCAAACCCCGACCCGGGACTCCCATAGCTCGAGGCGGGACTTACGAACTCCGAAGAGCCGGCTCCGTTATCGCGGATTAACTTGCCGTACTGGTGGATGTGGTGCTCTCCGGATGCCCCGTTACTTCCGCCCAGTTTGAAATGGTTTTGTTCCCCGGATGGGGTCGGGCTTTGCGCGCGATTCTGGTTGCCCGGGTCGGTTCCGTTAGCAACGGCGGTTCGTATCCCGGATGCAGGGCTGGAACCATCGGTCCCGCTCGGTTCTCCCTCGACCGTCAAAGTCAAAGTTTCGCGCGTGAGTTCCGCGGTGATCCGAACCCAGCGGTCCCGCAGCAGCAGGTCCAGTTGTCCGTTCCGGTCCGCTCGAGTCCAGATCGCCATGTTTGGGTCAAAACTTTTTCAAACTCATAATAATAAAATAAAAGTTTTAACACACTTGGGTTTTCCCCGTAGTGCGCACTAAGTCCACTTCAACATGACACTCCCACTCAGCGCGAGAGAGGGAGGTGAAGCCACGCCCCTTTCCGATCTGCTTCCCTCTGATTGCTCAGATCTGCTTCCTGTCTGGAACTTTGTCATCATTAAAATCATCAGTCATAATTATCATCATAATAACCAATAATCATAAAACAGATTTTACTTTATTTTCAATTAGCTTGTATTTAACACTACTACTACTAATAATGATGATGATGATGATACTACTACAACCAATAATAAAGTCACAATCACAAATGGTTTAAAAACACTATTCCAGAACTGTTCATATTATTGATCTACAGAGTTCCTGATTGGTTTAAAGGTAATATATATATATATATATATATATATATATATACTGTGTTAAATTATTGCCTCTGCATGCACACACACACACACACACACACACTCACTCAGAGCAGTGGGCTGCCATACACATTGGGGGCACCTGGAGAGCAGTTGGGGGTTAGGTGTCTTGCTCAAGGTCACTTCAGCCATGAAGGTGGAGGAGGGGAAGGAGCAGCTCACTCCCCCACCGCCACACATTTTTCCTGTGGGTTCGGGAATAGAACCAGCGATCTTTCAGTCCCAAAGCTTCTTCTCTAACCATTAGGCCACGGCTGCCCCCAGCTGTATTTTAGGTATAATGTTCATTTTTTAATATTTTATTCTTTATATAAAAGACAGTATGTAGAACATGAGCAATAACAATAAGGTAATCCATAAGCTAATTGCTTATTTTAAGTGTGTTGATGTGTCTTAGAAAGCTACTGTACATTATAGTGTGAATCACTTCCCTGTGTTTACACTGGCCTCATGTCAGTTATTTTATAGACGTCCTCCAAATGCAACGTTGTTTCAGTCTGTTCAGAAAGCAAAGCATGGTAACTACCACAACATAAGTGGAAAAAAAAAACACTGAATGCTAGGAAATAGTGTGGTGCGGTAACCCTTTGACCAAGGGTCTTTCTGTGTGGAATTCTCCCCACGGGTTCCCTCTGGGTACTACTGTTTCTTTCGGCAGTACAAAGACATGTACATTAGGTAACCTAAATCATTACATCTACTCTAAATCTTTATAGGTGCGACTGTAAGTGTGAATGGTTGTTTGTGTTTGTTAGTCCTGTAATAGACTGGTGACCTGTGCAGGGTGTAACCCTGCCTCTTACTTGAAGTCGACTGGGATTAGTTCTCCTCCTCATAACTGTAACAAATAAAAGCTACATATAATCGATGGATGAATGGTTAGATCGATTATAGAATCCACAAAAAATGAAAAAGGAGTAAATAAAATATGTTGTGTTGAGGTGATTTACCCGTTTGCTCACTAGCGGTCAGGTACTGACAAATCTTGAATAATGCACCATTAATGATGTTAATACTTTATAAATGAATTAAGTTTTAAGATCTGGACTTGTCCATAATATTAATCTTTAAGAATATAAGTCATTAGGTCAAAGTAAAGTCAAGTCAAACTTGACTTTGACTTACTGGAAACTTAGTTAATAATTAGCACAAACTGTTTATAATAATTACATCAGATCAAATGTGATGTCATTAGATCTACTGACAAAAGTGAGAAATACATTACAGGCAGGGTGAATGTTTCACACACTCAGATAATAAGGCCTGTTGGCTAGTTAGTAATAGCTAAGACACATAGGTATTGATTTATTTTTACCAGCTAATGAACAATAACAAAATCCAAGTTAGTAGCTAGCATGCTAGTGTTGATAAGATAAATCTGTGATATCACTTCCCCTGTACAGCTGTCTACACTGGAGTGGCAATAGAAGCCCCTTGTGAAATAGGTTTCGTCTGTTAAACCCAAGTGGCTTATAAACAATGAGACACTTCACATCTAACATCTCAAACAGAGAAATATAGGACATATTCAGCAATGTTCTGGGTGTATTCAGTACTCTGACTAAGTTCGGGTATTATTGTGTAGTGTACATAGATTTAACTTTTCTTCTTCTAGGTGTGAAATCTTACTGCAGGCTTTTATTTCTAATTCTGTTTTAATCTGCACTTTTCTTATTTCTGCACTATTAAGGTTTAAGTAAACCAAGAATGTAATCACTACAGTAAGCACTCCAACTACACATAATACATCACAATGAAATGAAAGCTGTATGAAATATAAATACAAATATTTATGAGTTCCAAACCCAAGGGTGGTGTAAATCTGGTGCTCACTTTACACAGCTGGGTTATGCTTACAGAGGACATGTGTAACCTCTGTTTCACCCCTCAAACACACACACACACACACACACACACACACACAGACAGAGAGACAGACACACAGTTCGAAATTGATTTATTGCAGATATGCAGCATTTACCAAAAAAAAAAAAGAAAAAAAAGAGTGAAACACACAAGACCATGAGTGGAGATTTCAGCTGCAGCTGAATGTGTGTGTGTGTGTGTGTGTGTGTGTGTGTGTGTGTGGAGGCATATATTTCCTTATTAGGGCCCACAATATTCGGCATAGTGTACGCTACTTGATCTCAAGAACTAATTTCCAAAAGCTGCACACACGAGAAACAACAGCTGAGTTTTCTTTTTTCATTTATTGGTCTGAAAATTAAAACAACAACCCAAAGTCCTTCCATGTAGTAGATTACCTACTTTATTGAGCCAAAAAGGGGGAACGTGTTTTAATACCACAGATTTAAAACTAACAGGCTATGTTAGCCTTGAGAAATGTGTTGTAGCACGGAGACGTTTAATTCGTTATCTCTTCTAGAACACATTAACTATCTAATCGAACACCTCGCTAGTTCAAATGTGTGAAGGGTTGGCTAGCTAATCTAGCTCAAGATTCTCTGGCTATCTATCTAACACCTAATCATTTTAAAACTTTGCTAATGATTCTCTGAGTGACCATAGAACAAGTTAATGTCAGTGAATCTCTTCATGGGGAGTGAAACAGAAAGGCAGAACCATAAAGCTTGGATAAACGCTCGATGCTAAGAATAATTACTGTGTAATATTAGCTTCATTGAGCATTTTCTAAAGGATTTATCAATATGTCTGAGGTAAATATTGACATTCCGGGTGGTTCTGTGTCATTTCTAGTATCGCGGTGTCCTTACAATTTGAACCAATGACTGTATAAGTGAATGCTGTGACAGGGATGAAGCTAAAAAGTCTCTGAGCCCCTCTAGTGGTTCTCTGCAGTGTGTACAATTTTAAACCCGGCCCATTTCCATGTTATTGTGTAGAAGAGATGGCAGGCAATGTTTCACTTTAAGTTACACCTCCACAAATAATTTTTAGGAATAGTGTTATAATTTTTCTAAGTTCAGATGACCATGATGTCTTCCCCACTATTTTACCTTATGATATATGCATTTTTTATATTGCTCATTCTGATGTCTAAGCTAGCTTGCTATATAGATAATATAACTAGCAAACCAATATATGTGAAAAAAGTGATGTCATAAACCAATGAAGCAAACACTAGCAAAGTTTCATAATAATTTACTGTTAAGTATATGACACTGTCAAACGTTAGGAATATACTGGTACAGGTAACCAGTCTCTACTTCCTAAACAAACCACACAGAAAGAATGAATGCGAAAAAAATAGGTATAAATATAAATAATTTTTAGTGGCTACATTATATTATGTATGTATGCAGGCATTACTTTGATTAAACTTAAGGGATAACTCAAACTAGCTAGCAAACCACAGCTCAGTCTGTCACAACTCAAAAGTTTGACAATCTTTTCCTGACAATGGCAAAATCATTTGGAGAACCGCATAATCTTATTAGGGTCACGGAGGGAGCCTACCTCTGCCAACAAAAAGGCAGGGTAAACCCTGAACAATTTGCCAGTCCAACTCAGGGCCAACACACACCCATTCACAATCACACCGGGGCAATTTTGGAACAGCCAGTTAGCCTGATGTGCATGTCTTGGACTGTGGGTGGAAACTGGAGCACCTATAGGAAACCCATGAAAGCACAGTGAGAACATGCAAACTCCACACAGATATGCCCTTGCTGAGCGCAGAACTCAAACCCAGGACCTTCTTTCTGTAAGGTAGGCATGCTAACCACTAGGCCACCAAGTCCCCCTACTACAGTTTTGCAGTTTACATATTGATTAATATCTACTTAAAACTTTGACTTAACTGTTAGGCGAATGTGTAAATTGCACTTTAAATAATAAATTGTGATTGCCCGTGTACAGGCATATCTAATATGGATGGGTAAGAGGCGAACCCCCTGGCATTCTGTCTGTATGTACTTTACAATTTCAAAATTTTCTCAAAATTTTAATCTACTCCCATTTCAACCCAAAAAAGGCTGCACAGTGGGAGGAAATGTTGGTGTGCTGTCCACTCACATATCCAGTCATTGGTCTTAACACACTGTTCTTTGCTAGCTTTCAAAACGTTTGTCTCCATTATTAGCTAGATTTAGTTCAGAGTTTGTTTCCCAATTACCTAACAAAAATGTTTTTCAGATGTGAATGGTGAAATACTGATAAATGAATATTATTATTATTATTTTGAACACGTTTTTAATTTTACAACATAGAGATGATTAGAATTTCATGTATGGCTGTAACATGGAAATGTGTGGTGTTGGAGTGGGTGGAAGACGGATGGAGATGATGTTCATGGCTGTACAGTTTCTCTCTAACATTCCTGAACAGGCTTCAATCCCTGATACATTCAGTCACTATATAGTGCAATAAACTCAAGTCTTGAGTTCAGAAGATTTCCATAACATACTGCAATAGGTTCCGTGCAGGATTTTTTTTCTGATTGCACTTCAGCAGAATAAAAGAGAATAAACAGATTAAACGGCATTCGGGTGAGTTCAGAAGATCAGAACATCAGTCCTGCGCTACAGAGCAGCTTCAAGCATTTTTGTGCACTTTATAGCACAGTTCATTGTGCACTTCGGCATATAATTTGGCTTGTCGCCTTATCTGCTCAGGAGGGAGGTGCTTGGAAAGGGGTGTGTCCAATTAATTAGTGAAATGAACACTACCTTTGAGCTATAGTCAAGGCAATAAGCTTCCTGTTTCTCATATAGAATGCATCCATAATTGGCCAGGCAGGAAAATGCTGATGTTTACACTAATAAATATCACAACAAGGGCGTGACTTAAAGGGGCATGTCTAAAAGTAAGCAGGTCAACAGAAACACCACTACTTACTCTGTCAGTCAGGGTCAGAGGTCACAAAGTTGAGGCAAGAATACGATGGTGCACGTCCTTGTGTGTGAAGATCAATACTAATAAGGGGTGGAGCCAGGGGGTAAGATAGGCTTTCAAAGAGCCAAAAGTGAGGAATGTGGCAGTCCAAGCTCCTCAGGAAGGCAGAGCATTACTCAACCTCAGGTCATGGGGCGGGGACTGCAGACTTAAGGACATATGAGGCCATACAACTGTATACATATGTTCAGCAAAGCATCACTGAACATTCAGTACTGGAACACCATACCATAGTGCTGTTTTATCCTAATTCCACAAGGGTCAACGGTCATAATTCTGAGGCAGCAATCTGGTGGTGTCTTTAGTTTAACGGTGTGGCTAAGGATCAGGCATACATGGTACATACATACATACTCCATGGCAATGCTGACAATTTAGGGGCGTGTATAAAGAGGAGCAGCCCAGTAAAGCAACAGCGATCACTTGCTCAGTCATCCTTGCCTTAGTTGATTCCGCCTCTTGGGGGTGTGGGGGTGTGATAGGAGGCAGGGCGAGGGCGTGGCTTCTCTCTCTTAGGGGTGTTGTTGATAAAGTCTAGGCTGCGGCGGCTGGAAGAAACAACATCAGCAACAAACTTGGTGCATTCGGCGCAAACGTCTCTCAGAGTGCAGCCTGCGACATAGAGGTACGGAAACTCATCTTCCACGGCACGGCGGGACAGCGAGCGCAGAGACCTGGGACAAAGACAGTTAGCTTTACGAGTCTGTACAGAAATGATGCTACTTTCAAATTCGACTGCGTAACACTAAAAGATGCAGATTAACTCAGCTCTTCAACACAAACTGATACTGTGTCACCATTCCTGTCTTTCAATACGGCAGAATACACAGAGGATGTGTTAATGATCAATGCTAAGTGCTACAAATAATTACAGTGCTTTTTATTCAAATGCAGAATATTTTAGTAATATACTATTTATTATAAAAGACAGCTAGCAAAAAATATGAACAGACTCACTTGTAGACATCGCTGCGCTGACTGTGGCTCTTCGGGCTGCTATGGAATCCCACAGCATAAACGGGAATGTGAGCTAGCTTCTTAGATGGCATTTTCATCTGTGAAAAAAATATTAACTATCAAAGCAGAATTTTACCCCACACAATAACATACAGATAACAGAGAGTAATGCTAATCAGCAAACAACTACTACAGGTTTTTGTCCCATGTCGGGTGTTACTACTGGAATGTCAGCCATTTTGTCTCTGTTCCAAACAGTATAAAACACTTCTAACCAGACAGTCAGATTTAACTGAGTTTTTGTTCTACTTGTTCATTAATGTACAAAAATACTTCTCCCCCCAAAAACCCCTTGTCGTTAATTAACTCATTAGCGCTCTAGCTAACACAGTGTCCTAAAGCACAAGTAAACTCTAATGAGAACACTTCATGCTAATGGTTTCTCTTCAGGTTCTGTTTCACAGTAGCATATTAAATGATGTGTCACTGACAGGAACATAGTGTGGAAGAAAAAAAAGGGCTGTGTTCAACGAAGATTTCAAGGTAGCCCACACACACACACACACACACACACTCATCGAGCGAATGTCAAACACACACACTGCTCCTCATGACAACTGAGAAAAAATAAAACCACACACACACAGTGCAAGACCACAGGAAAAAGAAACGCTGATCATGACATGCATCATGTGATATTGTTAGTACATGCGTGTATGTCCACACACTAAGGTCACGCTACAAACAGGAAGTGTGTAAAGCTGAGATAGGAAAGCTGAAATACCTTTGCACTGCATGAGCCACACACTGACCTGAGGGGTTTAACACACACAGGCAAAAAGCAAAACACAGTACAGTAATTTTCTGAAATACCTATCCTGAATATTAACCACAATAATAATTATTACAGATATAAATATTTATAACTCTTGCAGATTAATTTGAATTCACTTTCACAGTGTGAGAAAAAAAAGTATTTTTACAAAACAAACAAACATGACAAAGATGTCACCACGTTATCTGAAACCAGACATCCTACTGACCTTTTACACAACAGACATGTAGAAGGCCAAGAGAACAGAGGGAATTTCACCCTACAGCAGCAGCACACCTACAGACACACACACACACACACACAGGGCTGAATAATAAAGAACTGCATGATGTGCACATGCATGTGTGATTTTGTGTGTGTGTGTGTGTGAGAGAGAGAGAGAGAGAGAGAGAGAGAGAGAGAGATCACCTTGCCCTTCCTCAGGTTGTTATAAAGCTCTTTACTTTGGAGAAACTTCTCCATCTCTGCCTTCACCAACACATGACGCACGCTGATGACCTCATCAAGGGTCAACGCCAAACTCTCCACTGGGTGGCTAAACTCCTCCTAAGTGTGTCAGAAAGAGGCGGAGGGGTCAGATAAGAACATAAGTAGAGGTGAGTAGGGGAAGAGAAGGTGATAATGTGTTAGAGGTGAGTGGGTGTGTATCCTTGCTATGTTTCAGTAGTTTTGTGTTAGATGTGTAAAGGGAGGTGGGGCATACTGGTGCTCACCATCCACTGGTTAGCACTGAGGCTTTTGGATGGTGCTGATGCCTCACTGATCTCCTCCACCTCACCAAGAGAGTGGCACGCAGGAGATGCAGAAGACCAGCCAATCACAGGGAGTGAAGCTGCAGAGATGGCAGAGCCAGAAAATACTTAGACCAGTGATAGCCATCTAGATAGCCATGCAGATCAGATGAATTTAATAATATCAGGGCCACTATTTAGTTTTTGAATGTGTTTACAGTTGTAATGTTTTAATGTTGTAGTGTTTTTGTCCCCCCTGATGGTGATGAAATGAGGAACTGCAGAAAAGACTTGAGATACAACTTGATGAATTTGATTTGATGGCAGAGTAATGAGTGTGTGTGTGTGTGTGTGTGTGTGTGTCTAACCTCGGTGTGAACGTGTGTGTGTTGTTCCAGTGTGTGTATAGGAGCGCTGTCTCTCTCCACGCACACTCACTGAGGCACCCATCTCGTTTGTCTCATTCTGTAGCAGCTCAGCCAGGTCATGCTCAGAAAACGAACGATCACGCTTCATCATACTCTCCACACACTCCACACCATCAGGAGAGTCCTCATCCTACACACACAATATATAAATATATATATTGTGTGTGTAGG
>JAQMYF010000024.1:25626241-25638320 GCA_030014195.1 Neosilurus mollespiculum
TTATTGAGACCCCCAAACAAACTTAGAGCTGTAAAAGAGTCTAGATCCAGAGCTCAAGCTCAGTGAAGTGTGACGGTGATTGCTGCTACTGGAAGTGAGGTGTTTAGGGTCATTGAAAACCAGTACTCATGCTCAGATAGGATGGTTCCAAAAATATTACAGATAAAATTGTGTTGCATTTTCACTGGCAGTGAGTATAAATCATCTCAATAAAACAATTTCACCAACAAACAAGGTCCAGTTTTAAAGAAGCAGAAGGTTCCAGAAAGTTCCACATGTTAAAGTTTATGGAGGAGGTGACACAGGGGTCACAATCTGTAAAGTTCTTTATTTATTTATTATCTTCATTCCTCAGTGTACCATTAACAAAACACTCATTAAAAATCACTTAAACAATAATTCTGTAATAAATTATCACATTTACAGCATTATTTATTCACCGAGCCCTCAAGCTGATTCAACATCATCATTAGGGAGAAGATATCTCTCTCTCACACACACACACACACTCCTCAATCACCAGATTAAAGGAAATATTTCTATAAATCTTCATCGCTGTTTAATTGTGATCACAA
Source organism: Neosilurus mollespiculum (assembly GCA_030014195.1). Classification (NCBI taxonomy): domain Eukaryota; kingdom Metazoa; phylum Chordata; class Actinopteri; order Siluriformes; family Plotosidae; genus Neosilurus; species Neosilurus mollespiculum. Next base: position 25,626,817 of record JAQMYF010000024.1, read on the forward strand.
AGTGTAACTTAAACACTAATATTGATAAAGAATCAAATTTTGCACTTTGTGTCTAATTTTCTATTAATTTATCTTTACAATAGTGTGTACATTGGAAAGGGGCGTGGTCAGAAAGCAAGGTGGAGACTATGGAAGCAGTTACAATGGGGAAATAGGAAAAGGGGTGGGGCTATTAAGGGGGTAGAGGTATAAAAACATGGGCAGAAAAAAGAAATTGGTGGAGACAAGAAAAGGGACACGAACAGGGAACAGGGACATGAACAGGGAACAGGGACACGGACAGGAAATGGGGCGTGGCTACAACACTGTGCCATAAACTGGACTGTATCATAATAACAGCAAGTTCTGCCTTGTTTATGTTTCAACTAAAACTTTTCAACAAATTTTGCAATTTTACACACACACACACACACACACACACACACACACACACACACACACTTGTAACATGACCAATCCAGACAGCCACCCAGTGTCGTCCCACAACTCACATCTTCAGATAAATGAACCCACCACCACGCCTCCTAAACATCATTTCCTGCTGCTCACCAGGACCATATACTAGTCACCTGCGCAAAACTGCACTTCTTGCCATATTGTGTGTGCTGTATTACTCAGTTTAGCTCTTTATACCCACGCTTCCTGGTTCTGTAGATTCTGTCCCTGACTCCGTTTCACTTAAATTTTTTTTTTGTTTAATTCTTGGGTGTTTTCATTGTACATAATCCTCCCAGTGTGGTTTCACTGTTGTGGATCGTTTGTTTATCTTAATAAACCACTACAGTGACATGGCAGTCCATGTTTCTCATCATATCTCTGATGTACCTGCGTCACTATTCACTTATATTCTCTTTACAACTGTCATCGAGCCTGGCCGTGACTTTAAAACTGTATAAAGTGTAAATGTGTGTTTGTTGGTGGTGTAGTGATTAGCATGTTCCCCTCACAGCAAGTAGGTTCTGGGTTCGAGTCCCAGGTTTGGCTCGGGCGTTTCTGTGTGGAGTTTGCATGTTCTCCCCGTGCTTGCGTGGATTTCCTCGGGGTACTCTGGTTTCCTCCCACCATCCAAAGATATGTCGTTAGGAAAATTGGCTGCTCCAAATTGCCCCTAGGTGTGAATGGTAATGACTGTGTGTGTGTTTGCCCTGCAGTGGTCTGGCGAACTGTTCAGTGATACTCCACCTTCGCCCAATGTTGACTGAGATAATCATAATTTGATTAAGCGGCTCAGCAAATTAGTGAGTTAGTGTGTGTGTGTGTGTGTGAGCGTAATTTAATGTTCTAGTTCATCCCAAAATAGCCATACAGAGAACCTTCCTCAAACTTTAAGTAAAGTTGAGTTTAAATGTTTGCGTAAGCTGAACCAAACTAAACAAGTTACTACAAAATTAGAAAAGATTTATAAATACTGTTTCACTCTCACTCTCTCTCATGCTCTCTTTCTCTCTCTCTCTCTCTCTCAGTGGCATTCACCTGTAAATTAACGAGTTCATACACATCACAGCTGGTTTGCATTTGGTGACACCCATAAATGGTGTCGTGGGGAACAGCAGCTCTGAGCATCAGCACTGGAACGCCACAGAGCTGAGGTCTCAGCCTGAGACTTCCCTGAAAACTCACAACTGTCTTTCCACCCAGAACCCACATTACAAGATCACACAACAAATCACAATACAGGCACATGGTAATGTAACACTGTGCAGGAAAACCGTCTCGACCTTGACACTGGTAAGGCCAAGGAGCTAATCATGTCTGTCAAGAAGAAAGCTCCTATACTGTGGATTAAACACTCTGAGCCTTCGCATCACCAACAACCCAAGCCCGTCAGAACACACAATGCAAGTGAAGTCATCAGCCTCTGAACCAGTCATGGAAAAATCACACGCAGGGAAAAGAAGGACTTTTAAACCCACATGGGCTGCTGCCGCTGCAGTGGCTTCATTAATGTTATTCACTTCACTTGGCAGGGATTATATTGTTTCTAATGTTATAGCTGATCTGTGTGTACATGAACATATGAAATCGTTTGTGCCACTTGCCTCTAAAACATCAGTAACATGCGATAACACTGTCAACAAACAAAACCATCTGATTTTCTTCATGTTAAATCTCATGCACGAGTTATCTCAGTTGTGGGAGGAGGTTAATGTGTGTATGAGGGGGTTTGCTGTGAAGTCCATAAGTGTGAGCTGTGTTACTATATTTAACAAGTTGCTGATTATGTTTAAAACACATCAGAGGACAGTTACTGGTGCAATGTATCTGAAATTAGAGAAACGATTTTGCGCACACTGATGGATGTGATCTAAAACGGATCATTGGGTTTGACACCAACGTGCAGCAAACACACCAGCTTGAGTGTACAGGTACAGTGTCGTTAAAGCAAAAAGAGTGGAGAAGATTCTCTTTTAAACTGCATCTGATTTAGCATGAAAATTTTTTAACTAAAAAGGAATATTAAACATTTTAAAAGTAGACTTTTATATATTTATTTTGATGAAGATCTATGAGATTGTATTTTATCCATATCCAACAGATTGTAAGAAATATAGCATTTTTACTATTTTATTCAAATTGAAAATATTTGAATTGAAAATTATTAATTTCTACAAATGACGAAGAATGTAAACTCCAGTTTCCTCCCACAGTCCAAAGACACGCACATCAGGCTAATTGGCTGTTCCAAAATTGTGTGTGTGTGTGTGTGTGTTGCCCTGCAATGGTCTAGCAAGCTGATCAGGGTGTACCCCGCCTTTGCCCAGTGTTGACTTGGCACATGAGTGAAATTGCATAACAAAATTTGTTGCTTTTTAAATATTTTTTGGAGTTTAGTTTTCAAGTAGAGAATTTATTTCTTCTTCTGTAGGTTCGGCAAATAACACCACCATTTTGTTTTGTTTTTGATGGACTCACAGTATATGAGCTGATATCCTAGTAATGGGAAAGTCAATTGGAGTGCACAACTGCTATATCCAGTGGGAGTGGTTAAGATAACTACTGTTTATTATATGACAACGACACAACCATGTATGTTGTATATCTGATCGGCAAGTTATCCATTAGTTAGCGCACTATGCACTATGATCATTAGCAGCTTCTAGAGAAGAAATTTCTGTTTCCTTGAAGTGAAAAGGTATACTGGAAACATGCTAAAGGATAAAGAGCTTACAAAGGCCCGCAAAGTACTTCCTACTCTGTGAAAAGCGCTTGTTTGTCACAGGAAGAGAAACAAGATGAAAGTTACCAAAGCCCTCACAGACATGGATGAAGAAGTCTTGTTAAGAAGTGAGCAAGCAACAGCGCCTGATGTGAATTAAATAAGACCGCCATTTTAAAATGCCAGATAATAAACTACTTATTAATAATAATACTTATTAATCTCACCTTTGGCTCACCTCTGACTATGATTTCTCTGAACAGACCTCACACTCGGTTAATAAGTAGTTTATAAACAACAGATAAGTCATTTCATCTTAACAGGGCTATCTCTATAGTAAAACACAGCAACTCATCACTGCGATCAACTGAAGATGGCAGTTAGTTAGTCTTCTTACATGTCATTCTATACATACACATATAAAGACACACACACACACACACACACACACACACACACACACACTTCATAAAACACTCATAGATCTGAGAGACTTCCCTCATAATCCACTGTTCCTCAAACCATCTGACTCTAACGTCTATCTCTATATCAGAAATCACAAGATCACTCAGCCCATCTACGCAGCGTCGTTATTGTGTTGTTGTTCTGTATCGTATAAAGTATGAATGTTGCCCTTTTTTGCCACCACTTGTAATAAATAAGTAATAATGAACAGTTCAGATGCAGTCTTAAACAAACGTTCCTCTGAGACTGTCTAAAACCTTGCTTAGTTCTTATTCGCACCAGTATGTTTAGATGAAAGCCAGGTGAATTTGTAGTTCTCCAGGTGTGTGAGGTCGAGGTCAAGTTGCTTCAGCTCTTCCTCGCTGTTAACCAGACGGTAGCCCAGTAGATTCATGGCACTCCTACAGATCTCCTGGACCTGCTGGACTTTATCGTACTTTAAAGTCATCCTCCATGCCTGTGACACTTCGGAGGCGTTGCGTTTGGTGATCTGGAATGCTTCGCTGCGTGTACCTTTGCCCTTGCCATGTGTGATGTGGTGGATCCACTCCTGCAATGGCTCCGTCATCTTGAGTCCCACAAAGTCATACAGGCATTGGATCTCTGCTAGCGGGTTGCGTACCACATCCTCATAGCGCACAAGTTTGTAATGTCCTCGCAGAAAGTCGGGCGCTTTACGAACAGCAGTGTCATGTATCCGAATATGGCTCCTGCAGATTTCCTGCATCATGAGCTTCTGAGATTCGGTGGTCTTCCCGTTCAGGACGAGGCTGGTGTCTCTCTGTAACCCATATGCAGCCTGCTCACGGGAACTGTACACAGCCCGGGGGTCACGCACCAAGTGCAGGATGCGTAGATCAATCGAAGGGTCACGCAGCAGCGGGTACAGAGACTCCAGCTCAAAGAAACGCACCTCCTTCAGCACCACGTGGCTGTAGTTGTGACAAGCCTTCTCCGCCTGGTTCAGCCCCATCACGTTGCAGTGTTTCTCACATTCTGATATCTTTGTTGCAGTGTGTTGTGGGAACATGGGAGGACATGCCGGTGGGGAGCACAGTGCCTTGCTGTGGCTCCACATGAACAGGTCTGAGACGTTGTAATGGATGGGCATGTAGGCGTCAAATACGCTGAGGTCACATAGGAAAACGCGGTGCATCAGGTCCCTCACCGCCATGCGCAGGTTGCTTGCACTGGGATGCTGTAACCACGTCCACACATGCCACGCAGGCTCCATCAGGTAAAACACAGACGGGTGCTGGTTGAACACCTGGCCCAAGAATGATGAACCTGATCGCCATGACGACAGCAGCAGCACATGCACTTTGCCCCCAGATGCAGTAACAGGGTCAGAAGGGGGTGGGCTTATGCGGCCCTGCCAGCCAATGAACAGCACCACAACAACAACCTGAAGGAGCAGCAGCGCCAGCGCAGCATGGGCGGGAACACGGAAGTGCAGCATCGCAGCCTGATAACACAAACAGATAGCATTAAAGACCAGGGAAATTAAACAGAATCATTACAATAACACACACACACATATACACACCACACACACATACGCACAAACACACACACGCACACACACCGCACACACACGCACACACACCGCACACACACGCACAAACACACACAAACACACACAGGGGCCTGTACTGTATAGTAATCTTGTACTTCTATCTTTCTCATTGACATTACATTTAATACCCTCTTATTTTGACCTTAAAAACCCAAACTTTACCCTAATCTAAACCTGATTCTAACCTGAACCTTAAAACCAAGTCTTAAACCTTAAATAGCATTTTTGAAGAAGTGCGGACCAGCCAAAATGTCAAAATGCTTTAACCAGCCACACTGTTAGTTAAAAATGTACTCAATCAGTAGCAAATACAAGTACTCACAAACACACACACACACTGTCGCTCATTACAGTTAACACAAAATAAGAAATTTTTAATTTTGAACGATGGCCACAATACTGCTAACTACACAGCTTTTCAACAAACCAAGTCACCCTTTCATTTCTGGTAGGTCACATGACACGGATTGGGAAACAAGTGTGCAAATTGCATGTGTTCACTTTGTTGAATGAAATGAAACCGACATTATGGTGCATTATTGTAAAAATGATTCTACAAACCTTTAGGGGCCCAAGGTAACACTGGCGACTAGTAATAATTTTTGGCACCTCACAGATCAGAAGGAAACAAACAAATCCAAAAAATTAAGATGTTTAAAGCAGCATGAAAAAAAGAACACTTTGCTGATAAAACACACTTGTTAAACAAACCAACACTTTAACAAGAACAATTCACCATGAGCAGTAGTTGTCCTACAATGTGTTTTTAGCCCTCCATTCTTTCAAGGTGATCCACTTTTCAATGACTTTCTGGTGTTTTGGACCCATGAACTGAGGAAGGCCTGTGGCCTGCCGGTCTGAAATGTCATATATTTGGTCCTCCATAAATTCAGTCACAAGCCTTTTTCTATGAGCAGGAAATCGATTATTATGTTTACTCTCCAATAAATCTGATCTGATATAGAGGAAATCATGTTAGTACCTCCACCAGGAGGAGCTATAGATCTATGGCATTGTAATCAGAGGTGTTTGTCCATTTGTCTGTTTGAGAACAATTTCCTGACAAATCTACCAGATGGATTTCAGCCACACATTGTCATTATGTTACCCCATCCAAATCCTGGAAATGATTAGCTGTTGAAAGGTCAAGGTCAAAGTGCAACATTACATTGCATTAAGAGGGAAAAAAAATTAGCAAACATTTGGCCTCATTCACTACCTTTTCTTACAAACAAATTCATTCCTAACTCTCACCTTTCTGCACATTTCTGACATTCACCAATATTTTCTTATCTGGGATTTTTTGTTTTTAGCTATGAACAGAACCTATTAACACAAAGGAGCACCCTACACACATATTGTGGCAGAAGTGATTATTGCCAAGGCACTACTATATTCAATTTCTTTAACATATTATACGTTTTAAATAATTATTTTAATTATATTACAAAACATCTTGCAAATAACTATAATTTCATGACTTATCAATTATGTTTGTTGGAAACCATGGCTTATTAAATCATCGACCATGGCGATCATAGGCCAATTCTTTAAAAACTGGAACAATGGCATATTTACTCTTAGTAGAATAAATTACAGCAAGTACACTTAGGAGAAAATGCATCTTTGAAGACCAACAACAAATCTGAGGTTTAAGAATACGAAATGAATCCAGCGTGGACCTTTCTTATGAATTTTCTTAAAAGCAAATTAAAACAACTTATGAAGATACTGATGAATGGGGCCCAGTGTCCCTAGTTTGGGGTGCAATTTCTCAGTGCTCCATAGTAATGAAAATCGAAGACTCTGACTGGAGGAATTTTCTGTTTCTAATGTGTGTTTTTCTCTCAGCAACAGTCACCTATTGCTGGGCTGCCACACTGCTGGGGCACAAGTTCCTAGTGCCCTAAGTAAGAGAAAGAGGAGGGTAGAAAGAGGACAAAGGAGAATCTGAACGCAAATGACCGGGTAAATAAGAATTCTTGAGAATTCCAAACACATTCATATTGAAATAAACACATATTGATCATTATAAAAAAAACAACTTTGAAGATTATTCATTATTCATTTAATGATTAAGAAAGATTTTTTAATCACTTTTTCCATCAGGTGGGACAGTGACCCAGCACCCCCTATTGGCTATCCACTACTGCAATTTTTCTTGCTGAGCAGAGATATGGGGCACCAAATGTAAAAATTTGATGCAAAGTTTTCACGCACACATTTTCCACATTTAGCTCATTTTCTCCATGTAAAAATTTGACTGCAAAGTTTTCGCGCACACTTTTTCCACATTTAGCTCATTTTTCCTCACATTTAAGTTTGAGTCACATCTAAAACAACGTCTTACATTTAACTGTTAGGAAAATAGTTGCTTGTCTAACCTTAATGCTAAATCTAAATCTAAATGTTAAATCTAAATCTAAATGCTAAATCTAAATGTTAAATCTAAATGCTAAATTTAAATTTAAAATAAAACCGATTTAGATTTAACATTTAGATTTAACATTTAGATTTAGACCAAACCAGAACTCCTCAACACCTCAGCTGTGCCTAGAAATTCTATCCATAAAAATTATGAACAGAACCAGTGACAAAGGGCAGCCTTGCAGAGTCCAACTCCCTCTGGAAACGAATTTGACATGTTGTTACCAATGCGGACCAAGCTCTGGTTCCGGCAATACAGAGACCGAACGACCCATAGCAACGGGTCCGGTATTCCATATTCCCGGAGCACACCCCACAAGATAGCCCAAGAGACACGGTTGAAAGCCTTTTCCAAGTCCACAAAGCACATGTGGACAGGTTGGGCAAACTCCCATGCCCCCTCCAGGATACTGTAGAGTGTGTAGAGTCTTTATGATTGGGTACAGGAAATTAGCAGCAGAGAGAAAAAATGCAGAGTGCATAGGGGTGCAGTGTGCTAGTTTGCATTACATGTTGCTAGTTTATATTACAGGTTGATATATATATATATATATATATATATATATATAGCGCAAAAAATATAGATTGTTCAGCAGATTATATAACAGGATGATATGTATTGAGAGGGATGTGTACTGTCCTTGACAATGTTCCTGGCTTTGCTCAGACAGCGGGTATTGTAGATGTCTGAGGGGGGGCAGAGAGGCTCCAGTGATCTTTTCGGCCGTCTTTACAATCCGCTGCAGGGCCTTACGGACTGCAGCAGTGCAGTTGCCAAACCATGCTGTGATGGCGCTGCTGAGGATGCTCTCAATAGTTCTAGAAACTTTGTGCTCTGGATCTCTCTCTATTGAGAGGTTATTAATGCACAGTGGAGTGTGTTTGTGTGGAGTCCGTCTGAAGTCAATGACTAGTTCCTTTGTTTTTTCCACGTTGAGAAATAGGAATCAGTCACTGAGCTGTGCCACCTCCTCTCTGTACAGGGCCTTATTGCCCCTGCTGACCCAGCCCACCACTGTCATCGGCAAACTTGATGATGTTTGAGCTGTGCATTGCCACATCATGGGTGAGGAGTGTGAACAGCAGTGGACTGAGCTCCTGTGTTCTATATGTTTGTGCTGGAGGTCCTGTTCCCAATCCGGACTGCCTGGGGTCTTCCTACCAGTAAGTCTAAGATCCAGTTGCAGAGTGATGTGCTCAGGCCCAGCTCACCTAGTTCCCTTATCAGCTGCTGAGGGATAATGGTGTTGAATGCTGAGCTGAAGTCAATGAACAGCATCCTGGCAAACGTGTACTTTTTATCCAGATGGATTGCTGTGTTTATGGCTTAATTCGTGGAGCGGTTGGGAAGATACGCAAACTGCATCAGGTCCAGTGTGATGGGTAACTGCGACTTGATGTGTCTCATGACTAGCCTTTTCGAAGCACTTCATGATGGTGAATGTCAGTGCAACTGAGTGGTAGTCATTGAGGCAGGTCACTGTGGATTTCTTTGGTACAGGAGTGATGGTAATGGTCTTGAGACAGGTGGGGACAACAGTGGGGGTCAGAGAGATGTTGAGCACATCAGAAGACAAGGATGTCAGCCAGTTGATCTGCACATTCTTTCAGCACTAGTCCTGGTATACCGTCAGGCCCATCAGCTTTCCATGGGTTGACTCTGAGCAAGGTCTTCCTCACTTCAGAGGTGGACAGGCGGAGCACCATGTCGTTGGGAGAAAGGGTGTCTTTCATTACCACTGAGTCATTCTGTACATCAAACCTTGTGTAGAACTGGTTCAGTGCCTCAGGAAGGAACTCATCGCCATTGCAGGACAGTGTAGCAGGCCTGTAGTCGGTGATAGCTTGTATGCTCTGACATAGGTGACGTGTGCCGTTTGTATCTGTGAAGTGATTGTGGATTCTCTGAGCATAAGTGCGATTTGCTGTTCTAATGGACCGGAACAGCTCAGCTCTAGCTTTTCTCAGAGCTGCCTAGTCCCTAGACCTGTAGGCAGCACCCCTGACTTTCAGTAGCACTCTCACCTCTGCAGTCATCCATGATTTCTGGTTGGGACGTGTAACGATGGTCTTAGAGATAGACACATCCTCTGTGCACTAGTTGATGAAGCTGGTCACAGCTGAAGTGTATTCCTCCAAGTCAATAATGCCGTTGTAGGTGGCTGCCTGCTTGAATATGTCCCAGTCTGTGCGCTCAAAACAGTCCTGAAGGGCCGACATTGCTTCCTCAGGCCAGGTCTTTATCGCTCTCTGATGCGTTTTACTAGGGGCTGATATACAGGAGTTAGCATAACAGTGAAATGGTCTGAGTGTCCCAAGTGGGGGAGGGGAACAGCTCGGTAAGCACCAGTGATGTTTGTGTAAACACAGTCCAATATACCCCCCCAAAATATTCTGCATTGTCATGTCCCCTGACCCTGTGTTACCCATTAAGTACCTAGACCAAGATGTGTCTGATTTATCTCACCAAAGTTTTATAATGAACTAAAATTATCTTTTGATTTTTCATAATAACATAAGCAATGTTATGTTTTGTCTTGTTCCTCAAGGAAATTTTCTCTTACTACCAGTCTGCATTCAGAGTATATACATATATACAGTGTTACAAATAAAAATGAAAAAGGTGGTGGTCCACCAGAAAACTTCTTGATAGTAAATTGGTTGTCTGCATTTTAAATTGGTTTCCCTTTTTGAAATATCCTTAATATCATGTTCATCATGTCTACATAGGCTTACTAAACAAAAAACAAAAACTGCCAACCTTTTTAATATTCACTAATAAACTATATCAAGTACATGTATACACGTTACATATTCCCATAGTGTAATGTACATGTTTACATTTTGTCAATACTCACTGAACACCATCATTTCCAACACCCAATCACTGAACACCATCATTTTCAACAGCCAATCAATAGTGGCCCTTATTCCCAACACCCAGTCACTGGACACCATCGTTCCCAACATTCAATTACAGATCATTATTCCCAACACCTAATTTTCACCATCATGTCCAACACCCAATCACCATCCTTCCCAACATTACTGATAACTTTGGTGTGCTAACAATTAATTTTTATCATATACTAGCATACCCATAAGCATTTAATTCCATGTGTATTTTGTTTTCTGACTAACCTATATTCTTAGGTTTTGATATGCAAGTCATCTTGATGACTCGATTACTATGCAACTTTGCACATAGGCCATATGGTGATATTCAGAGCATGTATTCCCCACTTTCCTCTGAAAGCAGTTGGAAGTATAGTTGGTTAAATGGCACTTAAGCATTTTCTTATTAGATGAATAATAAGAAAGAGAGGGGGTGTGTATGCCACAACCTTACCAGCTTTCAAGTTTCAAGTTTAAAGTTTCAAGTTTATTTGTCATATACAGGTAACAATGAAACATCACTACTGGCAATGAATTCAGACTCAGAGCCTCCTCAAAATTGCACTTAACAAATATTGCGCATAAATTTAGCATTGAGATAAAATACAAGTAAGAATAAAACTATAAAAGTGACAGGAGTCAATATATATATATATATATATATAAATATATATATATAGTGTGTGTATATATATATATATATATATTATGTTGACAAATAAACTAAAAGGAATGTGATTATATATATGTATGTATGTATGTATATGTATGTACATAGTGGGATAAAAAACAAAATATTAGTGGGAAAAAAATACTAATGGAGAACACTAAGAAAAATACTAAAAACGCTAAAGTGGTTGTAGTGCAGAAGTAGTGTGTGCATGTACAGTGTGTACAATGAGTCTGCAAAAGTGTGCAGATTGTCCAGTATATCAGCAGTTCAGTAGCCTGATGGCTTGTGGGTAGAAACTGTCCCTGAATCTG
>JAQMYF010000024.1:25638420-25665435 GCA_030014195.1 Neosilurus mollespiculum
CACACACACACACACACACACACACACACACACACACACATATATATATATATATATATATATATATATATATACAGAGAGAAAGAGAGAGAGAGAGATATCCACAGGTCTGAACAAACATTTATTTATTGAGATTAAAAAGAATTACACACTCGTTTACAAAACTACAGTGATACTGTTATACAAAACTATGCACATCATTTATACACACACGAGTCAGGAGGAGTGAGGTTTGTGCAGAGAGCCTGGTACTGTGGGCAGGACTCGGTTGTGGAAGACGAAGGTTTGAATGCGTTGGAAGATCCAGAGGAAGATGAGCAGCACGCTGACATACTGAACCCAGGCAAACTTCACTGTCTCCCAGAAACCCGGACGATACGTTATACACAGTTAAGGAAAAGAAATGCAACATTGTTGTGTATAAATGACATCCACAGCAGAACTCCCTAAACATACAGATCACGAGACACTCAGGCACTCACACAATGCACTGCAAACAATCTAATATTTCCTGTTTGAAGAGTACACAACACTAAAACAGAGATGAATACATTTATTTCTAGAATTTTAAAGATTTTTTGTCTGATCACTGATTGCAGTGATCACTGCACTGGCTCTTCTGCTTATTTATTCTGAGTGGAGCTCCATAACCATAGAACATGAATTGGATGGTTGACTTGTGTCCGCACATGCCCAACACAGGAAAGCCAATAAGGCTGCTGCGTCACTGATTTTATGCTGACTTGGGCAGCAATTTAAAAAAAACCAACGTCTGGCTTACTACCAGGATTAAGGCGAGCATTACAATCAAACTATCTCATGCAATCCCAGTGAATCATATTTACATTCACAATCACACACAAACACATTCCCATTCACATTTCCAATAATATTCACACACATTCACACTCACAATCACACACATATTTACACTCATACTTACTTTTACACCTATTTACATTCAGAGTATCCAGTGGACCTAATGTGCATGTCTTTGTACTGTGGAAGGAAACTGGAACACATAGATTAAACCAACAACCCCAGAACCCCAGAACTGTCTCTCTGTTTGGTAAAAGTGATAAACACTAAATCAGGGCATCGCCCACCTGCTGACTGTCTACTGATACCATGAACAATTCAGCATATCATATATCATTATCTCCTAATTAAACTGTTTCTTTACATTACACTTATCCACTGTATAATCTCTATGATTACTCATCTTTGATTACATTTTGCACTAATCCAATCATGGGATGATTAACTCCAAGCAGGTTTACACTCCTTTTACCTCTGCACCGGAGAATTCTCAGGAAAATGCAGGGATTCTGAATAATGACCTGAAGTAATTCTGAAGGAAAAAAATGAAGACTAAAACTGTTTATGCATTTAGAATAGTTTTTTTTTTATTGATAATTCTGAACCTGATGGTTGGGATGGTAAGCTAGCTACCAGCAATTATAGCATGGTAAATCTTTTCCGCATATAGTAATGATTTAGCATATAACATTGATTAAAAGTTAGTATCTATCAAGTATCAATAATACTAAACTCATATTTATCATTGTTATATGACTGAGCAATTGAAGTTTAAGAGCCTTACGCAAAGGCCACACGGCGACAACATGGTCGTACTGGGGCTTGAACCCTCAATCTTCTGATCAGTAACCCAGAGCCGTAACTACTGAGCCACCACTGCCCATACCAAGTTTTAAGACTATTTGGGCTGACAGGGATGGTACACTGAGCAGTAAGAAGAAAGGTGAAGGGACTGCTATCTTTGTGAATGAAACGTGGCGTAATACTGGACATGTTACTCTGAAGGAACGCCTCTGCCCACTGGATATTGAACCTCTAAGTGTGAGCATGCGTCCACATTATTTATCACGGTAATTTCCCTCCGCCATATTAACCAGTGCTTACATTCCACCATCAGCTGACCAGACTACAGCATGTAACACCATATATGCTACTATTGCTAGGTTACTGTGTCAATTTCTTGAGGCATCTGTGGCCATAACTGGTGATTTAAACTGTGTTACTCTGGACTAAACTGTCCCAACATTTCATCAGATTGTAGACTGCATTACATGAGAAAAGAAAGCTCTGGACCTTCTGTATGCAAATAATTCAGATTCATACAGTGTCACTGCAAACTTCAGTGCCACTGTTTAATGGCATGAAGCAGATCACAGCATCATCAGCAGGACAGCAGTCAACAGGTTCATCTCCTGAACCCCTGCTGGTTGTTCCCACAATGTTGGAGATCTCTTACCAGACTGTGGTTGCAAGCATCATCAACTTTGTTTTGATCTGTTTGGGGAGCAGCATCAGTGCCAATAATGCCAACAGAATTAACAATCTCACCAACAAGGCTCGGACTATCATTGGACACATTGCGAGATGTTTGGGTCAGTGGGGGACACTGAACAAACTGTTCTCCCTCTTGGAAAACCCATTCCACCCCCTCCATGATTCAATACTGAAAGAGAGCAGTTATTTCCCAGACTTATTTAGATCCACTGTCATAAAGAATACTACAGGAACTCATTCCTGCCTTTTGCCGTAGCACTGTACAACAACTCACCTCTGTGTGACAGATGAACACTGCCACCTGCACAGGTGCATACCTTCTCTTTTAAAATACTGTGTCTGTATTTAATTCTTTTTTTTACTATATTGTAAATACTTTTATTTAGCTATTAGTTATATAATTATTATATTGGTATTAAATTATTGTTATATTATATTCGATTATTATATAACAATATAATATTGTATCTTCTTCTTCTTATTATTATTACCTGAAATCCTTAGTTGTCTATTATTCATTGCCAGTTTGCAAATCTGTTTTTGCACATCTGATTCCATGGTGTTTATTCTGTACATATCCCTATAGTGCAATCAGTCACTTCTCCTCCCATCCACAACTCTGCCCTTAATTGAGATTTAAATTCTGTTTCTGTATGTACTTTCAGACTATCTTAGTTTTTATATTTTATGTTTATATTCTTTACACACATTTAGATGTTTTCTATAATAATTATCACCTAATTTTTGCTGTCCCCAGTGCTATAATGCAAGAAATTCCCTCACAGGATCAATAAAGTACATTCCTTGATCCATCCATCCATCTATACATCAGAACTCCTGAAATAACATTACCCCTGTCTGCATTAGATGCTGTTTAGGGAGTCTGGGTACTAGAGTAGATTCTCAGTCACTTTTGTTACACATACGTATGTTACTGATGTAATAAAATGTACAGATGTTACGAGAGTATTACACTACACATCTAAAATTTTAAAAAGGTGTGAGGAGATAAAGAATTTCGACTTTTGAGTTTCAATGTCAGTGGAACAGAATTATTATTATTAACCTTAAATTATCCTAACACACACACACACACACACACAATATAATCACATACTGTCTTTCCTGCATAAATGAAATTAAAATAATATTTTGAAAGATGAAACAGTTTCATTTTCACGGAGGTAAAGGATATGATATTATCTCCACCGGGTAACGGATTTCTGCGTTAATTTGAAATGGAGCATTCGCCGCACGACCGACTGTCCACACAGGGACTGGACATGACAGATAGGTGGTTACTGTGAAAAAGAGATAGATAGAGAGAGACAGACAGAGAGAGAGAGAGAGAGAGAGAGAGAGAGAGAATGAATAAAACACTTTTTCAGTACTCCAACCACTGTGTACTCATACACACACACACATTAAACATACAGTTTCTCTCCTGATACTTCCTGATGATGGTGGTGAGGTCATAAGAATCTGCAAAAGGACTGGCTGAGTCAATCACAGACACCTGAAGAACAAACAAAAGAACAGGAAGAGATTACTTTTACAACCACACACACACACACACACACACACACACACAAACAAACACAGTGCTCATCACAGTAATCATAATCTAAATTATAAAATGATTGCTTAGTATGTATTCCAG
This sequence comes from Neosilurus mollespiculum, assembly GCA_030014195.1. Taxonomy (NCBI): domain Eukaryota; kingdom Metazoa; phylum Chordata; class Actinopteri; order Siluriformes; family Plotosidae; genus Neosilurus; species Neosilurus mollespiculum. The sequence continues at coordinate 25,642,394 of JAQMYF010000024.1, forward strand.
TAAAGTTAGATATAATTTTCTTATTGTGTGTGTGTATATCTACTCATTTCCTACTGACGTTATAATCAGTGTGAACACCGCGGTGAAAGAGAGGCTCCTTCTGCTGCAGCCTTAGATCTCCACTAATGAAGAGCTGAGACATGGGGACAGGAGACAAGGACTGAACCAACACCATCGACTGCATCACCACCACCGACATCCGCTACAAGGGGGGAGAGTTCTCAGTCTATTATTATTATTTCTTTTGCTATTATTTTAATTGATAATGTTGTTAAGTATAAAGCTGTACACGGAGTTGGTATGAAAAGGTGAGTAGTAGTTGGATGCTGTAGATCTGCTCTGTACTATTCAGAGGAACAGACAGTTGCAGAGACAGATGGTCTGCTTTTCCATCCCCATTCCTGTCATTCTCTCGCACCTACAGATAGACAGATATGTTATATAAATAAACACACAGAAAGACAAACAGATTAAGACCGCTAGACTCACAAACAGAGAGCCAGATTCACAGACAGATAGACTCACAAACAAAGAGTCAGATTCACAGACAGATAGACTTACAAACAGAGAGCCAGATTCATAGACAGAGAGCCAGATTCACAGACAAACAGATAGATTCACAGACAGAAAGGTAGACAGACAGAAACACTCACAGACACAGTGGGAATGCGCAGTTTGTCCCCCAGCAGGGTGTTGAAGTTGGAGAATGTGCCCCACGCTACATAATCTCCATTAACACTCGTCACACCCACCATCAACATCTCATACTGAAACTGTACCACAGGCTGCTCCTCATACGTGCTCCGCTTCAGCCAGAACCCTGCAACACACACACACACACACACACACACACACACAATAATCTGTGGTATGCAGAGGATAAAAAAGGCTTTTAGTGTCTGAAAACTTTCAGCTGTTTTGAAAACTGAATTTCAAGGAGTTGAATGAAAACAAAAACAAACGCATGTGCTTTTCAGACTAAAATGTTTCCATAAGAAGTAACATTTCATAACTTTATTTCTGTCTTTTTCCCCCAATATGTGTCTGATCTCCTCTATGTAAGCTGCTGCTGATATTCTGATGATGTGGTGTAGACTCAGGCGAGGTGTTAGGTCTGTACCTTGGCTCCTGTAGGTGATGAGCAGAGGGGGGATGTAAGTGAGTAGATACACCACTAGCACAAACACACTGGCACGGGAACAAACACTGGCTTTATACCGGATTAAAACCGGGTGAGAATACACTTCATAAAATCCCATAATAAACCCACAGACAGCACGAGCTCCGTGGTTTAGCTAAACGTTGCTAGCATACATGCTAAGATAACTGCAGCTAACCTCCTCCTCTGAACTGACTGTGTTTGTAAGATGAGTCGCACGAGGGTTAATTTAAATTAACTGTGTATAATTATCATATTTTGGTTGACAAAATACACAGCCTTAACGTTCCGAAGAGCTAAAACGCTAGCATCACACGAGTTACGGTTACTTCCGGTTTGAGAAGCGTCGCCGCGTTACCATGGCCGCTTCACCATCCTGGCAACCCAGAGCCCCGCCCACAGCGCAGCTCTGAAAAACATGCAGCTCATACGTTTACTGTATTTCATACTTTTATATTATGATATGCACATTTTGTATTAATTGAATCACACGTAATTGCACAATGTATGTGTAATAATGCTATTTTTAAAATATGAAATAAAAAATGTCTCAATGTAACAATGCATTTTTAACTATTTAACATTAATTTACACTTTAATCACACCATCAATTTACATTATTATTAGATTAATGCTTTACATCATTAACATGGTTATAGGGCAGAGTTTAGTTAATTTTATGAAAGGGCACAATTATGCAAGATGATTATGGAATGGAAGGAGTCTCCTGTGTCAGTGCCCTGTAACAGTCAGTTAATAATTAAGTGTACGCTCTAGTTTACACTTCTTAACAGTTTGACAGTCACATGACAAGGTCCACTTTCTCAATTTTTTTTATTTCTTTTTTTTTATTACTCACTCACTCATTTGCTGAAATGCTTAATCCTCACTGCTGGGGTCAAGGGGAGGCTGTGCCTTTCTTAGTCAACACTGGGCGAAGGCGGGGTACACCCTGAACACCTCATCAGTCCATGGAGGGCAACACACACACACACAATTATTCACACGCACATCCACACCTAGGGGCAATTCGGAACAGCTAAGCTGAATGGGCATGTTTTTGGACTGCGGGAGAAAACTGGGTTACCCAGCGGAAACCCACGCTAACACGGGGAGAACATGCAAACTCCACACAGAAAGGCCAGAGCCCAGGACACGAACCCCGGACCTTTTTGCTGAGAGGCAAATGTGCTAAACACTACACCACTGGGCCATCCTATCTTATATTATTTTATCTTAAAAAGCTCTCTGAATGTTTTCTTACTGCATTAGCTCCAAAAAAAGTTTATGAACTAATGGTATTCCAGCCTGGGCCTCAGCGAACTAGACACTCATTTCCAGGAATTTGTTCACATGCAGACAGACAAACAAGCACCGGTGATTATAACAATACCTCAACCAAAACTCACACACGAATGACTAATCTGACGAACAGGCGCGAGCTCCAGAAATGTTCGGAACAAACCAGATCAGGCAAAGGAAGTTGGTCTAACAATTTATTACAGATGAGCCAATAAATGTAACGATTAACAATAAGTCTGACAAAACTTAGTAGGAGGAGAGATGGTCGTCAGCCCGTTGTTTCTGAGAGTAGGAGACGAGAGGCGAAGACTGGAGAGAGCTTGCGGTGAGTAGAATGTTTCCACTGAGATGTTTGTGGTTGTCAGATCTGTGACATCATCACTACATCACAACTGGTAGGTTTGTCATAGTAGATATACATCATAGTGCATTACCATAGATACAGGATGTGGCTGTGACGTCACACTAAAATGTACTTATAGAGGAACTGAAATCCTCACCCTATTACAGCATAATAATGTTGTAATAATAATATAAGTGAAATGGTGGTGATGTGATTAAACGCTTTCTCTCTCTGTCTCTCCAAACACTGGTAAGGAAATGGAGTCGCCTGCATGACGTCATTCTCTCTGGGCCGTTCCTGGTGCGCAGGCGCAGTACTGACAGCTAGCCTCGCCAAGCTAACAACATTAGTGACGTTTTGGTTTGGACAGTGTTGATTTTAGTGAATTCGTCTTTTTAAATTCCAGCCCGTTTTGGTTTTAAATCTCTTCTGTTCTCTTTTTTACCGTCTGCATTACGCTGTGGAGGAGGAGAGGAAGCTGCAAACATGAAATGGATGTTTAAAGAAGATCATTCTCTCGGTAATGTGTAAATACAGACAGACAGAGTAACCAGAGAGAAAGAAAACAACCAGAGGGTTTCTATTCAGCCTCATAAACATCATCATATCTCTTACATTCACATTAACATCAATATTTCTAGCTCAGGACTGTGGGAAGCCAATGTTATTGTAGTGTTATTGTTTACATTCTGTGTGTGTGTGTGTGTGTGTGTGTGTGTGTGTTCTAAAGGATTTTCTCACCCGGTGTCATTAATAATAATAATAATAATAATAGTAATAGTAATAGTAGTAGTACTGGAACTAACAGATGGTGCATCTGTTATGACCAGTAATTTAAAATAATTTTATTATGAAAATATATATAATTAATCATCATTTCTTATTTCGCTCATTTGGATCCTTAATGTTTATTTTCCTGTGATATAATAATAATAACTTTCTTAATTCTGTGTTTTTTAAGTATTGATTCTCACATATTCACTAGATTAGAAAAACAAAGGGTTGAGATTTTATGTATAAACAGAATTTATCCCAAATTTAAAAAAACATTAGTGCATCCTGTTTTCCTACATGTTCTCATCTCAAAGTGTGCTGTATTATCTAATCATGATGTTGATGTTGTCCACCCCAATGCCTACTCTGACTCTCTCCCCAACTCACACTCAACTCCCACCTCAACTCCCAGCACAAATCCCACCCTGACTCCCAACCCAGCTCTCACCTCGACACCCAAACCCAATCCCATTCTGACTCCATGCCAACTCCCACCTTGACTCACAGCCCAAACCAAACCCCCCCCCCCCCCCCAGCTCGACTCCCACCTTGATTCCCAGCCTGATTCCCACCCTGACACCCACCCCGACTTCACCCTTATTTCCACCACAACTTCCACCCCTACGCCCACCTTGGCCGCCTCTGGCTCTGATCCCATGTCTCCATCTCCACATTAGGAGATATTGATCAGTTGTAAAGTGTATATGGCACTGTGAGAGTGTGGAGTTTAATAATGCAGTGTTTCAGAGAGCTGAGTGCTCTAATGGCTTTCAATGTTAATAAAATGCAGCATTCCTCCTTAGACAAGAGAAAATCTGAAGTAATGATTCAACAAAATATAACAGGGTGGGTGTGCTGATAGAGAACAAAAAAAATATGCAGTTTAGTTTTATTTGTATTTACACATAATGGTCATTTACACAAAGCAGCTTTACTGAGTAAACAAATTTCTTAAAGAATTTAAACTTATGATTTTAAACAATTCTGTATAAATCCTATACGTCCCTAATGAGCAAGCCTGATGATGATGCAACGAAAAACATCCCCCAGACTACACGAGGGATAAACATTGAGGGGAACCAGACTAAAAAAAAAAACCTCATCCTTATTTGGTAATGTAGATTGTAGGGATCTTCCATAACTGTGTCTGTCATGGGGTTAAAATACAAATTGTGTAGACATTGTAAAAACATGTGTAAATTACATGATGTTGAGGTTATGAGCTGTTCACAGATGAAGCACGTGCATTCAACCTTGAAATTACCAATATCTTTTGAAAGACCCTACCTGATATATTCATATACCATGAAATCATGAAGGGTGAAGGGTGCACTGAGATAATTAAAGTCAAAACCCAATCATTTAGTTTGGAATTTGGCCCTTGGGACCCCTCCCCTTAAGAAGGCCGTACATTTTTTTTTGAAGGGTTACAGAGATAAAAAATGTGATTTCCATCAGTTTTGGCAATATGTTTACCCCAACAAAATTTTTGTTGGAATCTAAGGGGGTGATTTTACAAGTAAAGCATCACCCCCATGCTTTACTGGGTGATTCTTAGCTAACTGTTCTAAGAATCACCCCCATGCTTTACTGGGTGATTCTTAGAACAGTTAGCTCTTACATTTAATATTAAATGGAACAAGTGAGTTCCTGTTGCTACTTATGTTATGGTTAGCTATAAGCACTCGTTTCCTCACCACCTCTCTTTATTCTCTCTTCAAATTAGTAAGAGAAAAGAATCACAGCTTGTCATGTGACCAAGAAATCCCACAGAAGTATGTCTGACTGGTACAATGTGCTGACAGTGGAGACTCCTTCCATTAATGCTCTGTTGCATAAACACATTTCTAATCTCTTTATTATCAGTGTTGTGTGCACTGTACATGCCCCGTGAATGATCTGTTAGTATAGAAACGATAAAGTATTAGAACAAATGCATTAATATAAACCTGCAATACGTGTCAGAGCTGCTGATATACAGCAATAATCACCTTCTGACCAATCACAATCCAGAACTCAGCATCTTCGTGCCAATTACAGCCCAGAGCTCAGCAGCAGTGTGTTTAAAACACTTTGTTCTTTGTTCCGTTTTCCTTCCACAGAGCACCGGTGTGTGGAATCGGCCAAGATCCGAAACAAATATCCTGACAGGGTTCCTGTGAGTAACACACCCACACACACCTACAGGGTAAACTGATGCTTAAATTTGTATGCTTTCAGGTCATTATCATGAATTTTTTTTTGTTTTTGAGAGAGGAGAACCCGATCAAAGAAATTGATAAAAATTTTAGTATTTTGACAAAATTATAAAATTTGCAAAGAAAACTAGTGAATTAAACACATCCAGGAAAATAAAGAAATGTACAGGAAAGAAAAATTCAACAAGGAGAGGGCCAGTTCAGAATCAGGTGAGTCAGATAAAGAACAGGTTTGTGTGTCATAATTCACAGAATTGTGATAAAAAATTTGTTTATTACAGAACAATGCTCCTAATAATTAGAAGCACTTACACTCCTACATCTTAATGTAATGTCTAATCTAATCTAACCAGTGCAGTGTATATATGCTGCAGACACAGCCAGCTCTTCCGGTGATGTTCATGTCCACCATCAGAACAGGAGGTGTTTGATCTGAGTGATTGTGGCTGTGGTGTGCTTGAGGGTTTGAGTATTTCTCTAACTACTGATCTACTTCTAGGATTTTCACACACAACATTTTAAATAGTTTAATCAAAAATCAGAAGTTTAATCAGAAATGAGACTGCTGCAGAAGAGAAATATATTTAGTGAGCTGCAGGTCTGCAGACAGAAACACTGTGATGATAAGAGAGATCTGTGTAGGGTGCACAAACTCGCTGGAGATGACAGAACTCAGATAATCACCTTGTACTGCCATGGTGAGCAGAAAAGCATCTCAGCACATCAAACCCTGTGGTGGATGACCTATAGCAGCATACCACATCAAATTCCATTTCTGTCTGAGAAGAACAGGAAGTTAAGGCTACAGTGGATACAGACCCACCAACACTGGATAGCTGCCTGGTCTAACGATAAAGATGTGATGATGAGGTCTGCTAAGACACACCAGAACCAGCAGCATGAAATAATGTGTGAAGAGACCAGGCTGGTGGGGGTTGTGTGATGGTGTGGGGATTTTTTTTTTAGCACTCTTTGGGCTGTTAATACAAATTGCTTATGACTTAAATGCCACCACATACAGTATGGGAGTACTATTACTCACCATCTGCATCCCTTCATCTTTAATGTAACATCTTATTCCAGTATGATGATGCACCATGTCACAAAGCTGGAGTCATCTGTAAATGGTTTCATGAACATGATGATGAGATGATGATGAGATCAGTGGTCTTTCCAGGAACTGGATCTGAAGTCAAAAAACCACACGTGGGAGAACATGGAGTTAAAACATCTTCAGGAACTACATGATGGAGTTATCTTAACATGAAACAGAATAAAAGAACATTTTCACCGTCCACTGTATTAGTGAAGTATTTCCAATAAAGTGCTCAGAGAGTGTAAACTGGAGTGAAAGAATGTAGGAAAAAAGAATGAAAGAGACTACTGAAGTTTGTTGTGGGAGGGGTTTGTGTGTGTGTGTGTGTGTGTGTGTGTGTGTGTGTGTGTGTGTGTTTAAATCAGAGCTGCTGATTGGTCAGTTTTGTGACATCAGGAAATCAGAAATTTGTATTTTAAAATTACATAAAATTAATTATCATAATTAAGATTAAATGTAATCTGTTTTGATGTTTTAAAACACAGTGCATAAGCATACCCCCCCCCCCCCATTTTTCTCCCCTAATTTAGTCATACCCAATTCCCACCCATCAACCTGCCTTTCCTATCACACGACCACCACCGACCAGGGAGGGGTGTAAGCAGTGCATAAGCATTCTTGAAGAAAAATAATTTTAAGTGATTTCTCTCCAGATTTGTTGCTCTTACAGGCTCTAATATTTCTGTAAAGTGTTTCATTCCTTTTATCCCACAGCCATTTTCCCAAAATGATTCAAATCTTTTATTTATAAATGTGCGACGCATACCTCAAAATTTATATCTGTTGCACAGAATGTTCTGTGAAATATGTTCCTGTCATGTTCTCAGTCTGTTTTCTCCTTAAGAAAAGGTCGTGCCCCCACACTCTCATGGATTTAATAGTGGAAAAATTTGAGGTGTCACATAACACAGAAAAAAACTTGTCTGTCCAGAGGATTAGTCATGGGAAAGGTTGTGATTAAGGGGGATTCTACTCCAGTCCTTTCAATCAGTCTTGGTTGATAATCATATATACTGTGCATTCTTTATGCCTCTGCGCCAGCGATAGTCAGGGCCAAAGACATGATGTTTTTGGGGTGTCCGTCCATCCACCTAGGCTGTTCTTGTGATGCAACATCTCAAGAACGCTTTAAGGGATTTTCTGAATCTAGAATGACCTGATTACCTTTGAGCAGGAGGGTAGGTCTAGGGTCAGGCTCATTGCTGCCTCATTTTTGATGCTTGCTTGTGATTGAAAGGTTCCAGGAATGGCTTAAGAGAGTTTTTGCAAATTTGGTTCAAACATCAACTTGTATTCAAGGATGAATTGATTAGAATTCTAGGTCAAGGTCATTGTGGCTTCATGTTAATCCCTTGCTTCTTAAGGCTTTGTGTACTGTGTGGAGGTATATAATAGGTGGAAGTTTTAGTTCATAAAAGGCAGTCATGTGACCATGTGAGCTGTTGGTGTCTTTAATGAAGCCAGTGAAGTGAGATTATTTACACACTTCTCTACCACCACAGAAACAAATCCAGAGAGAATGAGTTGTCATGTTTGAGTTGTTATATGAACATATGATATGTTATATAAACTGTCAAGACACCCATCGTCACCTTCTCAGATAACCCAAAAATGTACAGATAGCTGGTTGAACTTGAGGAAGGAGTGTCAGTTTAAGATGTTTATCTTCTCACTGTCATGGTCATGTGGGAAATAAGTATGAGGAAATGTTTTGAGCGTTATAATGGAAGTAAAGTGTTCTATATTGATAAAAAGGATTTCATAAGATTTACCTCACTGAGTGTACACATGTTTTCATGCTGCATGTCACTTGTGCAAGAACACATGTAGAACCCTAACACTACACCACGTGAACCTCATCATCAACCACAAACACGATTCATAACAATGTTTATTCATCTATTCATTTTCTGAACCACTTAGTCTTAATTAGGGTTGCAGGGAGGCAGGTGCCCCCCCTCTGGGCGAGGGGGGGGTACACCATGGACAGCTCGCCAGGCCATCACAGGGCATAAACACGCCAACGACAATGCAGATTACTATTTATGAAAGTCAGCAATGGTTCTTTTACATGCCTCTCACCACAGACAGTGAGAGATTTGGCCGCACTTGGATAACCCAGTTAGCTGCACTGGGGGGACAGCAGTGACAACCCGCTGATAGTGGGGCTTGATCCAGCTTTTATCCAGCACCCTGCCACCGGGCCACCACTGTCCCTCATAACAATGTAATTGTCAGTAAAATTAGTGAACAGACCTCAGTCACTCAATGTAAAAAAATAAAATAAAAAAACAGCAGGAAAATTTCAGCTACCCATACATTTCCCAGAATGCAGTGCAGATGAAAAGCATGTGATTGTCAGAGAACATCCCAGTTTTTTCTACTAAATTTCTAGTCATAAAGAAACTCACCAATCATTTTTCTGATGATTTACATATCAGCCTGAATGTGATCTGAATGGAGCGGGAAGTAATGTGAACAAGGAATGTGCAGAAAAATAATGGTGCCCTTCACCTCCTCCTGTAACACGACACCTGAATGAGTCTTCTCATGGAGGGAGAGGGATAAAGGAGGAGAGGACAGGGAGAGAAAAAACAACTCTGTCTCTCTCTCTTTTTATCACCACAAAGGAAGAATTAAAATAAATTTTGCCCATTCAAGACACAACCGCATCCTCATTCTCTCTGATGCTTCACTAGTTTTACAGTAATAATGAAACTAAAAGCTCCAATTTATACGGATGTTTTCTTTAGGTCAAGAATGTGGTGCTTTTTTCTTTACAGGAAGTAAAGAAAATTTCCAGCTCTGTCCAACCTTCTGTATTTTGATTCATTTCTTCTCTCCATATTTTAACATGACTTTTCACCCAGAATTACATTAAAAACCTTTTCCTTTCTGCTCACTAGAAGTATCTTCTCCTCAGACACGACGACATGTTACTGACCTCTGAACCCTGACCAACCATGTCCTGTTAGCCAGTTTAATGTAACTATGGTAACGCACCTTGGTGATCTGTGCTCATATGTACAAAACACAGCTGTCTCATGTGTCCAGTTGAACAGAATGCATTGACCATACTGTGTGTGTGTGTGTGTGCGTGTGTGTGTAGGTGATTGTGGAGAAGGTGTCGGGTTCTCAGATTGTGGACATTGATAAGCGTAAGTACTTGGTGCCCTCAGACATCACCGTGGCTCAGTTCATGTGGATCATCAGGAAACGCATCCAGCTGCCCTCCGAGAAAGCCATCTTCCTGTTCGTGGACAAAACAGTTCCACAGTCCAGGTGTGTGCCGAGTCCCCTCCAACTGTGTCCCCTCCCTCAAGTGTGTATTTAATGAGAATATTTGTACACACACACACACACACATATATACATATAAAATCGTGTTTAATTTTTTTACATTATCCTTTTTTTTAAAGCATATATTTATTAATTTTGATCTTAACAAAAATCAAATTAAAACAAGACAAAACAATGTCTCGGCTCACAAAACTTACAATGAAACAGGCAAGTGACAGAATTTACAATAGTAGTTAAAATAAATAAGTAAATACACAAAGAAAGATCATTAACCAGAAACTTTTCTGCAAGATTCGAGGAAATGAGTGAGACTATCAGTATGGGACAGTGTAGGAAGGAGTGAATGTTAAACTTATGTCATTGGGAGGGGGATATGTGTGCCCTATTACAAAATCTTAAGTTGAGTAGCTTTAACTCTATTACAAACACTTAGGGTTTTTGCACTCCCCAAGCAACATTCCATTCACTTTCTGTAATCTCTACATTTTGTTCCTTTCCCATGTTTCCCTTAAATAAAAGGCCCTTATAATGCCGTACCCTTTAAGTGTGGTATAGAAAAACTTATGGAGTTGCCCAACTGCAGCAAAAAAAAAAATGCTGCCTCTCAGTGTCAGAAATCTTTGGATTGGCTAAGATTGTAGTGTCCCTCTTAACATAGTCTCTTATCTCTAAGTAACAGAAACAGTCCTGTTTTTGAACACTATATTTAAATATTCACATTTGATTAAGCAAATATTTTGTAAAATATTTTTTAAACAGGAAGATGTTTAAAATATGTTAACCCTTTGTGGTTTCCCTAATACACATCTCACTGTGTGTGTGTGCGTGTGTGTGTGCGCGCGCGCATGCAGTTTGACTATGGGACAGCTGTATGAGAAGGAGAAGGACGAAGATGGCTTCCTATACGTGGCGTACAGTGGAGAGAACACGTTTGGATATTAAAGCCTGCCCACTTATGTTTTCTTTTGGGCGTGTGTGTATGTGTGTGTGTGAAGGTGTGTGTGTGTGTGAGGATTAATAATGAGTAAACTGTGTGTGTATGTTGCATCCCTGCTGTTATAGTTGTTAGCATTAGTGTATCTGAGTGAATGTGATGATGTAATCTGAGGTGCTGCCATGACGATCTACATTATTAATAATTATTGAATGACTATTACTCACTTTTAGACATTTAATTTTATTGATCCCTGTATAAATATATATATAGATCTGTATTTAAGAGCGTGATGTAAATGGTAAGGTAGCTGGAAGACCGAACCAATAAACACACCAGAACAGGTGAAGGGGTCTTGCTCTTTCATTGTACACCACACTGCCAGCAGACACAGGACAGGTCATGACCTCTGACCTCATCAGCTGACAGTGACACATCTAAGAAACTGTCCCTCCCTTCTCATTCCCTCAGTTGGAGCATTCAGAACTCTGATGTCATAAAAAGTATTTGTGTCCAATCATACTATACTACTCATTTTATTTAATTCCATCTTTTTTTAAACAGTTCATAACATTTGCAAGTTACAAAATGGGGAGCTGTTGTCATGGTGATGAAACAAAGTCCATGCCTTCAACACATTCTTGGGTTTTATAGCTGAGAACAAGCACTACAGTAGATAATGTGTGTATCAGGTGAAGAACAGTAGGTGTCGAGGGCTCTGGGGCCACTGAGTGAACACTTGAGTGCGCAGTGCGTTCCACGCTTTCTGGTATTCAACTGCCGCTGTTTTATAGTCCCAGTATGAGCTCAGATCTTTTCCCCTGTAACACGCACACACAGATGTGGTAGATATGAGATAAAAAGGAAGGGATTGGTCTGGGTTTAGATGTGTCCGTTCAGCTCTCTATTTTAATTTCCTGTGTGTGTGAGAGAGAGAGAGAGAATCAAAAGCATGTGGCTCATGTCGAAATCACAAAAATAATATTAACCAATACCAACAGACACTTCTTCATGCTTTATTCGAATCATATCATTCAGTTACTGCTGTAAAAATAGTTTTTAAAAAATACTTATTATTAAATTGTGCTGGTGGTGTAGTGGTTAGGGTGCTGGGCTTATGATCAAGAGGTTGCAGGTTCAAATGCCAGTTAGACTCCCACTGTGCTAAGATACCTGGGCAAGGTCATAACTACAAGTGTGCCTCTTTCCACCCAGCAGTATAAATGGGTAACAGTAAAAAAATCAGTGGAAAGATAACCTGCTGCCTAGAAGTAGTTGAACTAATAGTCGCTCCATGATACAGAAACCGAGATAAGCTCTGGCTGTGATGAGCCACTAGGCTGGGTATAAAAATCCCAACAGACTTACCTTCTACTACAGCTCCCATGTTAAGTGTTCCTTATTCTCACTATTGCAAATGGTTTCTAGTGGGGGCAGCCATAGCCTAATGGTTAGCAAAGCAGGTTTGGGACCAAAAGGTTGATGGTACGATTCCCGAACCAGCATGAAAAATATGAGGCGGCGGGAGGGAGCTGCACCTTCCCCTTCCTCCACCTTCATGTCTGAAGTGCCCTCAAGCAAGGCATCTAACCCCCATGTGGGGCAGCTAACTGCTCCGAGTGTGTGTGCTCAGTTTGGATGGGTTAAATGAAGAAGCGACTGATCCCTTTGCGGAATTAATATACAGTATATCAAAATCAAAATAATTTAAAAAAAATGATATGTTGTATGTCCCTTACTTTACATTTCTGCTGTCATTTTAAAGTCACACCCACAAGGACATTTACCTTCACCCCCATCGGTGATAATGAGAAAAATTAATGTGGTAGTGTTCAGTGCAGAACAACAGCAAAGTGGGGATAAAAACAGAATCATATCTAATTAAGCGACTGAGCAAAAATAAATAAATAAATGACTGACGGTGTGTGTGTGTGTGTGTGTGTGTGTGTGTGTGTGTGTGTGTATATATATATAAATATACTATGTAATAACAGAATATTATTATTAAAATTATTAATATCGTTTTAAGAATATTTTTCTTGATTATAGTTTGTATTCTCTTAAATCAGGTTAAATTATCTGCCAGGGCAGTAAGAAAATTACACTTATATAATATTTTTTGAAGAATATTTTTCTTATTTTAAGAATCTTACCAGGTGTAATTTTTTTACTGCACTGGCAGATAATTTAACTTGATTTAAGAGAATACAAACTATAATCAAGAAAAATATTCTTAAAACAATATGAATAATTTTACACATTCTGTCTTTACATAGTATATTATTCCCAAAACAAGATCAAACAGTCTGTGACTTTACCCCATGCATATTGTGTGCCTATAGCTCCACACCCAACTAACCAGGATGTGTTCAGAAATGTGGTCAGGAGGCACTAGTTTGAAAGATTACTTTACTTAGGACTTTTTTAAACAAACATAAATCATATGCAGTAAACTCATAAAACCTGTCATGTCAGGTGATTAATCATAATATCATCACCTCACCTTTTCAGAAGAAACTCTAAAATTAAAGTTTTTTTTTTCTCCCCTAATTTTAGATGTATCCAACTCCCAGCCGTCAAGTGTTGCCTTCCCTATCACACAACCACGGAGGGGCGTAAGCAGGCACATGCCCCCTCCGTGACATGCAGTGTTACCACCCACCTCATTACGAAATGCTGTGCATGCGTATTTGGGGCAGTCTGACACTTGAAGGGAACGCGCTATCTGCCCTCTTGTACGAATGAGCTCACAAACACCCATGATTGGCTGGTGATCGCTGTGAGTGACAGGGAAGTGAGCATGTGCCATCCCTCTCTCCCGTGAGAGCTCTGCCAATTAGCTCCCATGAACTCCTGGTCACAAAAGGCTGTGGATTCGAACTTGCGATCTTCAGGCTGATAGTCATGCACCTTGTCGATTCACCACTCGAGAGTGTTCTCCCTGTGCTTGTGTGGATTTCCTCGGAGTCCTCCAGTTTCCTCCCACAGTCCAAAGACATGCATATTAAATTAACTGGCTGTTCCAAACTGCTCCTAGGTGTGAGTGTGAATGTGTGTTTGTGTGTGTGTGTTGGCCCTGTGATGGTCTGGCGAGCCTTTCAGGGTATACCCTGCTTTCTCCCAGTGTCAGCTAAGATGCTCGCAACACTTGTAGAATTAAAACGGCTTGGCAAATGAATGAATGGTACTCTTCACCATGTGCACATTTATACAGTATGACACGCTAACTGTAAATGCTAAGCACATTAGCACATTTATACCTTATTCCCAAAAATTTAACTATCACAGGAAGTGATTTGTGTATGTGGGGTCGGGTTTGGAAGTCCTCACTTGAGAGAGTCAGGAAGCGCCGAGTCATCTGTTAACTCCAGCAGCTTCAGGAAGGTGTGAAAAAGTTCCACTTTACTGATTAATGACCTGTTTATCAAGATATGAAGAGGAATATGCTAATATGATATGAAAATCCAAATGAGCACAGGAGAAAAGTTAGCCTGATAATCAGGTGCTCACCGAGCCTGAGGTGTTCCCAGAGATTTTTTCGTCACACCCTGCTTGTAGCCGTTAGCAGTGACGTCCAATGGCTGAGAGGAGACACGACACCAGCTAATGGCTGACACACACACACACACACACACACACACACACACACACACACACACAAATACACACACCAGGTTTGTCTTCACACAGCTGTAGTGTGTGTGTGTGTGTGTGTTTCACACACTGTGCTTACCGGCTCCACATGGCACCACACGGCCCCGCTGTGAGGAATCATGGGATTGCAGTGTGTGTGTACGGCCGTGTATGAACTCCACTCTGGACTGCAGGAACTCAGGAGTGTGTGGAGAGAATCCAGCTGGTAGACCCGTCACACTCGCACATCTGGACAGAGAAATCACAGAAAAACACAAACAAAATATATGGTTAAAGAGATTTACATGGTTAAAGCGACCGTAAGTGATTTTTAAACTTAAACCCAAGAAATATGAGCAATAATAATAATAATAATAATAATATTAACAACAATAATAATAATAACAATAATAATAATCGTAATAATAATAATAATAATAATAATGTAACAGTAACGAGCAGCAATATACAAAAAGTCACACATTCCAATATTTTGTTGTTCCACTTTTATCACTGATTATATTGTGCATTATCCACAGAATTGTTTCGATAAACTTATACATCATCACATTTTTACTTCAGAGTTGTATGAATTTTTCCTGAGATCTTGAGTTCATGATGGGAGAGTGGAACCATTACATATAGTCTTCTCCAGCATCCGTGTTGACCTGTTTCCATCACCCCAGAGTTCGATCTTTATGCTTTCTGAAAACTGAATACTTTTATTGTGATCATTCTCACTAACAAGTGGTTTTCCTATGAACACACAGCACATTAGTCTCAATGCTGTGGGTTCTCGTTACATAGTGTGTTTGGAAATGTTCCCACTTTCATTATTAAACATAACTGCAAGTTCTACTGTCCATTTATTTATGATTCACCTTCATCAAGTGTTTATATAATCGCTGATCACATTCGGTCAGGATTTAATTCCCCACATTTCTTGTGTGGAGTTGAGGTTCAGCACTATCCTTCTATCTGTTAAAATTGTATTGGACAGTTCTTAACCGAATTTTAATCATTTCAGAATCTCCTCCACTGTTTTGTTTACTTGATGCAGGATAATAATTTGACTATTCTGAAATGCAATGATGTCTTTTCTATGACTGCAGGATACGTCTTCCACACGGTTGCTTAAGAAAAGAAGCTACTCACTGCATCAGTTACGGTTAGATAACATGCTGCAAATGAAACATGTCTGCTTGCCACACACGATGCACATTAACTTGCACTGTTACACCTCGTATGTCAGAACACAATTCATTGATTTCAGTGAAGTGTTTATTTCTGTAATCCCTTCAGAAGTGGTCTCTAAACTCTCACATGTGGTAATAGCACATCCCGATGTAACTGAACTCTGGACTTTCTGACTATTACACCCCAGTCTGCAATTTAGGCAATCTCTCTTCTACTACTTATAACCCTGAGGCTGAGGTAAATAATTATTTAAGTATATACTACACTGGAACACAAAAAACAAAAACAACAACAACAAACAAACAAACAAACTAACAAACAAAAATAAATAAATTATTATTTATTTACTTATTTGTTTGTTTGTTTGTTTATCTATCTATTTATGTATTTATTTTCAATTTTTAAGGTTTATTTAGGCTACGAGGGTCCGTCCTTTTGATTCAGGCATTATTCACTCTGAATATTTTTTAATCCCCAGAAAGCAGACCAGTCAGGTCACACTGTTTCCGTATGGTATTTAATAACAATAAGCATGAAGAAGGTAAGAAATGACCTGGTGATGGCTCGGTGGAGGGCGTGTGGGCTATAAGGACACTTTCCCACTACCACTGCACTGAAGTACACGCCCTCTTGCAGGAAGTGAGTCAGCAGTGCCCCCTGAAAGCCAAGCGTGCACCAGCGGCTCAGTTTGTCACTGCAGGAGAGTGAGAGTGTGGGTTCTCCACGACCCGGTTTCACTCTCAGCGTGCCCACCGTGTGGTAGTCAAGTCCTGGACCCCGCGGGTCGTTTGGTGCCCCGGGAACACACTTTGCTCCGGTGCGGTGCACATCAAACACCTGCTCATCTGTGGTCACCTCCAAGCAATCGCTTTCCAAATCTACACCTGCCCTGTCATCCCCTACACTCTCTATTCTGCGAAGAGCATCTCCCATGTCCTGCTGACGGTCCACTCGCATGCGCTTCTGAATGCCACCTGTCTCTCTCTCAGCACCCCGCTTCCTGTTTCCCTGCTCTGACTCCTGATTGGCATGTGGAACTGGTGGGCAGGGCTGAGCCAGGCTGTTCATCATGGGGATGATGGAGGCATCTCCACCTGGATAGAAGTGTGGGGGGAAAAAACAACAATAGAAAAGAGAACATGGTAACTATGGAAACACTGTACCTGTATGTAGAAAAACACTTTGTGAGTTTAGCACACAGGTCAAAGATCGGTTAAAGATATGTGTGTGTGTGTGTGTGTGTGTGTGTGTGAGAGAGAGACAGGTAGACGTGATTTATAAGATTTGAAGTGTTTGTGTTTGAGGTGTGTATATGTATGATAAGTATGTTTAAATATGTGTATAAGTGTGTGTGTATGTGTTTACATGGTGTGTGACTGCAGAAGAACAGGAAGGAGACATCAGGACGAATCCTCCACTTCCCTGTCTCATCAGCAGGACAGAAGACTGAGCTGTGACCCCCTCTCTTCACCACACACAGCTGCTCCATCAGATACCTACACACACACACACACACACACACACACACACACACGCACACGCACCCATTTAGGGGGCCTGTAATAAAATAACTGAACAGGAACCATATGCAAAGATCATCATTGCAGGGGACGTGAACAGGCATGAATACAGAACCATCTGTTGAACCATGCTTCCCTGACACCAATCATCAAACATCCCACTCGGGGAAATAAAACTGTTAATGTTTTAATGACAAATGGACCTTTTTTGTGGAAAAGTATTAGGGAATCTGGAAGTCTTATCAGTTCTGACCATTCGATGGCATTGGCAGTTCCTCGAGAGTTTAAAGCAATACGTAAAACTACAACATTGTGTGACGTGCACGAAAACAAGAGGCTAGAATTGCCATGTGTTCATTTCAGATGTCATGCACGCCCTGGAAGTTCTGCTGGGAAAACTCCTATGACTTGTGACTCATGTATTTAAGAGCTATTTAGCATGTCACTCTGTACATTCTCTCTGAAAACTAGCAAATATTGCACAATGTCTCTGCTCTCAGTTAGCCACATTGGCAAAAGCACGTTTGGCAGAGAGGGCTACAAATTGGGTTACCCTGCTTCCAATGGTCAAAAAATAAATTAAACAAGCCTGGTGGCTACAGAGTGGAACGGAAGAAGAGTAGGTTGGAAACACTGATCTAAAAATAACTGGATTAAGCACTCGGCCTAACAGCCCGCTCAGAAGTGAAGCCAGCCAACCCAGGCCAGCCGCCATATTACTCGTCCCAAAACATTACAACCATGTGTATGATGTGGACCGCTCCATAAGCATGATACTAACAAAAGTGGTCAAGATAGATCTTTTTATAAATACATGATAATTGAATTATGTAATATTTTACTGTCTTGCTTTTTATTTTAAGCTGTAAGAAGTAATTAACTATTATATATAGACTTAGGCCTATATGTAGTGAGGGATAAAATGTCATTTACTGTATATGTCGCTATATTAAAAGTTTTATATACTGAGAATATCCTGAAAACCATTCTTAACCACAACACGTCTAATGTAATTTAAACCGATATTACCAAAGATACATCGAATATAGTTTAAGCCTATATTAATAAAAATAATAAAACCAGTTTAAGTTAAATATATATCAAATTATTTAGTTCCTTGAATTTAAATTTAGCAAAACAAGGTAAAAAGAATGGTTAATATACACATATTGAGCAAATAATTACTTAATTTAGTTTTTAAGATAATATGGAATATTCACAAATATAACATAATTCCTCTCTATGTAGTAGGCCAACAAAGAAATTTGGAAATATAGAATATAACTTATATATATATATATATATATATACACACATACATACACAAATTTAAAAATAATCTTTGGAATAATTTAATCTATATAATAGGTCATTTACATTACAAATATAATACATGTACATAAATTTTCTCTATATAATAGGTCTACAGATAATTTACTAATGTAATTTAGTAAGAATGTACATAATTACTGTTTTTATGTATAAACTTACAGTATCTGAATTTACTACATGTATTATTTTTACTTAATTACACATACTGTATATAATACATGTACATTTGTTTCAGTATCCAGATAGTTTAAAGTAACAGTATCTAAATATCACATGCATGCTAATCACAATCTAAACTTTTTATAATAACACAGTTACAAAATAATAAACATAAGTACATTTGTGTATAAATTCTACAAAGATACTTAAAACGCTACTTACACATGGAATGATTTCCTGCATCCTGGTATCCTTCAGTTTGTACAGTTTAACGCTGCACACGAAGACATATTTAAAAATTAATAGTAGACTATAAAACAATAAATAACTGAAGAAGTTTAAAAGTAAACGGGAGATGCTTTGATTGGAATCAGGCTTTTAGGACCACAGCAGGGAATGTTTTGGATCTAGCAATATGGCTGCCCAAGCATATCCGATGACTTCAGCCTCAGCAACCCAGTCCGATATCCAGTTATTTTTAGATCAGTGGTTGGAAAGTGGATGGGTAAGTGGCATGAAGACTGCATGTCCCAGAATACAACATCACATCCGTTGAATCATTCTGCTCTGACCATTTCCTTGCATCTCACAATCCGTGAAAAACCCATCCATCACTGCATGAAATCTGTTGAAAATCTATACACATCATCTCCAATGTTTTTTCATTCTATAACTGTCTTTACATTTCATTTATTTTACCCACAAAGTCTTATTTCGTGCATACAAGATTCAGTCACATGATGTCTATTTTTAGTTACTAAGCTCTGCTGACTTTAAAAGTTGAACTTCGTTGTACTAATTAAATTAAAAGTAAAATCTAAGGCGTTTTTATCCCACCTCTGTAGCATTAGTTTGATGATAGTGTGTGTGTGTGTGTGTTTAGGTACATTATATCTTGCAGGAAGTGGTGATGGGAGGGATGGTGCTCGAGACCAACATGAATGAAATCGTTGCTCAGGTCGAGCTGCAGAACCGAATGGAGAAATCTGAGGTGAACATTTTTTACACGTACACACACACACACACACACACACACACACACACACACACGAGTGTAAATTATTTCTAGGGTGAACTGAATGGAGAAATCTGATGTGAGCATTTTTTACACACATATGCACACACTTTAGTGTAAATTATTATCTAGGTTGAAAATCAATCCTGTAACCTTCAGACTACTTTGTATCATTTCAGCACTATGTGTGTTTGTCATGTGTTTGAGAATGGTGTTGAAGTTCAGGGTTCATATGAGCAGTACTGGCAGAGAGAATAGCTAAGAGAGGGTGGGGGGGGATTTGGGCAGAGCAGCTGGTTTGGTTAAGAGGTTGAACTGCTGAATACTGACTGTACAGAAGTGCTAATAAAGACTTTGCAGTGAGGCTGATGAAGAGAGTACAGTAATGAATAAGATGTGATTTTAAAAAAAATGTGCTGAAGCAGAGTTTGTTATTGGACAAGCAGGAGCTGGCTTAACGAGGACAGTGTCAATAACTGAGGGAGTGTTAATGTAGGGATTTTGGAACATTATTGACAGCTTTAAACCAGAGGTAAAAACAGTGTATGAGGATGACAGTCTGTGGAGGGAATGCGCTAAAATATAACTAAAATATAACTGATATAATGCTATGGATGTGAATAATGTGACTGAGGGGTAAGCTGAAGATCAGAAAGAATAAAGATCCCCAGAACTCACCCCTGAGGAATACCACATCTGACAGTACAAGTGGAGGATAAACTGCTGTCTGTTTGTAAGATATGACCTGAAAGCACTGAAGGGCTACACAAGTGATATCAATAAAGAAAAGACGGGAAGCCACTACACCATGATTAACAGCGTCACTGCTGCACTGAAGTCAAGGACGAGGAGAATATGGAGTAAAACTCTGTCATCAGTGTGTTATCTTTAAGAAAGGTAGTAAATTGTGGAGATAACATTCATTCCATCACTTTATCTAGAAAAGGAAGATTAGATACAGGTCTTTAGGTGGAGAGAGAAATTAGAGAAGTCATCTTTCTTTCAGGACGAGGAACTGAACTGCTGTGGTTTTAAGAGCAGAAGGCACAGAAGAGACACATCTGTTTTTGACTATAGTAATAGGAATAAAGGGGTGGATTCAGGGTCATGCTGAGGAAGCAGGGTTAGATATGAACCTGGAACACATCAAGCTGATGTCTTGTGCTAGTGGCAATGGAAGGCTCCCTGCTGTTTCGCCTCACGTTGCCTGTGTTTGGGGAAAGTTGTTACATTAGAACAACTACAGTGAACCGCTAACTAGCACATATGGACATATGTTCTGCATCTGCTTGACAGGAAATAACAGATATAGACACCAGGGTGACCGAAAAGATTAAAGCCGTAAACAAACCTTGTTTGCTTATAATTTCTACACAACCCTCGGTCACTCATCTTAAATGATTTCATACATCGACTTTTGATAAAGCCACTGGTGTCGTCAGTCCCATAGTTCAAATTCGCCATGACCATCTCTCTTTTCGTGTTTTTATTGCAAATCTGAACAGCCAGTTTGAGTGATTTCTTTCCCTGACAAACCCAACGTGGGATCAGCAGTGCTGACGTGCTGGACACAAGGGGAAAAAAAACTAGTTTGATCAATACTCATAGACATCACGCCAGAGACACATGGCTGTTCGTCAGCTTCAATGATGAGCTCAGAGACAGAAAGAACATCAGCAGGTGTGCACCAGGTGAGCTTTGTAGCCGGAGGAGGAATACGATGGGAGAAAGAATGAAAAGAGGAAAGGCTTTCTTGTATTGGGGCACTCAGACAGGAGGAGGAGGAGTTTGAGCGAGCAGCATTTAGGACTTCTCTATCCTTATGAACTTCTTGTTGTTTTCCTCAGGGTGGACTTTCTGCAGCTCCAGCTCGTGCAGTCTCAGCCGTGAAAAACATGAACCTTCCGGAAATCCCTCGTAACATCAACATTGGAGACATCAACATCAAAGTGCCGAGTCTGTCTCCGTTCTGAGAGTTCTGTCCATCCTAAACACACTGGAGTAACGTTTCCCATGACTACTGTTTCCTTTTATCTGAGACTGCAGTTAATTTATATTTAGAGGCCAAAACTCTGCAGATCCACGAACATTTTTATTTCATCATTTACTAAACAAAAAGAAAGGAAAAACAATCAGATTCATGAAACCAGATTCATGGTTTCAGAATGATAAAAAAAACACCATCACCAGTAACTTGTTCGGATCTTTGGGGTCGTGCTGTTATACAAATTATTAGAACCTTACTTTGTGATTATTTGTGTGAAAACATTCCTAAAATAATGTAGAAATCCGAATAAAAAGATGAACACGTGTGAGTTGGGTCAGTTTACTGATCGCCAAACACCACGCCACCATCCTGTGCTTTATTTATCCTGACATGATTCTCTTTGATTATTGAAATTTGCACTTTTTTCCTCATGTTGCTTTTTGTTGTTGTTAATAAATTCACAGAGCTGTAATACTGTTGTTTGACTTGTACTTTTTTCTGAATGTATTTGAAGAATTCATTCAGAAAATTGAATGTATTTGAAAATTCATTCAGATTGTTCATTAAGAGTATAATTAGTTTAATTTCAAAACTGAAAGGTTAAAAAAAATTCTGGTTCAATCAGATAAATGTTGATTGTACTGCATTTATAAAGAAATGAAAAACAAAAAAAAGAAAAACAGCAACAGATTTATTTCACCTGTATTTTTATTTTTTATTATTTTTATTTATGATGCTGCTTGATAGCTTGATGCTGCCCCAGTGCCCCTGATCAGATCACACGTTACTAGATTAAGCTCTGAATCATGTGATCATGAGTGTCTCAATGTCTTATTATATATTGTTAAATCTATAAACTTGATCATTACTAAATGATCTCTGTTTTGGGAAGGTAATCACATCACATTTTAGACTTAAAATTTTTTTTGAAGCAGTGAGATGACAAATGATGTCATGTTTCAATGTGTTTCAGCCTTTCATGGAGAACAAACAAAGGTTTGAGGTTTCACTGGGAAATGTCATGTCATGTCATTTTCTGAACCGCTTATTCCTAATTAGGGTCGCGGGAAGGCTGGCGCCCATCTCAGCCGAC
>JAQMYF010000024.1:25751697-25762695 GCA_030014195.1 Neosilurus mollespiculum
GTGTGTGTGTGTGTGTGTGTGTGTGTGTGTGTGTGTGTGTTTGTGTGTGTGTGTGTGTGTGTGTGTGTGTGTGTGAAGGTGGTGAACGTTGATGATGATGGTAATGAGCTCGGGGCTGGGATCATGGAGCTGACTGAGGACGAGCTCGTTCTCCGCACACACAAGTGTGATGCAGTCAGGTGGCCTTACCTGTGCCTTCGTCGCTATGGTTACGACTCCAACCTCTTCTCTTTCGAGAGCGGACGCCGCTGTCAGACTGGACAAGGTAACACTCTTTCTCATATACACACTTGCACACACACCATCTAGAAATAAGCTTTTCCTACAAGCGTCCACGGCACTGGGCAACATCGATTTTCAGTCTTCACTAATTCCCTCTGTTCCATATCCACATAGCAACGGTAACCGAATGTGGGCGTGGCTTAGCATCTCATAGTAACAGATTAAAGAGTTGAAGTGCATTTAAAGTTGAGAAATCGCAGCTGTATAAATACTACTGAAGTAGGCTCTCACTTCAGGGATATTCAACCTTATCTGCAAGGTACCAGTATGCGTGCAAATTTTCATTACAGCCAATCGGGCAAGTTCACCGAAAGTCATGTTCAGTTGATTCCATCAGGCGGACGATGGGGATCCTGCATGGTTGGAACGAAAACCTGCACCCACACCGGCCCTTTATGGATAAGGTTGAATACTCCTGGCCTGGAGGGTGTTTTGATTTGAAGCGTGTGCACTAAAACCAAATGTATACATGTCCACTTGACTCATTCCACTTTAACCCCGTAGTTGTAGGACTGCACCGATTTTTTTTACACACTGTTTGCAGCTTGGCTATTAATGTCACAATGTGACCTTTGACCCCAATGCTTTCAAAAGGATGAGTCTAATTGGTGAGTAACGGAGACTCGCTGTGTGCCTCTCCACGCTGCACCATCATGCTGACGTCTGGTGTGTGTGTGTGTATATGTGCTTTCATTCCTTCCGTCAGGTCGTGCGTTTATAGTTTGTGTGTGGCAGTTACAGTCTTGTGCTAATACTAACATTAGGTGTGTGTTTGTGTGTGTGTGTTTGTTTGTTGGTTTTCTCTCCTACAGGAATCTTTGCGTTTAAGTGTGCTCGAGCAGAGGAGATCTTCAACATGCTGCAGGACATCATGCATAACAACAGCATCAGTGTGGTGGAGGAGCCTGTGTTTGAACCTGTGCTCACGCACACACACACCGAGCCAGATGTTCCGCAAACACCTCGTACTCCCACCGGTAAAACAGGCACAATACATTGTCAGTACATTTCTAGGATGAGATTTTCAGCCTACATTTTGTCTTATTAGAAGCAAGCCCAGGTGTGTGTGGGTGTGGTGGTATTATTAGATGCAATGGTGTTAAGAATGTGATGGAAATTAAAAGAAAGAATACCCTGATACACATTCATTGTTTAAACCCCAGCTGGTCCTGATGCTGTGTTTTGTGTTTCTGTCCTGCAGGTGGCGCTCTTCCTGTTTTACCCAATGGGAGCCTTCGGTACCCATCAGTAGGCGATGCCTCCTCCCACCCCTCTAGTAGGCACCCCTCAGTGGGCAGCACCCGCCTGCCATCTGTAGGAGAAGAATCCACTCACCCGCTGCTGATGCCTGATGACAGCATACGGGTAAGAAATCGCATCACATCATGACATCACAGCGGAGTGAGTGTAGCTATGATTTTTCATATATTGTGTGTGTGTGTGTGTGTGTAGGGCCACACGTACGTAAACACTACAGGCCTGCTGGAGGATCAGCATGCAGGAGCAGGACATGGCGACCCCCCTGTTCCCAACAGCCCTGCCCCTGAAGGGGAGGAGCCTGTGCAGGCCCCAGATCCTGGTCCTCGGGTACAGCTGGAACGTGAGGGTGTGAGGTTTGTGTTAGGGCCAACGCCCGTGCAGAGGCAGCTCATGGCCAGGGAAAGACAGCAAGATGGAGGTGTGGCATCCAGCTCCACCCTCAACTCAGCTAACGGGGGTGTGGTCCCTACAGAGGCTGCTCCAGAGCACTCGAACGGTCCTATGTATGGGCCATCACGCCGCAGGCCCCGCCCCCCACCTCTCAGCCCGGACGCTAACGTGAATAACTCAGCCCAGCGCAGGACAGCGCTGCTGGACTATGAGAACCTCCCCTCACTCCCCCCACTGAGGGAGGACCCTAAAGCAGGGGATGAGGACGAGGATCAGGACGAGGCTGTCAGGACCAAGACACAACCGCCCAACGGTTACCACAGTGCAGACTCTGCGCACCTTTACATCAACACAGAGAATGTGGCAGCAGCAATGTGGCCGGAGTCTGTGCCTCTGAGTGCAGGATGGGCGGAGTCTGGGCCGCTCAGTGCTGGGAGGGTGGAATCAGGACGTTTCAGCGTGTTTAACTTTGACCTGCGGCGTCCGTTCGAGCCACACACACTCAACTACATCGAGGTGGAAATGGACCCAGGCTCAGACTGCAGTACGCCCAGGACGCCGCACACTCCAGCTTCACCTCGACCTCCCACACCCACCACTGCCCCATCCACAGCCACGCCTACACGCAGGACCGAACTGTATGCAGTGATCGACGTGGAACGCACGGCAGCCATGTCGAACCTGCAAAGAGCGCAGCCTCGCTATGACGGTACGTCCAGGAAAACAAGACACAACAGTGTGGACCTGCCCATGTAACCCCACCCACTCCGACTGACTTCTCTGCCCTTTCTTTCTTTCTCACTAAAACTTTGTAAGAAACCTTTAAAGGCACTCAGCAGTTTTGGAACGCTGTAGAGCGGAGCGATGGTTTTATTCTTAACCGGCAGCAGTGCACTTGCCATCCTGCGCCTGAGCGTGACCTCTGACCTTCACTACACAGCTGGACTGCAGTCTGTGTGCAGTCTCTACAGATCAGTATTACTGCTGGAGCATTCCTCTTTCAGTTTGTTTTATATTTTTGACTTTTGTATTGAGATGACACTACAGGTTGTTTATAACTGCAGTATCCGGGGACTTTACGGTACACGGCGGCTGCCACCTTGCTGACTACATTTAAGTTTCACTACAGCACAATAAAAGACTTTATTTTGTTTGATTCATATCTGGATGAGTGACTCCATGTATTTAATTTCAACCGACATCACAGCATAGTTAAACATTTCAACACATACAGTAGCAGTCAAAACTTTGTCATTGAATTAGATGGTGAACAATGAGTCACTGGTTCTGGAGGTTTGATGGAATTAATTTTAATCCAAATTCAAATATTAGGCCACACCTCCTACCCAAGTCCAAGACATGTCATCGTTGTGCACTATGGTAAACTAGAGCACATGGTCTTACTTTTAAGTGTTAGCAACTGTTTCGGCTGGTTTTACTCACACACTGCATCAGGGGATTTCTTTATTCTCGTGTATTTTATTTAAAAATACTTTCCCCAACTTCTGCTTTATTCATCCTTTATATATTGGGTTTCACACACTCCCATAGTATATCCCCCACAATGCACTACACTAAGGTGGTGGAAGACAGTGGTTTGGGACATGCCTACAAAGTTACAGGATAAATCTCTGTAAATTTTGATCACTCTGGGGGAGGATGTTTTCTGTGGTGTGAAGAAATTATAGACTGAACAGAGAAACTGTTTTGGCTCCTCCCACTTTAACTAAAGACAGAACAGGCCATGAGCCTATAAGTACTCATTAACTATGAAATTAGTCAATATTGTGATGCATCGTCTCACCGATCATCAGAACATGCAGTGTGTTTATTAAAGTACAAAAAAAAACATCTGGATGTCATATCATACAAAATCCAATATTTTAATTGCATATAAAATTTTACAAATCAGTAATGAGAAACAGTCCTGTGTGTGGGGGTTAAGGAGTGCGTTCAGGCTGGAACCTGCAGTCGGTGTTTACTGCTGCGCTCCACCTGTCTGTGATACTCTGCCAGCTTCGTCCGCAGCTTGTCATAGACCTACACACACACACACACACACACACACACACACAGTATCCCAGGATATGATATTGGAGCTGGGCTGTATCAAACTGCATGTTTAATAACATACAGTCAATCACTTTAGGAATTCTTTTTAGCATTCACAATAAAGTACCACCTGACCAGCTACAATTTCATTTAACTCCATTAAAATGTGTTATCCACCATTAACTCAGAACGTTACACGTAACTATAAACAGACAAAAAGTACAACCCATCATTCTCAACCTGAGGTAAGAGAGAAGACGTTTTTTTTGGTGTGGTTTGGAGTAAGAACTCGAAAGAAATGTAACTCACATTAATACAACTGCACTTCTCTTACACAAAATGTATGCAAATACAAAGACACGATAAGGGACCTGAATGCTAACTCTGCCCACTTTCCCAGCAGCCATGATTCACGTTCCTGCACGGGTGTGTCTCACCTGCATGTTGCTCTGAGTTTGACTCTCTCCCAGGTTGTGCAGCAGCTGGTCGATGGGTGTGTAGGGCAGCCAGACAAGTGGCGCCGTCGCACTGAGCGGCATCTACACACACGATACATGTCGTGACCAATGCAAATGCAGCACTTTTGCAAATTATCTGTACAGATGTATACAGACACAATGCCCTGTAGTGTCTGAAAGGAACACCTCTATACCTCTATTCCAAAATATTGATGTCCCTTCCCCAGCAGAGCGTCCACATATTCCATCACAAGCTCTGCGGCTGAGTCCAGCAGGTCATAGTTCAGGTAGAGACGCAGCAAGGACGCAGCATCCACTTCCTGTATACACACAGACACACCCCAAACAGTGAATGGTACATGTAAACTATGACAGGAAATTAATTATTTATGATATAAAATCATTTTCCAACATTCTTCAGTGTACTTCAAAGTATTTTACATTCAAAATTCATATTACATTTTATATTTAAAAATCTCCACAAAAGAATTATAAATAGAATGGTTTAAAACCCTAATCACATGGACGGTGTACATTATTTACCTTGTATGCATTAAGCAGCCAATCAGGAACAGGTACACCATGTGACAGCAGCCTGTTTATAACACAGCGGTGATGCTGAGCATTCTGTGAATTATGCTTCTCCAAGTACGAGGATAAAAGCCGCCATGCTTCATCTGTCGCACTGTGAGAAGCAGGACAGCACAAATTCAGGTACTGACACTGACACACACACAGGGTTATACACACATTGATGCACACATACACATACCTGGACTCTTTAGTGGTGATGAGACTGGGCAGCTGATTGGCTGATAACCAGTTCCATGCCTCGTTTTGGTTCTGATCCGATCCGTACTGTAGTTTGATGCATCTGAAATCGGGAATTTGTTAATGCGCCGGCTGTAATGATATTCTCTCTGTATAATCATACCCTTACATCACAGAACACAGTATCATTATTTATTACTGTGTAATAAACAGATGGTAATAAAGACTTTTGAAATAAATATATTCACAGGCTGTGTGTTTGAAACGGTGATTTAACCCCAGGCAAGAGTGACTTGAAGCATGCAGATTCTGTTGTGGGTGTGTATGTACATCCTACAACACACTATACTACAGTGCAGCATTTATCTGTTTTTAAAAACTAATTCTACTGTTTTAATAAAATGAGAAATAAAAAAGTGAGTTATAAGATATGTTACATGCCCCCTCCACACACACACACACACACACACACACACACACACACACACACACACACACACACACCAGAGAAACGTTACTCACTTGAAGGTGAGACCCTCAAAGACAGGTGTTAGAGGGAGTTTAAAAGTCTCACACAACGACAACGCTGTGTCGAACAATCCAGCCTGCACCAACAGAGACACCATCTCCACTGCCGAGGCACTACCTGTTCCCACACAGTGTCAGAGCCGCTTTGGTAAAGGTTATACTTTTATGCATAGGCAGGTAGGTGTGTGAGTGAGTGAGTGTGTCGTACCTGCTATAGCAGCTGAGGAAGGGTCCTGCTGCGCAAGTGTGAGACGACAACGTGCAAGAACATACTCCTTCTCCAGATCCTTCAACTCCAAGATTTCTATCTGACGGCTCACTGCGAACACGCACGCGCACACATCATCTCTCAGACAGACCTTGTTTGTACGCCATCTTTTGGTTGCCTTGAATACAGTGCTTTCATTTTCTAATGATCATGGTTCATAGATGTTTCTATTTACAGTTTGCGTAATGTAAAGGATGATGACGGCAGCACCCCCTAGGGGTTAAAAAAAAAAAGTCATGTTTACACTACACTGTCAGAATATGTTACCTGGAGGCGGAGCCAAATCTCCATCGTGGCTGCGCTTTGGGGACGTGCCCGGCCTCTCAGACTGAGAAAGATAGAAAGGGAAAATATTCAAACAACAAAAAACATTAAATGTTGTTTAAAAACCACATGTAGTGAAATAACCTATATATTAATACAGACCGTGAGCAAATAGTTTATCCCTTTAGTGATTATGTATCTAGCTCATCCTTATCCAAAACCTCGCACGCAACCTGTTCGTCCCTGCATTTTGTACAGCGCTTGGCTTTTGCTCTGTACTAATTTCACTTTGCACAGTTTATAAGCTCTCATAGTATCATGCTTCCATATCTGACATGTAAGTATTCCTCTCAGTCAGCATGTCCCTACGTAATGTCGGTCGCCACTATTTTCAAGTGATCTGTTTGGGTCATCCTCATCATGTTATGGTTTATGAGTTGCTCTCTGATAAAAAAAAATAAATGTTATTTGATAGATTTTTCCTGTGAATATCACATTTTCATGCTGATAATAAAGGTAGATGTTTAGATTTCATACCTGTAAAGGCAATAGTTAAAACAGTCTGATAACAATATATAACTTATTTTTTGTACAAATGCCACAATCTCATGGCAGCATATTTTCAGATTCCATGCCCATAAAAAGAGATAATCTATCTAGTTCCAGTTTTGTATACATTGTATACATGTTTACCTCCATATCAGATTTAAGGATTTGCTATTTTATTACCACCTGTATTAATTAATTTTGTTACCTGTTTGATTTTTCATGGCTATTACTATTTATTAGAAATGTACAGAAATACACTTCAGAAAGGCATTCTAGCATATCAACATCAGGCATCTTTTGTTTTTAATTTAATAGTTAATATCTCTTATTTACACTCTATACACCTTGTGTGTGTGTTTTAGAGAGAGACAGACAGGACAGGTACATGGATACAGTGACATTTTATATTCACACTACACATCAGAGAACGCACTTAAAAACAGGTGTGTGTGTATGATGGTAGTGGTGGTGACTCACTGCAGGTCCGGATGAAGGCTGGATGATCCAGGCATATTCCTGCCGAATCAGACGTAGACAGTTGAGGGCAGACAGGTAACAGTTCACCTGTTTCTGCAGACCTCTCAGAGTCCGAACCTCACGACCCAGACGCATTCCGTACTCGAACATCACTGTACCAGCTTCAACACACACACACACACACACACACACACACACACACAATTGAACCAGTAATTTTAACTTCAGACTCTTTTTAAAAGGCAGCACAGTTGCCTCAGTCGCTTTCTCTGGCGTCTCGTTCACATATTCAGGGTTCATTACAAGCCAACTAGTATGTAAACATGATATAAATAAAACTTCCATAAAATGGGCTAAAAGTTTTCTTAAATCCCCTGACCTTCCATCTGTGGAAAAGGGTTATTTGTAGGTTTGAACTCGAGCATGGTTTGATCTCATTTAATCCTGAATTAACTTAAACAGGAAATGAAGCAAACACGCAGTGTGCTGTGTGGTAAAAACAGTCTCTAGGCCCATAGTCAACACACCGGTATTGGTTTTTCTACTCAGTATGGAAAAGACATGACGGTACCCACACAGCACCGTTGCCACCTACTGGATATATTCTGAAGTGCAGTAAAAATCAGGCGTCACCTTTCCTGTAGTTGTGCCGGTTAATGTGGAAGGCATAGAGCAGCTCATAGTAATTATGGGTCATCAAGTCAACAGCACGGGCACGAGACTCAATAATCCCCACCACCTACACACACACACACCAACAATTCCAATCAAATTCCAATCATTTATTTATTTATCTTCATATCAGAATCTGTTGCTAGGGTTACACATAACTATAAAGAAACTATCAAGAAACCTCCTCATGCAGGTTGATGTAAGGGAACTTGATAAGATCTTGTAGCTGAGCGCGCTCACATAGGACCACCACCAGTTGCCGGAGACAGTCCAGCTGCCTACACACACACACACACACACACACACACACACACATTTCTGGCAGTTTTAGAACTCACACATAGACTCTTTAAATATCAGCGTCGTTTTTAAAACTGCACTCATCATTTTTAATGTTTAAAAAATTACTAATCAAATAAAAACAGTTCTAATCTCAAGTTCATGGAGCTGTTAATGCATAATTTCCTTCACTCACTGAGTGAATTCCCCTTTAATGTTTTTGTGCTTTTTCAGCATTTAAAATACAATTAAGTGCATCAAAAAGTATCCTGACTTAAAGTAGAGCATTACTTATGTGTGTGTCTGTGTGTGTACCTGCTGGGATCGGGGTTCTGAGTTAGAGCTTCATACGCCTCACTATTGTGTCCGAGATCCAGATGGTGTTTAAAAATACGCGTCCACAGTGCTGCCTGTGTGTGTGTGTGAGAGAGAGAGAGAGAACAGTAAGAACAGCAAGTTGAAGGTTAGTGTAACACTAGATGTTTTGTAAACAGTATCGAGAGTTTCTGTACCTGACTGCGCTGGTCATTCACAGCCTCAGATACGGCCAGCGTGGCTAACTGAATCACAAGATCTGGCAATCCGACATCCTCCAAAAGTCTTAGGACCTGAAACACAAACAAACTGATGCTAAATAATGTAAAGGTAATTTGTGTGTGTGTGTGTGTGTGTGTGTGTATACGTACCTTGTTGTAATAGAGTAATCGTGGTGCTGTATTCCCTGCCTCATCCTCCTCAGAGCCTGTCAATTTCAACAGAAACTCCTCCTTTTCCACCTCTGATCCTGCCTCCTGGAAACACTGCAGCGCCTACAATTAGATAAAGAAATGTAAGCTACTTTACAAAGGATTAAAGCTATGCCTTCTAGTGTATGATTTAGTAGTTTCGTGTGACCGATTTTTACCTTCTCTCCTTCTCCACAGGCCAGGTACGCCTGACCCAGGACAAAGCGACACGATCCCACATTAGCCTGGCACCATGGTCCAATCAGACGGACATACTCCTGCAAACATGAACACCCACAAGACAGGATATGTAGTTGTAACATAAATGAAGAAAAAAAAAAAAAAAAAAAAAAATAAAAAAAAAAAAAAAAAAAAAAAAAAAAAAAAAAAAAAAAGACATTTATGGTTGACAATTATTCAATTCAGTTTTATTTGTATAGCGTTTTTTTTTTTTTTTTTTTTACAATTGACATCGTCACAAAGCAGCTTTACATAGTAAAATTACTTTAAGGAGAAATCTAAGAATTTTTCTACGACCTCCTACACATCCCTAATGAGCAAGCCCGGTCGACAGTGGCAAGGAAAAACTCCCTCAGTTGACACGAGGAAGAAACCTTGAGGAACCAGGCTCAAGAGGGAACCCATCCTCATTTGGGTAAAACCATAAAATACAAACCATATACAATTATCAATAGACGATTATCCTGAACCTTGCAAAGTCCATGCTAAGTCCAGTCAACTACTTGGTACTTGTCTGCATCATGGAATAGGTGTATATACACTGCATAAACACTCTGACCAGAGGTGAGTAGTCTCCACCTCACCCAGGCCCATCTTTGAATAGGGGTCGTTTTTTTAATAATACCCAGATTAAGGCTCATCACTCACACACAGCTTCTCTCCTCTTCCTGCCCATTTTTCAGACCTGTCAACCCTCACGTTTTTCACGTGAGTCTCACGGGATTTTCACATGTTTCATACCTCATGGCGTGAGGTGGAAATCTCACGTTTTTGGCAATTTCTTTTGGCCCAGCAACAGAAAGACTCCTTTCAGGTTTGTCTGAGGACAAATTGGCCTACAATAACTCGTGGAAAGCATGGCAAAGGATGTCAAGGTCGCCACACATGCGTATACTACAGGTGACATTCAAAATTTAATACTCTTCCCAGAAGTTCCAGTTTGTGCTGCACGAACCGGAACATCCATAAAGCACATGATAATTTTCACCACGGTGCATTCAATCATTTGCTGCTTTGTTCACAATGGTTTCAACACCTCCTGCAAAGAAACAAAAAGGCATACAGCTCTTCGTTTCAATCCGAAAGGGAGAACAAGGATTTTCACCAGATTATCATGAGTTCATCAGAAGGAAAGGAGTATGCATTCTGCAAAAAGTGTCTCGCGTCTGAGTTGACAGCACCAGTGGTAGAGTCATGCAGAGAGGGGCCATTTTCTCTGCTAATTGATGAAAGTAATGACAAAAGCAAAGACAAATGCCTTGTTGTATTGGTGCGTGTGTGTTCACCTTGGTGGCTGGCACCAAGACAAGACTTCAAGACTTGCTAGTTGTCTCAGTAGGAACTGCACAGGTGGTGTTTTCCACAGTGGCATCAGTCACAGAGTAAGTGATTTTGTTCATTTTCTGTGAATTTTTCTTAAAAGGCTGTAATATATTTTCCTAATATTTATGTGCATGTGTGTGTGTGTGTGTATATAGAGTTCCTGACTGACCCAATATTTGTGTTAATATGATTAATTGGTTGACCAGCACAACACTGTTTTAATTTACACGAACACCAACTCCATTGAAGACTTTGTTTTGATGTTGTGATTTCCAGTTTTCGTGTATTTCTCAAGGTGTGTTGTGCAAACTCAAGGCATTTCATTCACAATCTCAAGGTGAGAGCTGACAAAAGGTCTGATTTTTAAAAATTATTTTTCAAGTTAAAGAGAGAGAGAGAGAGAGAGAGAGAGAGAGAGAGAGAGAGAGAGAGAGAGAGAGAGAGAGAGAGAGAGAGAGAG
>JAQMYF010000024.1:25775856-25786173 GCA_030014195.1 Neosilurus mollespiculum
TGGGTCGAGGTCGGGTTTTTTAATGAGAGGTTTGATAACTGCTAGTTTAAAGGATTTAGGTACATAACCAGTGCTAACGGAAGAATTCATTATATTTAATAAAGGGTTAATCACTTCTGGTAGTACCTGTTTCACTTCTCTCTCTCTCTCTCTCTTTCGGTCTCTCTCTGTCTCAGGGTGGAGCGTCTGGAGGAGCAGCTCAATGATCTGGTTGAACTTCACCAGCATGAGATGGCGAATCTGAAACAGGAGTTAGCTAGCATTGAGGAGAAAGTGGCTTATCAGGCTAACGAGAGAACCAGAGACCTGCAGGTAACCTGACACTCAGACAGGAGGGAAAAGAAAAGGGGCACTTCCTCCAGGGGTGGACCTAGAAAAATATTCATGGAGTGGCAAGAGAGGGCAGGAAATTGTGAGGGCTGGCACCCATGGCGGAAGTTTATATGACAATATATTCACAGATATAGAAATAATATCAATCAATATTTAATTGGGGGCGTAGTGGTTAGCTCATCCACCTTACAGCAAGAAGGTCCTGGGTTCGATTCCCAGCTTGGGTATTTCTGTGTGGAGTTTTCCCTGTGCTTACGTGGATTTCCTCTGGGTACTCTGGTTTCCTCCCACAGTCCAAAAAACATGCAGAGTAGGCTAATTGGCTGTTCCAAATTGCCCCTAGGTGTGAGTGTAAATGTGAATGGTTGTGTGAGTATTGGCCCTGCGATGGCCTGGCGGGCTATCCAGGGTGTACCCTGCCCTCGCCCAGAGTTGGCTGAGATGGGCGCCAGCCTCCCCGCGACCCTAATTAGGATTAAGCGGCTTAGAAAATTGAAAAGCCACTTTAACATGTTTAATGTATTGCTGCGGCACATAAGTCTGGTAATAAAAACTCTGGAGACAGATTATATCAGGAATAAATGGTGTTTCTCTGGTCATGTGGTCTTGTTATTATTGTTAACAGACACAGAACCAAAACAAGATGTAAATCAGGTGAATAAGAGATACTATCCCTGTGAGTTTGGGTGGTTTCACCATAAACCTTTTGTATTCAGCCTAAAAGAACTGATAGTGGAAGATAACACACAGGATGTTCACTGATGAATGTGCACCTTTAAATGTTTTGGAGATGTTGGCTGTAGGGACTACGCAACACACTGTTAGGTACTTAAATGTTCTTCACTTCATCACCCATTCGAGATCATTTCGGGTCACTAGTTGTTAAAAAAAAAAAAGGATTTTAATAACAATAACAGTTCTGGGAATATCACGTGATGATGACGTGGCATCGCCCATAGCTTACTGTTTAGCTGGCTAATCCCCGAGCGGCTGCACGGCCGAGGGTGTACTGTACAGTAGTTTGTGAGCAATTCTGCGGAAAGAATTGTCCCCTATTCTTTTCTGGAGGGCAATAAAGGGGTACTGTGTATTGCTCACCATCCCGAATCCCCTGCCGTATGATAACACAGCGATGTACCGGCATAGCCGTTTGTGGTTGTCAGGTAGTTCATAAAAGATGTTGGGATAGTATATTAGGTTCAAGCGTCCGGACCTACTAGTTATGTTCAAAAAAGTGAATATGTAAATCAGAGTAAAAGTAGAAGCATTTACTAGTCTTTTATTTACCAGTTACAGTACAGTGACATGTCTAGAGTTACTGAGCGCTGCTAAGGGTTATGGAAAGACCTGACAACCCACCCTGGAAAAGACATGTTTTGCCATAAATAAACATTCTCAGGTTTCATGGGTATACAGCAGTCGAATACCAGACTAACTGGATTAGAGACAATCGGATGGAGGTTTACATGTGAAATATACAAGAAAAAAGGTAAAACGGGAAAAGCCCTACTTTGAAAGTGGTATGTTCCAGCAGTGCTGCACTCTGACTGTAATTTCCAGCAATACAGTGACTGTGTATCATTCAGGTTTTGTCAACATTATGGTACATCTTCTGGAGCCTGTCTCATCCATTTAAAACTCGTAAACAAATCTCTCTTTGGTATGAACAATATAAGACCCACCAAGATCACTGTATAACTCAAAACTGGCGCATGGCCGGGAAACAAACCACTTTCACACACGCATGTGATTCTAGTTGGATAATAAAGGACCGGCAATGCCTCACCAAAATCCATACAGAGGCATTGCTGGTCCTTTATTATCCAACTCTAACCTATGTGTTCCACAATGAATAATAGACACAATGGGCGATGCAACATCATAATCAAGAACTTTTTCGTAGCAGACGAGAGCCGATTAGGAGCAATAAAATCCTGGATTATTTTCTTGGCAAAAATAGTATGATCGACAATTGCTCTTCAATGCAATCTTAAACAAATTATGATTATATAAATCGGCATACTCAGTGAACATTGTGTTCCCCTTTAATGGAACTAGATGGCACTCATTCTGTTATCGTATCCAGCATGTTGAATTTTTTAAAAGCTAGCAGCAAAAATGCATTAAAACTTAGTTTTGTCCACTTTTCTGCTGCCCTTAATACGAACAGGCCTGTGATTGCATCAGCTTACACGTTGTACAGGTTTTCAACAGGCCTCACACAGGGGTGGTTCTGATGGTGGTACATCGTAGTTCCAAACAGTGTTGGGCCGCCTTGACATCGTCTTGACACCATGAGGGTGTTCACTGTCAACCAGCACGGACCAACATAAACGGCAAGATTTTCAAAATATTTAAAACGGCGGTTCTCAATACAGTGTATCAGCATCTAGCTGCCTTGTTACTGCTGTGTTGTTACCTTTCACAACCTTTCTGAACCACGTTCCATAAAACCTCAACACGGTTTGTCACAACCCTATCATTTTAAACTGCGCTGAGTTGCCTTCAAAACTGCCCTGATGTAAAGCTGTTTTGTGACATTGGATGATTATCTATAGGAGCAGGAAAGGATTCCTTGGGTTAGAGACATAGAAAAAACATAATTAGTACACCACGCAGTTCCCTGGATATTCCAGTTTTCCTTATTGTTTGGGTTAACTGTTTTCTATAGCGAGTGAACAGGGTTGAAGGAGAAGGGCATTATGTTAAGTGGATCTTTGTCCACTAGTGTTCATATATTTGGAATGTAAGAATACATCAGAAAATCTAGATTCCCAATGGATGTTATTCTATATAAAGTGTGTTTCTCCTTCATCTCCACTTGGGGGCGCTGCACACACACCTTTTGTTGGACTATGACTTCACAACATTCAGGCATTTAAGATCCCCCAAAATAACTGTGTAACTTATTATTTTTCTTCTGTCACAAATGTAAATATTTGTGCTCTGAGAGGAAGAAAATACCTCCAAGAGATAAAATAAGCGATATCACCACATTCTTTAATGTTGTTTGTGAAATAGATCATATTTCATTATGTGCACAATGTACATGCACTACAATGACACATGTATGCAATGACTTAAGTTGTTGTTATTTTGCTTCAGCTTTTGATAGAAACATCGTTGGAATCAGTTACTGCAGTTTAGATTTTGGTAGCTGACCTCTGCACAGATTTCAGAAAACAGTCTTCCACTGATGCTGATGAAACTCGTGTAACTGTCTATCCTGAATCGTTATTTGCTTTATAATACTGATTTAAGTTTCTTGGAATATTTTTCTGTGGTTTAGTTGCTGGGAATCCAATATCAGTTTGCTTCTACGTTTTCAGGGATCAGTACTTTTTCATAAACTGTAGTTTACCCTGTAAAAATCCGCATGCAGAAGTTAGACTCCGCTTTGCTAATTTAACAGCTTATATAATGCTCTGATGTGTTTCGGTGGCTTGTACAGCTAACCTTTAAGACCTTTAAGAGGTTTTCTCTGTGCATCTTTTTCATTACTACAGTTGAAGCAGAAAGGAAGCTTTCTCTCAGCATTAGCAGTTTTTAATTTAGGCCTATTTGTGTTTGTAAAATGCCAAATAGTTAATATGGAGACAGATTTTCTGCTTTTGATCTAGTTTTTAATTTTGAATTCAATGTACTATGGATGGGTTAAATGCAGAAGCTAAATTTCTCTTGTGTACAGTATGCCAATCAAAAAAAAAAAAAACCAACTTGTGAGGGATGGGGTGACACAGTGGCGCAGCGGTTAGCACGTCCGCCTCACAGCAAGAAGGCTTGGGTTCGATTCCCGAGCTCGGGGCGTTTCTGAGTGGAGTTTACATGTTTTCCTCATGCTTGCGTGGGTTTCCTCCGGGTGCTCTGGATTCCTCCCACAGTCCAAAAATATGCACAGTAGACTAACTGGCTGTTCCAAATCTCCCCTTGGATATGGCCAAAGAGCCTCTGGAGAAAATGTACCAGAAACTGATGGTTGAGAGAAATACAGAAGTATGGTCTGGGTTTTAGCATGGGGACTACTCCCTGTCAGCCATGATTCAGCCTCATGTGTTAGCAGAACACAGTGACCTTGACAAATGGTAACCATATCAGTTAAAGGTCAAAGTTTTTTTTTTTTTTAATCAAACATTTGGAAAACTATAAATCTAATTTTTGCTCTCTGGGTCCCACTCTGGTGTGTTTGTGTGTGTGTGTGTGTGTGTGTGTGTGTGTGTGTGTGTATGTTTTAGGAGGTGTTGGAGTCATGTAACTCTCGGCTGTGTAAGCTGGAGCAGCAGGTGCAGGTGGTACAGGTGGAGACTGAAGGTGTGTTTGGCCGTGAGCTCCTCGCCAAAATTATTAGTGTGCTTCTGGCTGTCGTCACGCTGCTGCTGGTGTGCATTTCCATGGTGACACGCTGTATCCAGACTGGTGTGCGGAGTCGTACACACATGCTGGTGACGGTGATTAGTGCACTACTTATCGCTCTGCTCTGGAGGAGATTCAACACTGACACCCAAACACCTGGATAGAGGACTGGACCCGGACCTTAACTTGACCTTGAACCGGGGTCCTGAACCTTCATACTGGTCTTTAAGAGCACTTTCACTTTTATTGCTCAGTTTGTTGACTCTGAATCAGAATGAAATTGATTCTTTTGATTTGTTTGCTGTTTGATTCAGTTTGAGTTCACACTGTGTGTACTTCAAATAAAATTAAAAAAAGGCAAAGACAAGTTGGAATGGGGTTGAAGTTCAAAACAACAACAATAACAAAAGAATAAAATTAAACTTTTTTTGGTCAGAAAATTTTAAACAGCCCTTAGGTTGGATAAAACAAATTCCTGGTTTCTCATCAACGCTCGCACCCGGAATGTGGCGCCACATGTATTTTTATTTATTTATGAATTTTTTTGAAAATCTTTTTTGAAAACACCTCAGGCAAGGTAAAAACGACATAGGACGTGATTCGGTGTTAAATATTGTGATCATGAGATTGGATTAGTTCTGTCTGAAATCGTTATATTTTCTAAAGACCTTTGGATCTGAAAGGCTGCTGTTCTATAAACAGTTGTTCACAGTTTAATACAAGATTAATGTACATGTAAAAGAGTGGTCATCTAGGGTGTATTGTATAGCTTCAGTCACTTTACCTACAATTAGCTTTAAAAGCTTTTGGGCTTCGAGAGTCACCTCATTTCTCTATTACAAAAAGCAAACAAACAAAAAACATTTAGGTTTTCAAAAAGTTCTGATGAGAAGCCGGAATTTTTTTATCCAGCCTTACCAAAAATGTTTGCAAATTTTACACTAATCAGCTCTTTCATTTTATCTATCTTTCTTTTTTTATGTCTTTCTGTCTCATCAAACCTTCATTTCACTTCTGGTCCAGTTCAGCCAGTCCAGCAGCCCAAACCTAAACACACACCATGTTTTCAGTTTTTGCCGTGAGTTGATTTGGACTCGGCTCACTTTTCCAATAGACCCTCTGTACATCGCCACGTTTTTCTGCTTTGAGTTATAACAACAACAAACACTGCGATAGCTCTGCTGGTAGAAATATGGATTAACCAAAGAAGAATTTACGGTTTCGCTTTGCACCAACTTTATCTCTGTGACCTTTGACGTGTGAATTTGAAAACCTCAGATTTTGAGCCAATAGAAAAGAAAAGAGTGAGGATTTTGCGTTTCAATTTTCAGTAGCTTTGTGTTTGTACTGTATATGTTATAATTATGATTTTATATTCCTTATGTATTTTGTGTGTTAAGATTTAGTAGGATTGTTGAGAGGGTTTGGGTTTGGATAAAGAAGTTTGTCTACCAACCCGAGTTTTATTGTGTTTTTATTTTGTGCAAGCCTGAGTGCTGGTGTTTGAGCCTATATTTTTTGGGCTTCAATTTCGTTATTAATAAAGTTAAAATATTAGTTTTTTGCTGGTCATTGTCATGCAAGTCAGTGATGCATTACAGCCATTCAGCATCAACTTAGCGATGCTGCAGCCTTATTGGGTTTCTTGTGGCATGGACATGGAACAACCATCCAAATCATGTTTCATGCCCATGGTGCTCTACTCAGGAGCTCCTCTAAAAGGTAACAGAAATGCTGATCAGTATAGTCATGTTAGGAATTTTATTGTGGTTGGGTTTTTTTGTTGTTTGTGTAGAACATGTTAAAGTAAACTGGTTTGGTGGTGACTCGGTGGCTTACTGTCTCCTCACAGTGAAAATGTTCAGGACCAAGGACCTTTCTGTGTGGAGTTTACATGTTCTTCTCATGGGTTTCCTCTGGGTACTCTTGTTTTCCTCCCACCGTCCAAAGACATGTACATTAGTTCAACAGTCTACACTAAATCCCACATAGGTATAAGTGTGAGTGTGTCTGTCTTAATCCTGTAATAGACTGGTGGGTGACATGTTCAGGGTGTAACCCCACCCCTCACTTGAAGTCAGCTGGGATTGGCTCCACCTCCCCACGACCCTGATGAATAAGTTTTTGCATTTTGAATGGTCTGTATAAAGCCTGTTAAATTCCTGTTTATAACCTCCGGTGTTGTGTTTAATAAATATTCAAATAATTACCACTTTGCTGCTGATTTAAAATGGAACCATGAGCGAATGTTCAAATGAGCTTTGTAATCTGAAGTTATATAATGTATATGTAAACCTCTAGGATGGAGCTGATTGATAACAAACACACATGGACAACATAAACTGGGTTCTGTGTGTGTTATGAATTTTTTTCCTCAGTTTCTCTTTGTTCTGACCCTTGATTTGGACCTCTACTACAATTTTTTGAAAAACACTATTATAGAGACATGACATCCTGAAGATATACCATGGATCTGACCTGCTGCTGTGGGTGATGATGATGATGGCTGTCCCTCTGATTAAGTCTGCTATCATATGAGCTCTGATATTACATTCAGGACCTACCACTTTTATGACACATTATCATGTTCCTCTGTCCATTCCTCATCTGCACCACCATTTTAAAGTTCTTTTCTCTGAGTGATGGGAATTTTGCTTTTTTTTCATA
Organism: Neosilurus mollespiculum; assembly: GCA_030014195.1. Lineage (NCBI taxonomy): Eukaryota > Metazoa > Chordata > Actinopteri > Siluriformes > Plotosidae > Neosilurus > Neosilurus mollespiculum. The sequence continues at coordinate 25,783,207 of JAQMYF010000024.1, forward strand.
TAAGTTACAGCTTCCACCTGGCTTAAGATTTTATTTATATTTATTTTATATTATTAATGCACTCATTCTAATACGTTATCGTTTCTACTGTATCATCATTCATAGGCAAATAATAATTTGTAAAAAATTATAGCTAAAGTTGTTTTCTAAGGAGATGTTTGTTTATTTATTAGTTTGTTTGCTTGTTGTTGTTTTTTTTTTATTATTATTATTATGGAACAAGTTTCCAGTGGCAGTGCTTTGTAACAGTCAGAGGTAAAATTATAACTGTAAATTTTCCAACATGTTCAAGACAGACAAATTTATGCTAATTCCTTCTCTGCATCATTAAAAGTTTTTTGCATTTTAAAATTAAGTAAAAGAGACAGATAATAAACAATTATTCACCAAAGGTGAGGTAAATAATCTTTGAATCATTAAATAATCCCAGAGACCGGACATCAAGAAGACTATTCAATTTAGTGATATTCACCAAGCCTGAGATGAATAGTTCTTGGTGTGTATACTCTTTTATAGTTTACATTTTATATTTCAACTGTAACTGAGGCAGGTGAGGTGAGCTCTTCACACTGTGAACAGAGCTAAATTCTGTGTAACTAAAGTCGTCTTTTCATAGCCTACTCGTCCAGAGTTCAGTATGTACTACACAGAAATGTCAGTAAAGGGTCCTGAGTACACTCATTCACATTTTTATGAGTATTTACAATGCTCAAACACAAGAAAACAAACTAAAAGATTTATATAGTATATTTTTCCATTTTAAAGAGTAATGATGGTGACAACATGTCACATGTTTGTAATTGTGATTCAAGAGTTATCCACTCGGAATAATAATTTTTCAAATCTGAGATAGCGGACAAGTCAGATTGTGCCGTTCCGGTGTATAATATACCAAATACATATATTATAACATACGTAAACAAGAAAAGGAAAGAACAAATAACTGATATTGAGTATAGTGTATGTTGATGTCAATAAATAAATAATTGTAACAGTATAAACAGTATTTTACTAGAACTGAGACACATCCGGTTTTTCTTACTGATATAACCACCGTCTCTAATGTGTCTGACTTTACGAGCTAATGAAGTTAAGCTACTTTACTAACAAACCAGGTAGTTAGCATACCAGGTAATTAGCTAAACAGATATACTTTACAAATTGCCATGAAAATTTGGTCCATAATATCAGTAGAGACTGATACTCACAATCACTAAAATACCAAATACATAAGTGTATTATTCTGTCTGTGATAAACAAATATATATAATCACTGACTAGCAAGGAAACAGCACAGAGAACGCTGTGTGTGTGTGTGTGTGTGTGTGAGAGAGAGAGAGGATATCACTCTCACTCTTCCTTAGAAGATTATAAAGAAGCAAATCGGGGTTTTTTTTTTCTGCCCAGTCAATGTTGAAGTGAGTAAAGTGTGTCAGTGCTGAGGGACAGAACTATTATCCTTTATCTCTCTAAATAACCCATAATTGCACATTATAACATGTTCAAATTGCTAATATTGAGCGCTATTGTGATGTGGAAAAGAAGCATCCAATCAGGTGTAATTTGCACATATTAATGCCATTACCTGCATTCTGTTCTCCCCTGGTTCTTAGTGAGTGTAACTGAGGATAATTAAACCTGAACCCAGGCTTACACAACAGGTGAGATCTTCAGAGGAAAAGAGTCTCATTATTTTCCCCGAGTTCACAGAGGTTTTATTGGGTCTTTTGAGCTACTACATAACCACTGTGACTAATATTCCATCCTGAGTGTTCAGATAATTCATTAAGTCATGATGAAAGGATTTGCAACTATAAAAAAAACAACACCCCTTTTTTAGATATTCTCTGAGCAGAATCTGGACCCTACGGAATGGGGACTGAAGTCTGAACACGTTTCAGGAGGGATTATAAATATCAACAGCAAAAAATACGTTTTCACTGTATCCACAAAAACCATCAGGCACTCAGACATTCTGACAACCAGGATAGGGTTATTTTAATTACAGCGTGTCACATTTCCAAATCCACTGGCTATTTCACAGACTAGATTTAAAACAATTCAAAATAGAAAACTTATTTTTATTCACTGAGAGCAAACAGATAACTTGGAGTTTATAATTTAGGGAATTGTCAGACACCAGGGACCATTTTATTTCTACGCATGTGTATGTCATGGAGCCATGATTTCAGCAACAAGCAACATTTAATCCACAATATTACACAAATTAAGTATGAAGCAGTAAAGGAACAAATCCAAACAACTTCCTAAGATCCTGCAGTGTGATGTTTATTAGGTTCCTCACTTGTAGATTTAATTTTTACCTGCAGTGTTGTTCCCTAGGAACCTGCAATTTACAAAATGTTGCTTAAAATTACTCAGTTTTTAAAAAATACACACACAAAATTAAAAATTAACAGGAGAAGTTTGACTAGGTCACATTCTTTTTTCTCTTAACTTTGCTGTGCTACCGCTGTTTATTAGCAGTTTAAATAATAATTTTAAAAAAAGGTAAATGAAAATGGGTTTCTTTAATAGTATGGTATTTAGCCAAGTATAAAATTTCATTCCAAAAATGATTCTTTAAAGGTACCTTTTTATTTACCAAGTTTATCAAATCTAAAAAAATACAATATTTTCTCTTGAAAATAAAATCAAATTTAGCCAATATTTTATTCTGAAACCACTTGCTTACTCATGTACACGAGTGTCAATGATCCCTGCACTGTGTTCGATTACCTGGAGAATGTAAACAAAGTGCACATGCCTCCTAGTGATCAGAGCGCAGAGTTATCATCAATCAAGATGGCGACCAACAACACAGACATGGATGATACAAGCAGTGAAAAATACAGTAAGTTTTATCAAATAAAACATTCATTCATTCATACATCTTCTGAACCGCTTATTCCTACTTAGGGTCACGGGGAGGCTGGCGCCCATCTCAGCCGACTCTGGGCGAGGGTG
>JAQMYF010000024.1:25819066-25830371 GCA_030014195.1 Neosilurus mollespiculum
CACTCACACACACTCACACACACACACACACACACACACACACACACACACACACACACACACACACACACACACACAATAACGTATTTCAACCTTTGTGGGGACTCTCATTCACATAATTCCCTACTTTCTAAGTCTAATCTCAACAGTCACAAGTCAATGCCAAACCCTGACCTTTACCCTAACCTGAACCCTAAAATCAAATCTTAACCCCTCAAACAGCAAAAATGTATTTCAGTCGTTCATATGTAGCGGGTACAAACACACACAAACAAATAAACATTTGAATGTTTTCGTGGAATAACACTCACCGTGATGAATGCTTGTTTAGCTCCTTTGTGGGGAAATCAAAGAAGCCTTGCCACTGCACCAAATCTCAGTGTTTAAAACTGTAAGTAATTTATTATTTTAATTTTAATTTTTAGTACAGGTAGACAAAGATTTGAGTGAATGCTATGAATAATATATAAGACAAACAAAACAGGCAAACATAAATAAACTGTACTTAAGTGGTGATAAAGATCAGCATGACTTTGTTACTGATATTACTGTGTGTAAGTTCAAGACCTAACATCACAAATCTCTCACTAGTTACTGTGACTGCTTTGCAAACGGAGAGATCTGCAGTGATTGCAACTGTGTTAACTGCTGCAACAACACTAAGCATGAGGCTGATAGAAACAAAGCTATCAAGGTCAGGTCACTTATAATTCTAACATTATTCAGTGCTTTAACAGAGATTACTGTTAGAATGAAAAAAATGACTTCCACACTCCACATTATTTAGCAGCTCAGGGAATAGCACTTGATCCAGCACACACTCTTATCTTGCAGCATGCAGGTAATTGCATAAAGGGTGCTGGACAGAAAATTCGGAAGAGGCACAAATATTTCTCCAAATGAATAATTACAAATCATAAACTTTGAGTTTGGCTCACGGTGAAGCAGGAAAACACTCTGCAGGTGATAAATGAATTGATTGGCATTGACCTTGCCTCTGTTTGGCTAGACACGCCTCTGATTATACTGTACATGGAGACGTTTAATTTCACTCATATAAAACACTTCACTGAATAAGATTGTATGTGTTTTTCTTTTTTTCCACAAATACACTGCCCAGCCAAAATAAAAAAATTTCACACACAAATACGTTGTTGTTCCCCCTTTAGCCTTGCTTACAGCACGTAATGGTCATGCCATTGTTTCAACAAATTTAAGCAACATAACATCTATTTCCATCCAGTGTTGAATTGATGAGGGCAAAATTGAACCACTCAAAGTCTTCTCCAGCACATCCCGAGAACTTTCAATGGGGTTAAGGGCAGGACTCTGGGGTTCCGATACAGATGTGAAAATGATTCCTTGTGCTCCCTGAACCACTCTTTCATTATTTGAGTCACCATTTTATATCGGTGCCATCAGGGAAGAAAAAGTCCATTTATGTGATAAGCTGCTCATTCATCAGCTGACTTCATTTTATTGCCACATTATTGTTGCTGAGCCTCGACCTGACCACCTAGAGTAACAGTACCATGGAGATTACATGCTGTGACCAAGGCTAAATGCACTCCATGAAAATATTAAAGTGTGCGACTTTTGATAAGGCAAGGTATAATAGAGCACATAAGATTAACGTTGAATGTTTTTCCTTCCTATAGAACTGTTTAGACAGAAACCCGGATGCATTTCGATCTAAAATCAGCAGCAGTGTACAGGGGGATTTGAATACAAGTCATGCACGAGGCTGTAACTGTAAAAGCTCGGGCTGCCTCAAGAATTACTGCGAGTGCTATAAGGTAAGGTGACACCAGGTCCGTGTAAAAAAAATAAAAAAAATAATAATTAATTAATAAAAATTTTTAATAAAATTGTGGTTTCCGGTTCAATAGCAGTCTGGTGAAAAGCCCGACAATGAACTTAAAACAAATTCAAAAGTTGGATAAAGTGGGTAGATATAATGATAAACTGGTTGCTGGCAGAGAGAAGCTTCCTGATTCATACAGCATCACTGATATAAACAGGGAAAGTTAGTAGGTTAAGATAAGGTAATCCTTTATTGATACCCAAAGGGGAAACTCAAAAATGGCTGAATGTGAATTTTCTGGATATTTACATTTAGAACTGATACACTACCCTGGACTTAACACATGAATCACTGAAAGCCTACAAATCTTTGAAAGGTTATAATTATCACCCCTCCATCAGTGTTCAGGAGGTTTTATATAATGGACTTTCACAAGAATCATTAGCCTGTTTAATGTAAGCTGAACAAACCTCACCAGACAAAAAGCTCAGGTATGTATAAGCACGAAACACACATCCGAGGCAAGGCAAGTTAAAATCAATTCAATAATTAAAAATGTTATCTGTGCATGCTGTTCCCGGCTCCCCATCACTTAAGAATTCAAATTGGAAAGTACAATTAAAAGAGCGCACTCACTTTATGGGACCTATGAATCACTAGTAGGCTTTAATCTCAGGGGAAACTACCATTGGTAAAGTTCTCCAGGTTTTGTTGTGGATACGGTAACTGTTTAAAAAAATCCTCCTGAAGGTAGATGAGTTAGCAAGTAGTGAATTTTAAAAGGAAAATGAACCCAAACTTAACAAACGCTTGCAGACATGGTATATATCTTTGCACATCAAAACTCACTATTGTTTTTATAACCTTCTTGGTGGAGGAAAAAAAATAGTAATAAATACACTTGAATTATATGATGTGCCTTTTTTTATTTTGTTCATATATGACTTGTTAGTTTAATGTCTGAATACTGTTATTTTTACTACTAACTTGCCTTGTATGAACTGATGAATTAATGTCCTATTCTTGTGATTTGTTTGAAACAGCAGTCTTTTCAAACTGGCTAAAGCAAATGAATATTATTATTAATAATAATAAAAATAATAATAATAACAATAATATTTAATAGGCTCAGAAAAGCAAGGAACTCTTAAATAACATGGTCAACACGGTGGCGTAGTGGTTAGCACGTCTGCCTCACAGCAAAAAGGTCTTGGTTTTGAGTGCTGGGCTTGGGGAAGGCGTTTCTGTGTGGATTTTGCATGTTCTCCTCATGCTTGCATGGGTTTCCTCTGTGTACTCCTATTCCTGCCACAGTCCAAAGGCATGTATATTAGGCTGTTCCAAATTGCCCCTAGGTATAAGTGTGAATGGTTGTGTGTGTTGGGCCTGCCATGGAATGGCGAGCACTTCGTAGTGTACCTTGCCTTTACCCAGAGTCGGCTGGAGGCTCTAGCCTCCTCTTGATCCTAATTGGATTAAGCGGTTCGACAAATAATTTTATATTAATTAAAATAATTAAGTAAAACCTTTCATTGTTTTTAAGATAAACGATTAGGATGGTATTATTTATTTATTTATGATGTAGTGGTGTGCGTTTTACAGGCTAAGATCATGTGCTCATCTCTGTGCAAGTGTGTGAGCTGCAATAACTACAGCAGGAGTGAGGTTAAGGAGAGTGCAGTGGAAAAGTCTTCACATCCCAACTACAACAACACCAAGTGAGGCAAACACTGGTGTTTAAACACCCCCCACCCACATTCCTCACCCCTCATCTCGTTCTGAAGCGCTCAGGTAATTTCACCCTGTCTTTGAACACGTGTGTGTGTGTGTATGTGTGTGTGTGTGTGTGTGTGTGTGTATGTGTGGACAGGAGCAATGTGTCATGTATCACGAATGATGCAGTGAAGGCAATGTGCAGTTGTCTCCTGGCTCAGGCTGAGGAGGCAGAGAGAGGGGGATGCTCTTCTGTTGACGCTGAAAGAGCGACTCTGGAGGAGTTTGGACAATGTCTCAAACGGATAACACACTTGTTCAAACACACACACACATCTATAGCAGTGGCACACACATGCGCACACACACACACACAGGTGTGTTCTACACCAGTACACACTACAGACACACGCAAACACACAGCTAGACCAGTGGCACACACAGGCGTGTGATATACCAATACATAATACACACATGCTACATACACAGATACACACACACACACACACACACAGTCACTATTATTATTATTATTATTATTATTATAATAGAAAAGATGTAGTTAGAATAGAAATGATTAATAACTGCAATAACATGTACAGAAAGTGCTTTATAATTCGTTATATAAAGATGCTGTAGTTTTTTCTCTTTCTATAGGTTTGTTTCTTCCAGTGTTTATATTTGGTGTTATTTATGCTGTTGCAATTAAATTATTTATTTATAAATCCTATTATATTTAGTTTATTTGTTAATTGTTCCATTACAGTATATTTGAACTTTCTGTTTTTGTTCTTAAAAAAAAAAGTGTTTAATTATTTTTTTATGTATATATATATATATATATATATATTTATATATGTTATTTTAAATAAAAGCCTCAAAGAGTTGTGTTACTTGTTTTACTCCCCTGTTTGGAAAGTATTGTGTGTGTTTTTTTTGGAGAGGGTGAACCTGTGTGTATTGATCACTGTGTTCTTGACGTCAGACGTGTGTGTGTGAGGGTTAATACAGACGCTTTTGCTGTGATGGGAGCGGTTTGGAGCTGCAGTTGTTTCTCACAGTGGGAATTTATCGAACCGGGAGTCCTGGTGTTCCTGATGGGGATAAAAACAGCCCATAGAGCTGGACACATCACACACACCCCTCCACCTCACAGGAAAAACACGGTACACACGTGTGCTATGATTTGTAACCATGTAATTTCTGTATGTGCTTACTGATGTATGAAAGTTATAATAATGTCTTTTCATTCCTAGATGCCACGTATGCAGGTTTTATGGATGTGCTCGGTGCTGGTTGTAATTTTGTTCATGGAATCGCACTGTGTTCAGAAGGTAAGGCTTTACGTTGGCATTACTGAAGTCAGGATTATTCTTTTCTGCTGTAATATCTTTTATTCTCTTTTCCTCCAGACCACACTGACTAAAAACTGGGGCCCGCAGTCAATGCTCTACCTGAAGGGGAAATGTGAGTGTGAGCACTAAGATGTAATTAAAAACAGTCGATACCAATAAACCAGCTGTTTATTCACAATGTCTCCAAACAACCAGTCAGCTGATTCAGTGCACCACTACAGATAAAACAGTGCAAGAAATACCTTGCAGAAACAGTTCTTTCTGCAAAGGTATTTCATTAGAGGTAAATAGTCCTTCTTGGCAGGTGAGGAGCAAAAAATAACTACTCTGTTTCACTTAAATGTAGTTAATTATTGTAAACATGTTTATATGAGATTAAAAAAACATCTTTAAACCCGCATCTACAGGTTAATGTAGCTACCAGGTGAGCGTTTATCCTCCAGGTGATGTTTTTTTTTTTTACAGTAAATAATAATTACCTGTTGATACCTGACTTCAGCTCAGTGTTTGAAATAAAGCCATAAACTTTCTCTTTAAAGTGACAGATGTGAAACTGGATAAGATGGATAATCCAAAGTTTTATATGATTTCATATGATATTTGCTCCATTTTGTACATAAACAACCATAAAGAATCTACAGAATTTAAATTATACATCACTGTATGAGAATCGGCTCAGTCGTGGTGTGTGTAAAGGAAATGTCTCACTGATTTCTTCCTCCACAGATGGTAGGAGATATATTCCAGACAGTGATGTAGATTTTTATAAATCAGCGCTGAAAAGTTTGTACACAGTTATCAGAGGTATGAAAATGCCAAGTACATTATACTAACACTAATATTTAACAAATCATTAACAAAGAAGTTAACACGTTTTAACATGTTTTCTTTAATGTTTTATAAATTCACCTGCATTGATTGTTTTGTTCAGGAATAAAATAAATGTGCTGGTATACAATATTTATACCTGATCTCTGGATAAAACATAACCTTCAGACTCAGTTCAGAATTTTAGCACTTAATAAATATTTTATTAAATAAACAGTGAAGTCATGTCAGCTGCTTTGGGCTTTTTTTTATTTAATGTAATTAATTATTTGCTTTTTTCCCCAATAAACATCAATAAATACTTTATCAACATGTGGTCATGCGTTTTATAAATTCCCTGTTTAATATAGAATAATTCTGTAACAGTTCTATATTTTATTATTATTATTGTTGTTGTTATTCAATGTTTGGTATTCCCAGTCAGGAAACACTTCTCCTGATAACTCTTTTGAAAATGCAGAATATTATCCAGTGAAAACTTTAATCCTTTCATTTCCAGTAATCTTCTTTCTTTGTTTTAGATTTTGAAAAGATGAAGTCCGTGCAAGTGGGAAGATCGATGAGGCTTTTCGCAGCTGAGAATCTGCTGATCCGTTATACAGAGTAGGCTTGTTTTTTGTGGCTTAAGGAGTTCAGTAAATTGTAAAAATGTTTCGAGTCTTCAAGCTTCTAATTTTTGAATTCCTGTTCGATTCCGTAAATGTGATGGATGTAACAGGTTCCAGATATAATGTAGGATGATTCTATTTTCTACCCTTCTTGTTCTCCACACTCTTTTCTCCTATCATGTAAATACTCTATAAATTTTACTCCAGTAAGTCTGTTGTCCTTTTGCTTGTATTATGCATTAGCACAAATGAGTTTTTTTTTTTTTGTTTTTTTTTTTTTTTTTAAAGAAATTCAGTTAAATTTTGGTCCGAACACTTTAAAATGATAATCAAACAATAATTAATTAATATCAATAATTCACACACAAAAATAGAATTCAGAGTTCCTTGTGTACAGAGTCAGGTTCACACCTACTTTCTGTAGTTTAACTTTTTATATACTGTATTAATCCAACAAGGGAAATTTGCCTCTGCATTTAACCCATCCAACGTGAGCACACACTTGGTGCAGTGGGCAGCCACATCGTGGTGCTTGGAGAGCAGTTGGGGGTTAGGTGCTTTTCTCAAGGGCACCTCAGCTGTGAAGGTGCACCTCACTCTCCTCGCCGTCACACATTTTTCCTGCTGGTTCAGGAATCGAACCAGCGATCTCTTGGTTCCAAACCCGCTTCTTTAACCATTAGGCCACAGCTGCCTACATTATGATTATTAAACTCACCTGTGTGAAAGTTTTTTTTGTGGAATCTGAGAATAAACAAAGTTATGATATAATCGAGGTGCTGAAATGGAAATGTGGTAGGATGTAGGAGATTCACAGTGATTTTAATTCAGTATCATTATATTTAATTGCATAACTATTATTCATGTGCAATCTGCTACATGTACAGAGAACCAAACTTCATTTTATCCTTAAATTATTCCTTAAAATATTGATTCCTTTAATGATGTACTTTAATAAACATGTAATTTTGTCCTTGATTGATATTCTATTGTGTGTTTAATGTATTGACCACTCACTCACTCATTTGCTGAACTGCTTAATCCTATTAGGGTTGCAGGGAGGCTAGATCTCGGGCCACACTGGGCGAAGGCGGGTTACATGATGAACACCTCACCAGACCATTGCAGGGCAACACATAACCATTCACACTCACACCTAGGGTCAAATTGGAACAGCCAGTTAAACTAATGTGCATGTCTTTGGACTGTGGGAGAAAACCAGAATACCCAAAGGAAACCCATGCAAGCACAGGGAGAACATGCACACAAAAACACCCAAACGCAGGAATCGAACCAAGGACCTTCTTGCTGTGAGGCAGAAGTGCTAATCACTATGCCACCATGCCGCCCATGTATTGACCAACAAAACATAAATTTCAGCATAACAGTGTTGAATCAAATTGTCAGACAGTGTTGCTGATTGCTGGTGCAAATGAGACACACCTCTTTAGATAAACTGTAACTTGTGTTTGTTACTTCTAAATAGCATTTAAGTGTGTACATGTTTGAAAACATCTGATTTGCATAATTTCCAGATAAACTCTGATTATATCAGAGTGAGGGACAGACTGTAGTACACATGTTACAGAATCCCATGTTTTTGTTCTTAAGGTGTATACAAGCATTTTCTCAAAAAATAATTCTATTTGAAAATGTAATTTGAAATAAAGTCACGATATCTCTAACAGGATGAACACACACACTGCCTTTTTTTTTTCAGAGCGACAGGCCCAAGGCGTGTGTGAGATGAGCTGAGTCGGATTTCACAATGCAAGCGAGCCACCTGCTGTGTGTCAAGTGTGTGACAGCTTTGCTGAACGTCTGATTTAGGGTGTGTGTTTAGATGATAAACAGTCCACACTGAGGACTGGCTGTGTGAATGTGCAGCATGGTGTGGCTTTATACCCTGACTGCAGTCCTGATGTGTAATGGTATGAAAAAATCATCACTGGTTATTATTATTAGAAGAAGAATTAACATTTACAGGCTTAAATAAAGTTTGTAATGAATGATTAGTCTTAAGTAATTTGATAATAATGAATGTTTACCTCACAACATTTTATTAAATCATAGTCTTGAATCAGTACAGGCAGTGATAAATAAACTAATATAGGGTTGTATTACTCAGGGCTGAATTTTTCCATTACAGTATTAAATTACCTCATGGTATTAACAGTGTTGTTATAGTACACTGTAATATAACAAATTGTTGTAGTACTGAATAAACCTGTTAAATTAACAGCTAAGGTACTGAATTTACACCAACATTTATGAATGAACAGCGTCAGTATTGAATTAATGACTATAATAAAAGTAATTATAGACTACAGTACTAAATGAACAGCGACAGTACTGACTTACAAGCTATAGTACCAAATTAATGGTTACAGTACTGCATGAAGAACTGTACTGAAAAAAAACTACAATACTGCATTAAACAATACAGTGCTGAATTAATGTCCACAAAACTAAAGTAATGGATATGGTACTGAAATAATAGTAACTACTGAATTAACAGCAACAGTACTGACTTAGCAGCTACAGTACTCAATTAATGGCTATAGTAATTATTTATTGGCAACAGTATTGAATTAACACCTATGGTACTACATTAACGGCTACAGTACTGAAATAACAGCACCAGTACTGAGTTACCAGCTACAGTACTGGATTAATTGTTACAGTACTGAATGAACAACTGCACTGAATTAAAGGTTACAGTGTTGAAATAAAAGCTACAGCACTGGATTAAGGGGTACAGTACTGAATTAAAGACTGTGGTACTGACAGAACAGCTACAGTATGGGAATAATTAAAGTGTGTATAGATTTCAAATTCAAATTCAGATTATTATTATTTACAATAATCATAGAATTTTGAAGACCCCTTCACCTTCAACTTCACCTTCATCAGAACGCAAGTACTTGGCCCCACCCTTTTTTCCATAAAAGGAAACATGGTGTGCCTAGTGAATTTGAATAATGGGAAAGGAGATGTGTTAAAGTTTTTACTGCAGTTACAATTAATTTCTGAACTTTATAAACTGCTCCTTTAACACAGCGTTGAGTCTGTTCTGAGCCTCTTTTGACAAAAGTACAAAACAAAAACACTTCATGAGGTGTTTAAACACTACACTCCTATCAGTGCAGGAAGCCAGTAGGACGTGAAGGCATGGCATTCAGGGCGGATCTACATGCTGCAGTAATAAATAGCACTTGGCAGGTGAACAGCAGAGTATCAGGATCAGAGTCCAACAGTGTTAAGCTGAACACCACAGCAGAAAGAGCAGAAGCAGCCAGGATCTGTCCACCACTTAGATAATCAGAGGGAATCATGCTGGCTTTGAGACACTCCTCAGGTTTATTCAGAGCTACTCTGAGACAGCACATAATACCAAGAGCCAACATATCAGCTAAACCAGCGAAGTACATCCTAAGCACAGGGGTGAGTCCTGAAAATCAACACATCTTAAATACACACTCAGTAACAACAAAATAATCTGTTAGTATTATTGATCAGCATGTGTCTATAATTAGTTTAGTGTTAATGTAAGAATATAATGAGATTAAGAAGCACGCCATTGGAGGTGTGACAGATCTCACGTACTGCTGCTATCAGATGGCACACTTCTCAAACAGATATGACACACATGCTGTGTTTGAATGTGTGTGTGGTGTGTGTTATATATAATTTACACTGAACTAAAGTATTATATTGATCTATATAGTGTCTTTGTTTTTCCTCTGTGTATGAACATTACCCTGCTGGAGTGTCTACATTTTTGAAAAATGGGCCAAATGTTTGACCTTGTAGGCAAACAAAAGACATCGAGTCTCCAGTGAACTACGTAACAAGTGTGTCTGGAAAATATCACATGATCAAGAGCTTGAAATAGGAAGGATATTCTAATGATGATTAAATAAAGATCTGTAGATGACAGACATTAAAAACAGTGTCCTGCAATAATATTCACAACTACATCTCGTCATAGATATTAGAACATACTGCTCTCTTTAACTTATGAAATCCATTAATAAGTTAAATTCATTAATATTGTACATGGGGAAATATTTCACTTTAAAAGCTTATGTTTACTGTATATGCAGCCTAAATAATCCACAGTCATAAAGTTTTGAAAATATTTCATATAAATTGAACACAAGATATTTATCAATTTATAAGATCTGGTGAGGTCTCGTCAACCAGGGAGAACCCCAACATGTGAGCACCGAGACGGGGGGGCAACAAAAAATGCCCACTCCGGCTCGCCACCTCTCCCCATGAGCAACTCCAGAATAAAACAAGGTCCAGCCCCTCTCGAGAAGGGTGGTTCCAGAGCCCAAGCTATGTGTTGAGGTGAGCCCAACTATATCTAGTCAGTATCTCTCAAACTCACGCACCAGTTCAGGCTCCTTCCCTGCCAGAGAGGTGACATTCCATGTCCCAAAAGCCAGAGTCAGTAGCCGAGGATTGGTCCGGCAGAACCCACGCCTTCGCCTGCCACCCGGCTTACATTGCACCCAACCCCTATTGCCCCTCCAACAAGTGGTGGGTCCATGGGAGGGCGGACCCATGTCTCCTCTTCGGGCTGGGCCCAGCCAAGCTTCATGGGCAGAAGCCGAATGGGCCATGTTCCGTGCCTCCATTATTGAGGCGGCAGCCCAGAGCTGTGGCCGGAAGGTCATCGCTAGCTGTCGTGGGGGCAACCCCCGAACCAGGTGGTGGACACCTGTGTTAAGGGGGACTGTCAAGCTGAAGAAGGAGGCCTATCAGGTCCTTTTGGCCCATGGGACTCCCAAGGCAGCGGACGGGTACCGACAGGCCAAACCCGCTGCAGCCCGGACTGTCGCCAATGCAAAATCTCGGGTGAGGAAGGAGTTCAGTGAGAGCCTGGAAAGACTATCGGTTGGCCTCGAAAATGTTCTGGACCACCATCCGGCGCCTCAGGAGGGGGAAGCAGTACTCCACAAACACTGTTTATAGTGGAAGTGGGGAGC
>JAQMYF010000024.1:25835681-25855514 GCA_030014195.1 Neosilurus mollespiculum
TGGATGAGATCTGCCCTGAATACCTCAAGGCTCTGGATGTAGTAGGACTGTCTTGGTTGACACGTCTCTACAACATCGAGTGGTTATTGGGGGCCATGCTTCTGGATTGGCAAACCTGAGTGGTAGTTCCCCTTTTTAAAAAGGGGAACTGGAGGGTGCTATCGTGGAATCACAGTACTCAGCCTACCCAGGAATGTCTATTCATGAGTACAGAAGAGGAGGATCCAGCCAGTGGTTGAACCTCGGATTCAGGAGGAACAAGGTGGTTTTCGTCCTGGCCGCAGCACACTTGACAAGCTCTACACACTCTACAGAATCCTGGAGGGGGCATGGGAGTTTGCCCAAACTGTCCACATGTGCTTTGTGGACTTGAAGAAAGCTTTGAATCCGTGTCCCTCTGGCTATCTTGTGGGGTGTGCTCCAGGAATATAGTATACTGGACCCGTTGCTACGGGCCGATCGGTCTCTGTATTGCCGGAGCCAGAGCTTGGTCCACATTGGCAACATGTTGAATTCGTTTCCAGTGAGGGTTGGACTCTGCCAAGGCTGCCCTTTGTCACCAGTTCTGTTCATAATTTTTATGGATAGGCGCAGTTGAGGTGTTAAGGGGTTCTGGTTTGGTGGCCATAGGATCTCGTCTCTGCTTTTTGCAGATGATGATGTCCTTTTGGCTTCATCGAGCCGGGACCTTCAGCTCTTGCTGGAGTGATTCGCAGCTGAGTGTGAGGTGACCGGGATGAGAATTAGAACCTCCAAGTCTGAGGCCAAGGTTCTCAACCGGAAAAGGGTGGAATGCACCCTTCAGGTTTGGAATGAGTGGGGGAGTTCAAGTATCTCAGGGTCTTGTTCACGAGTGAGGGAAGGATGGAGCGAGAGATTGACAGGCAGAAAAGCGAAAGCTCGTACCGGTCCGTCTTGGTGAAGAGAGAGCTGAGCCGGAAGGCAAAGCTCTCAATTTACCAGTCGATTATGAGCTACATGAGCTCGGAGTAGAACCGCTGCTCCTTCGTGTCGAGAGGAGCCAGTTGAGGTGGCTCAGGCATCTGATTAGAATGCCTCCCTGGTGGGGTGTTTTTCGGGCATGTCCAACCGGGAAGAAACCTCGGGGCTGACCCAGAACACACTGGATGGACTACGTCTCTCGGCTGGTCTGGGAACACCTTGGCGTCCCCCTGGAAGAGCTGGAGGAAGTGGCTGGGGAGAGGGATGTCTGGACCTCACTGCTTAAGCTGCTGCCCCCGTGACCCGACCCCGGAACAAGCGGATGAAGCTGACAAGGCCAAAAGTTGTAATTACTACTGGGGCAGGACCTTTTTTTTTTAATACTTTTTTTCTTAAAAACTTGTTGTTCAAGAGTGCCTGCATGGATTTGTATGAAACTTGAAAGGCATATACAGGAGAAGGTGCAAAGTCTGGGGGAGCCCATCAGCATTTAGCTGACATTTGGCACCGAGCTTCTGTCATATAACTAAAAGTTTGAGTTATTCCGCTTTCTACAACCTGATCAGAATCCACAGCGCTCTCATCCCTTATATTATGATAATCTGTGCTGTACAGTACTTTTGGTTAATTCTTGCTCATGCCTTCTTCAGGAGCAGATGATTGGCATGATGACCATGTTCGTGACCATCCTCGTCCCCTCAGGATGGGTCCTCGCCAATCTGGAGAACTACAAGAAGCGGCCATGAGAACCTGAACACGCCGTTCCTATGCATTCCTCCTCACAAATACCTGTCATATTTCTCATAAATAAACCTACCAAATAGGCAACGGTGTAACTGTACTTATTCATTCTGATTTTATGTAAATAGTTGGTGTTATTGATACAGTGGAAGAGGAATTGTTGATTTGATGTACTTTTCACATTTAATTTGATGCCCTAAATGTTTTTATAAGCAAGTAGAAACCAAGCACTGAACTGCAAAAACATCTGCACAGAAGCCTTGCCCCTTGATCACTAAACACCAGGTCTTTCAGAGTAATAATGAATTAAACATATATTTCCGATACAATTTCAAATTTAAACATCAATGTATTGTTCTGTTTAGGTTTACGATGTTGCTGTAATAAGACTGAAGCTGAGCTGATTACACAACACTGAGACAAGTGCATAACCTTGAGTGTTTTGGTTAAAAATCAACAGTTACTGCACCGGTAACAGGGTCTCAGTTGAATTTGGAGTTGTTCATGAAAAACCAGCTCTCAAACGTCCACACACACAAGCTGGCTAATGTTTAACTTCCTCCAAATACACATGTGAATTTCCTGCTTCCTGTTGGGCCGAGCTGCATGTTTCTGTTTCACCCAGCAGGAAACCACCGAGTTCATGATGAGTTCACCGTCACACCACGAAGATAAGCAAAACAGAACAGGTTCAAGTGCATAAACAAACACCACCAATAAACGAATACATCTTTAATTATACACAGAAGCTCACCCTAACATGCATTACAGGTAACAAAGTGTGTGTTTAAGTTTATGTGAGAATGTCCTGCGCTTGATGCTCCACCAGCACAGCCATGCTCTTCACATCGCCACACCAGAAGTCTAGACGCTCCTTCATGCCCTTGATCTGAAACAAGAACAATCCATCATCACGCATTACTAACTAATCAACAGTAACTAATATCATCACTAACTAAATTTATCATAAGTAATATCACTAATATTAACAACATAACTAGGGGTGGGCAGTACAGTAAAATCCTTTTATCATGTAAACAATTTTATATCACGGAAACAGTATATATCATGATATAGCACCCCCCCCCCCCATTGATTTATCTACCGGTTTAAATGACTATACTGTGCTTTCATCATTTATTTTACCAGAGTAGTCTCACTTCAGTCTGTCACTGCAATTTAAAAATCACATCACCAAAATTTGTATATCCGAAAAAAGGGGGTTTGAGCTTCCCAGCAGATTTGCTCATATCTTATTTCAAAAAGCTGTTAAAATAAACTAGTGTGCAAGTATCTGGTACTCAGATTGAGTTTAACACAAAAATTTCAAAATGCTCATGTAAGCCTGTGTGTTGCAGCTTGATCACATGTCTGTAGTTGTTTCAAAATGAAGCTCCTTTTAAATTCTGATCCGGCATTCTCCACATAAACTTGGCAACATAGGCACGATGCCTGCGATTCAAAAAAGCACAGAGTTCCATGATTTATGACCATGCTTGGGGTATAAAAAGTTGGCAGGGTGCATTCAAAAGTTGAAACTTGAAAGAATCGTGTTTTCAAATTCATCAAGATCCCCTACGATGGATGTTAGGGTCTGTTATGTGCTACTGCAGTTTACTACGATTCACAAGTTTTATCACAACTGGCGTCAAATTTGTAATACATCGTAATGATCACGGCAAAAGTTTTGACAATTTGTTTTTTAAATTTTGCCGCAATCATCACGAATGCACCAAGTTCCCTCAGGATCATCACAATTTAATCCCATGAACCCCCATGCTAATCACAATTCTTTCAAATCATGGGGATCGCAGACATCGTGCCCCAGTGTAAACCCAGGGTCAGTGATGTGTTTGAGACTAGGCATTACACAGCTTGTTTGAAGGTGCTGACTAACACTGAACCTAGCTTTTTACTGGTATCATTAAAAATCAAGACCATGTCCTTACATATGTGTATCATAATAGTTCTTTAATTCCCTTCCATCATCAAGATTTCCCATCATATGGATTGCCTCTTGCAAAAGACTGTTTATTAGCCTCAAAACTCAAGGGAAAATAAATAAAATTCAGGATCAGTGCTTAAACAAGCTTGGTCGACATCTTAACTTTTAAGACTTGAAAAAGATTACCATCCGGCTTTTTTACATGTATGTTAAACAGGTTGAGTCTGGTGAAAAACTGACAACAAACTCAAAACAAGTTCACAAGTTTGGATAAAGTAGTGTTGGAGGGATATAATGATAAACTGGTTGCTGGTAGTGAGAGGCTTCCTGATCCATACAGCATCACTGATATAAACAGGGAAATTTAGTAGTTTAAATAGCTGAATGTGATATTTACATTTAGCATATCTGGTACAGTTAAAATCAATTTAATAATTGTTATCTGTGTATGCTGTTCCTGGCTCTCTATCACTTAAGCATTCAAATTGGAAAGTACAATTAAAAGAGCGTGAATCACTAGAAGGCTTTTTTCTCTGGAGAAAACAACCATTGGTAAAGTTTTCCCAGGATACAGTAGCCGTTTAAGAAAACAAAGCACAAATGCTGGCCGTTTGAGAGTCCTGGGCCAGTTTCATTTTCTGCTTTTATCCTTGGAAATTGGTTAAAAAAACAAAAGAAATTAAAAAAAGATGCCTGAACCTTTAACAAAATGCTTTGTGCATCTTGGGGACCCGAGCTAACTGTTATATTGTTTATTACATTCCAGTAGAAAACAATATTGTTCGGTAATCCATGCATGAACCGAATACAATGACTCATTTGTTCTGGGTTGCCCACCTGAAGAATCCAGTTTGCTGGATCAGCTCACCAGTAACGTCGCCATTACTCTATACTATCATACTGCCCAACCCTCATATAACTAACACATAAATTACATATAAATCAGCTCACAACTACCTAACTCAAATTAAAATTAAAGCATAAGTAACATCACTACACCCCTGCTTCTGGGTTCAAATCCTGATTGTGTACCCTTCCTTGTACACTTTCCCCTTGAGTTCCTCACTTTTTCCTCACTGGGCTGCTGATCTAAAGGTAGTGGGTTCGACCATAAAGCTGCCCCTGTTGGGCCCTTGAGCAAGGCTCAGGTGCTCAGTTTTATAAATGTGATAAAGATGAAAGATGGTTTGGATAAGGGCCTCTGCCAAATGCTATATACGTAAATGCACCAGCTCATGTGATGTATGATCATGTGACGAGGAAGTGAAACAGATGAGACGCTGTGTCTAAATCTCTAACACCAGTAACATTACTAAACACTCACTTTTCCACTTATATCTTCCCTGCTATCCGATAAATAACAGGTAAGAACGCACACAGCAAAAATGGACTTCATCGCTGTGCCTTTAACGCGAGTTTAAATTCATTACGAAAATGATGAGTTCATACTCACTTCCACTTTACAGAGGACTGAGAGATGTTTAAAGAATCTATTGTGTTGCCACTGCACATAACTTACATGCAGAACATAATGTGTCAGTCAAATGTTTTACTTACATATACTGCACGCCCACTCCCCAGAATCATAAACGCTTCACTGTTCATGGCTCGACTGATTTGTTATGAGTCCGAGGTTGATGGCAGTAAAGCAGTTTTACAGCAGCGGTGCAGAACCCATTGCCTTCCACACTGTCTCATCGTTATAACTCTACTGATATCGGGATGACATTTAACGCATGTGAGACAATCTCTGTATATAAAACACTGTACTGTCGCACTAATGTGGGAGGATTTCTACTGGCTGAGGAGTATAGTGGATTTTAAGGAATATTTATAAATTAATATAAGAGAAGTCTCAGAGCTGAGAGCAAGTTCTGTACAGTATAGTGTACAGTGTAGTAGGCTAGCATAACATACAAAGAGACACATGGAGAAACAAGAAGAGAGAACACCAGGTCTTGTGGAACAGGGCAAAAAGTAATGTCACATCTGTATGAAGATATTACAGAAACAAGGCTCCATGTGCTCAAGTGAGAGTGTGGGACTGTGATTGTTTGTGTGGGACTGTGATTGTGTGTGTTACCTGTGGCAGATCAAGGACTCGTGGCTGTACCCAGGTCATTTGAACTTTCTGATCCACTTCATCGATACTTCCTCGCAGAAGTCCAACTGACAGAGCCTTCATCACTAAGAGCTCCACCTGACACACACACACACACACACACAACAGTACTGCTACTGTTCTTCATGTGCATGAACAGTCCATAGAATATACACATTTATAAACCCCCCCCCCCCACACACACACACACACACACACCTCATTTACTGGGACTCTGGTTCTCTGAGAAATTTCCTGGAATGTCAGCTGTCTATGATTTGCAGGTCTGGTGAAAGTCATCTACAGAACAATGAGAAAGAAAAACAGACATTTAATACAGTCATGTGACCATAGTTTATCCTTATCCATCCACACACACATCAAAAATAAATACAACCCTCATTACAGATTTTTAGTCTGTGAAACTCATCTAAGAATATGACAAGACTTGTTAACATTTATTTTAGATAACAGTATATAAATTGTTTAGAGTAACTAGTTATGCCATGAACACTTGGAATAAAAGTAGTAAAAGGAGCTGTCTGACTTTTAAAGAGGGTCTATTGTGAGTTAATCTGAGAATGAACATACAAACATACACACAGTCAATTTACGTTATACAATTTAAGTTTGTTTTGCTGGTCAGGCTGTATTTTAAAAAAAAAAAAAAAAAAAAAAAAAAAAAAAAAAAATCCCACCAGGTTTAGAAAATTCTCATATATCGTATATGGAAACCTGTTTTAGTCGAAATTACCGGTAATTTACAAACACGAATTCTTTATTATGCAATACATCAGCTCACTATCCTAAAATATTTATCCATTAAGAAATATGAATACATTATTATGAAACACTGGCATTTTTAGAAAGGCTTTTTATTTCATAATGTACTTTTACTTCAAAATGAATATCATTTTATAATTTGATTTTACTTTATAATGCGATGCTTAGCAAATTGACCTTTTATTCATAAGAATGGCCTTTAATATGAAAATAGGTTTTTGTCAGTGGGAGGGACAAGTGGGTGGAACCTGAGCGCACATTGGCTGAGCTTTCGCTACTCATTGACTTGAATATCCACTCGTCTGAAACATCTGGATCAATGGCAGAGAAGGAAAAACTTTCAAAACACTGATTCTGTCATGGCAAGTCATTTTAAGCTGGTTTTACGAAATATGTTCTATATACCAATTCTAACTTGGAATCTGTGGCCTATTTTTTGAGATAGAGCTTAACTGAACATTTTCAGAAATGTGTGGGACTGTTCATGGAGCTGACCTTTGTGAAACTGTGCTAATGTTATCAAATCAAATTCTACTGTAACTTAGCAAAGATCTTTCTGGGTTGAAGAAATCTTGTAACAAATAAATGCCTGTAAATGAAGTTACACGTCACATTCTTTCATAGGCCACATAATTGTCTACAGCTTGACTCATCAAAAAACAAACAAAAAAATTATTAAAATAAACAAATAAATAAATAATTCATCATGTGACATAATTCAAATTAATAAAATAAATTAATAACCTCCGAAACTAGATTTTCTTCCCAAAGGATGAAAAGTGCACCTCGCCTTCTGCGGGTCATGGATGCCTGAATATCATGACAGCTGTGTAGCCCTGATGTGCGTTAACGTCCCATATGACAAACACACATATGACAGTGTTTACTGCATGTTATCTGTCAGAAATTAGCTTAAATGTGTTTTTCCTGTGACTTTCTGGTGTTAAACAGTGCCCACACAAAAGCTTGTATTTGTGAAGATTAGAATTATTATTCCACCTCATTAAGACAGTTTAGAGCACCATTTATACATGATATGGAGTCTGGGAAGACCACGGAGTTCGATATACAACTGGATAGTTACATAGCTCAATAAATTGACTTTGGCAGTTTTTACTCCGTGCAGGTGAAGTATGGTAAACATGGTGGTTTTATGGCAGTGCCAGTACACGGTGCTTAAAAACAGAATGTATTATAAAATACATTATAAACTGAATGTATTTGTCAGTTTTGAGGTAATCTCTTAATTGAAATGTGGAGATTTCACCGATATATCACTTAAAATCCCAATATATTTGCAAAATATTTTTAAATGAACAAAACAGAAGATTTAAAAAAAATATTTTCATCCAAACTACTGTCCAGTATTCATATTTTGTTGGGAGTTGTGCCAATTTCCACACATGAATTCCTATTAAACCGCCGTTGAGTTGAGCCAAACTGGAAGTAAACACCACAGGTCAACAAAGCTAAAATATCTGCACTCTACTTTATCAGTGTTGAGTTATATTTTGAGGTGCATGCTGCCACCTACTGTTCTGGGTATACACAGCACCTCAAACCAACCAATCATGTAACTGGCTCCACCCTGTCTGGCTTGACTGAAGTACAAAGCCATGCTGCTGAAAAATCACTTATGAAATAAAATGCCTTTCTAAAATGCAGAAATATTTCATAATAATGGAACCTTTTTTTTTTTAATAATAGAAACTATTTCATAATAATGGATGAATATTTGAGGATAATGAACTGATGTATTTCACAAACATGAATTTGTTTCTCAAATGACGAACATGCATCTCTGCAGATACACAACACATAACACTGAATAACCTGGTGCATTTCACAGTATTTACATTTAGCCATGCCCACAATCTCCATAAAACACAGTGCTCACCAAGAAAATTTAGAAAAGAACAAAATGGTGACTAAACTGGGAAAGATTGCCTCCTAAACAATGCATGTGTTACATCTTCCTGTAATGCAGCTTAGCCACTGCAGCGTGTCGCTCTAATTCTTCCTACTCTTATAGGGTGCCATTACTTTTGCTCTTACTGTTTTATTTGTGCTAATTTACGGATTTAATTAACACGCCGGAGAATGATTCAGGAATTCATCTGTTCATGTTCAGAATTAAACAAACTTTTTAACAGCATGAGGAAAGAACATGGGCACGTGCACGTGCGTACACACACACACACAAGATTTCTTTACAGTCTTACCTCCATAACACACAGCAACTGAATTTTCTGCATCAGTTTGGCCTCCTGTGCAGCAAGATCAGGCTGAAACACACAGACACACACCAGAATACACTCGATTCTACTTCATTATCAGCTCCATTGGCTTACATACTCCCTCAATCACACACCCACAGACACACCCCTCACCTGCTGACCCCAGGCTGATTTTAAAGCCTGAAATTTCTCCACGTTTCCTGAGTTAAATGCGTAGAGCGTCTCAATCAGCCACTGTTTATCCGTATTTTTCAGAGACTCCAGCACTGGGTGCATCAACTAAAAACCCCAAAAGCACAAACATCCTTAAACACACTGCTCCAAACATCAACTCACTAACTCTGACAAATAAATCATACAAATCCTGGTGTGTGTGAAACATCTGTACTGGGCTGGATTTTGATACAGGAAGTTTGGGGGGGGGGGGTGTTAAAAAGGATACATTAAAAGCAGTAATGAAACACAGGGTATGATTTCTGACCAATCACGCACCAACTCCCCAAAATTGTACACGCCCTCTCCAAGTAGGCCAGCCAATCCCAGTGTGAAGGCTCGCTCCTGCTGCTCGGCCCCTACAGAACAGAAATAAAAGCAAAGTAAACATACAAACGATCACATGTTCATATTTATTTTGTCTACTGTCGCTACACTAACAGTCTTAAACCGTCACTACATTTCCAGTCTATTGCCCTATGCTGCTAGACTACTGCCACTGTACTACTGCTTTATTTCTACACTGATGCTTTTATACTGCCCCATGCATCCCCTAATCGATCATTCTGTGGCCACTATACCACCATTTTGCTATACTACTGTTATATTACTTATTTATAATTATTGCTTTCAGCTGCAAGAGCACCATTTTACTGCCCCAAACTCGCCTGATAATACATTCATACTGTACCTGTGCTGCCATTACACTACTAATGTACTGCTTGTATCCTGTTACTTCACAGTCATTATGTTACCACTGTAGTGCTGCTATACTAACACACTATTAAAGCTATACTGTCACTGCAGTAATGTTGTATGCTGTTTACACTGTCACTATACTACTACTATAATCTCACATTACTCTCGATATACTGCTGCATATTCTGCACATTTCAGCCATCATTTAGGCCAGGCATACACTGTTCAATTTTAGGAACATCATTGTTCAATCCCTGCTCTATCTGTTATGAGTAAATCAGACACGTACTCACACTATACTGTCCGCAAGTTGGAATCGACTGCTGGCACTATACGTACAAAATATACAAGTTGGATCCGCAAACCCAGAACTCCGAACCGGAAAATAACTCAAGAGAAACGCACTGAACTGCTCACTCACACACAAAGCAATAGGACCATCTAACTACTTTAAAGTTTTAGCTTTACTTTACAGACTATTATATAGTTTAGCGAAATCTGGATTAATTCAAATTTCAAATTCAAATTTTATTTGTCACATACAAATTATACACAGTACCCCCCCCATTTTTTTAATTTGCCTCTAAAACAGTGCAGGCCCGGCCTGTGTCAGCACTTTTAAGGCACTGGTTGTACATGAGCATCAATTTTAATTACATTTGTTTTGGGAAATATATAAAGCAGACTAAAGCTTAAGTCCAGAGGTGAGTTCAAAGATTTTACCTGGCAGGTCTTTGACATCCACACAGCCCAGATAGTGCAGAGCATCTTTATAGTACAGGGCGTGGTTCCCAATGATGCGGTAATATTTACTGGACAGATCGTAAAATCGTCCGTGCACAGCTGTCACTCCTGGCAACGCATTCAGCATTTCTTCCACTTCCTCAATCAGTTTCTGCACAAAAGTACACAGACATATTACATCATCATCATCATCATCATCACGAACAGCAGCTAAGAAACATTCCAAGGAACGTTGAGACATTTTAAATGCAGTTTTATGATAATAAACAGCTCAGAACAAGTGGATGCTCAGAGATGAGCTGAAGGTGAGTGTAAAAAAAAAAAAAAAACAAAAAAAAAACAGTGTAGGTTTAGATTATTCTTACCCATTTTATTAAACACAGGCATTTCTTTATTCTAGATTTCAAATGAATATAAAATTTAAATGCAATGAAACAGGAATAAAATCCGTGTAGAACTCACTTTAGTAGCAGGCAGGTCGTTGATATCAAGCTTCAGACTGCCAATCACCGTTTTACACAAAATCACTGCCTCATCACTTGCCTTCACCTGATCAGTTCAAAACAGACAGAAAAAAGTGAATAGAAGTGAACATGAGAGAGAACAGCACCAGTGAAAATGCAAGTGAGGTGATATCACTAACCTTCTCCTTTGTCTTCTCCAGGAATGTGATTGCTGTGTTTGGATCTGTTGGAGAGAAGAGTCACACTGTCTTTATTTACAATTTCCCACACTGTGTGTGTAACAGAGAGGAGGAAGAGGGGGGGAGAAGAACAGAGGGAGAAAGGGGGAGAAAATACAGGAGAGGGAGCGGGAGAAAGATAGAAAGAGAGGGGTAAAAAAAGATGGAGCGGGAGAAAGCGAGAGAGCGAGAGAGAGAGAGAGAGAGAGAATACCTGGCATCTGTCTGACCACATGGAGGACTATTTCCACTAATGACAAAGGATTGATTCTAGAAGGGGTTACAAAAACACAGAAGATAAATAAATAAGGTAAATACTGTGTGTAAATAAAAGCAAAAACAATTCTGGAATTTTAAAGAATGATTATATTCATTTTTAAAATCTGTTTATTTCTAAATTAAATACATTCACGTTTATTTAGCTTTTTGTAACATTGCTTTAACTGAATTAATGTGTTTAAACTGCATTCACACAGTCGGCGACAGGCAATAAGTGAATCACTTTGCTGCTGAACTACGTGCGAAATCTCTTATTTTAACTCTTATCTGAATAAAGTTCATCTCAGTTCACATATCATGAGAAAATTTTGCCTCTTGTCACTCATTTCAGAGTGATATCTATTTTGTGGACTTAAATATTCCATACTTATTAAATAACTGAAACATGAACTCAATTATATTTTAATAATAAAGAATCCTAAATAAGACATAAAATCTATAAAATCAGTACATACATAAAAACTATTAAGTGTGAATGCTGACTGGTGTGTGCTTGGGTGGGAAATCAAACAGGAAGAACAAATTTAGACACACACATCTCAAAACACACCTACACGTACCTGTGTTCAAAATCACTGATGAAGTTTTCGTAAAGCTGTAATGAAACAAAATGAACGTCATCAGACTGAAACACTGCCCAGGTTTTATTCACAGCTCTGATCTCTGTGCGGAGAAGTGAAGTGTTCTCATATCTCACCTGAACCAGAGCGTCACCTTTACACAAACATGGATTTTGAACAAAGTCACTCAGCTTCAGAGTCAGCTGATGCCACAACCTGGCGAAAAGAACGAACAAACAAAACAAACACACACACACAATTACATTTACATAGCATCTTCTTTATATCTTTAATTTTACTTTCATTATTAAATAATCAAATGAATAACATTTACAATGCTTTTAAAATAGGACTTTTCATTTGTATTTTTAACATTAATAAGATTTAGACATACTTTGTCATTTAGATTTACATCAAAATGAGATTTCGATGAAATGTCTCAAAGCACAGCAGGAATAATAAGAAAAATATTAATCAGAAATTAGTAAAAACACAAAAACAAAAAAAGATAGATATACATTGCACATCAGTATGCACAATAATATCAATAATAGCAATATGCACAATAATAATTTGTTATTTTACAGTAGTTAGCTGTATATGTCACACTGTGATATGTTTTCTTTTACTTTTTTTGTACTACAATCCCACTATCCCATGTAAACACATTTAAATAAACCAGTTTCGCTGTTTTATGAAGTCTGTGTAAAGAAGTGTAGACCTTTAAATCTAAAATCAGACTTGCTAAATGCTAAATGCTAAATGACTCAGCTAACTCGGCTCCATTGATAACAGCAGTTTTCATGTCCACCTGTAATAGGACAGAGCCCACCTTTTGCCCTAGGATTAGCTGATTTCAGCACCGTGATTGGCTGACATTTGAAAAAAAGAGAGTTTGATGCCAATTGTAGTTAGGCGTTCATAATACGGATATGGAAAAAACGAACGGCTACATAGGTAGTGTTAGCTAACTCAGGACTGGTAAGGAGCTAAAAGCCATACTTTCTGTTGTATAAATCCTCCAGTGTGTGCCATTCCGCCGCGATTTCTGGTGTCGGGCTTTTGCCTTGTTGTTGTTTGAGGAATCCCAGAACATCTTTCATTGTGGAGTCGATGAAGTTTTACTATTTTGCTGCTCGACTGCTGAACAATTGCGTTAGCGGCCCTGTTATGTGCCGATTTTACTCTTCTTCGTTGGTTACATTCAGTGAGCGTGACAAGACGGTTTCACTCCCGCCATCTAGCGGCTGATCAGGTATTACATTTTTTTGTAATTTTATTTTCAGGAAAACGCTTATGAAAGTGTTTTATTACATTTTATATATTGATCAGAATTGATTTTTGACCTCTTAAACCCTTTTCGAAAAGTTATCTCTAAAGATTACATAAAAAACAGGACTTTTGTAGGATGATATTTTGAAAACGTTACAAACATGTTTAGTAAATAAACTCAGCCAAAATGGCGGACGACTACTAAAGACGAAAGTCAGCACTACATTTCCCAGAGTTCCTTGCGGCGGGTTTTCGCTCCGCCGCTAATCGCATCATGTTGAAGAAGGATGTGTGAGTCAGAGGCTTAATCAGGATATTTACTGGTGCATCTGCGTGATTTTTGGTTTGTTATCCTGCAATAGCAGAGATGAAAATGGGTCTAACCGCCATTATAGACGCGCTGGAGACGCGCGAGCAGGAAGCGGCACTGCGCGCGCTGCAGATCTACAATAAAGAGGTATAATAAAAATATAAATATATAAATATATAAATATATAAATGCATAAGAGGTACGATGCTGATATTCAGAATTAAATCGTCTCTCCTGGATTTCTTCTGGCTTAATTCACTGTTTTATTAACTTCACCACTGGATTAGTGTTAATATTCTGTAATAAACACCTCAGACATCCTGCCAGGTCAAAGATCATAAATTATTAATAACCTTAATATAACAGAAATATATCAGAAATTCATGCATAAATAGTTACAGTGCTGCATTTACATTTATAGTACTAAAGTAAATAAGTGCTCAGTGTGTACATCTTTCAGGATTTACATAAATCACAGGTCTGTTAATAATGAACAACCGTTTTATACGTTTAAAGGTGATCATACACATGTAGTTAACCGTAAAAATAAATGAACAAATAAATAATCGAAGACATTAACAATACTAGCAATAATAATAATAATAATAATAATAATAATAATAAGATGATGAAGAAGAGTTATCTTTATTCTAGATAGGAGTATATTTATTATTAAGAATATATTTATTTATCTTTTTAAAAGAGATTTTAGACTTTTCCTTCTCTCTTTGGTGATAGAGATTATTTAAAATTTTTGAAGAAAATTGACTGTACTCTGGAAAGTAAAAGAATTCTGTAAAATTCCTGAAATGGGTTGCAGTTTTTTTCCTTTTTACCCCTCAGCCGGTTTTGGCTGGAGGGCTATTGTCACCGGCTTGGCGGGCGAACAGGGTGACAATAAGTTTGTTCGGCCCATGCACAGGCCAGCTTTCTGAACTTTTGCATAGCCACTTCTGATGACCTAAACCTGTGCGTGGGGTAGCTAATTTGCATATGTGACCTTTAACCTTGGCACAGTGACCTTGAACATATAAAGTTTGTCTGGGCCATGGCTCGGCTCATATGCACGATAGCTTTCTGAACTTTTGCAGAGGCACTCCCTATGACCTGAACCTGTGTGTAGGGTGGCTAATAAAATGTTGATTGTCCGAAACTGTTCGTATGGGGGATGGCTTTTGTCCTCCGTGCGCTTGAGGCGTCCTGGCTGAGGGGTTAAGACGTGCTATAGAACGGCTATTTTCCCCTCCGATTTTCTCCCCAATTTTATTGGTAGCTATTTCCCACTCGAGGCAATGAAAGCCTGGTGGTAGATTGCTGGCTTACTGATCTGCAGGTCGAGGGTTCAAGCCCTGCTATGACCAAGTTGTCACTGCTGTCCCCCAGTGCAGTTAACTGGGTTATCAAAGGCCAGCCATGTTTCTCACTGTTTGTGGTGAGAGGCATGTCAAAGAACCATTGTTGTCATTCGTAAATAGTAGGCCATTGAGTTGTCGTCAGCGTGTTTCTGCCCTGACATGCGAGCTGTCCAGGGTGTACTTTGCCTTCACCCAGTGTCGGCTGAGATGGGCGCCAGCCTCCCCGTGACCCTAATTAGGATTAAGTGCTTCAGAAAATGAATGATTGAGTTAATAATTCCCACTCATCACTTTCCTGTGATGCTTCCCCATCACACAATCATCACCAGCCAGCTTCTTCTGAGGCACGTGTTGCCAGCCAGCACAATTTTTCAAACAGCAGCAGTTGGATGAAAGCACATTCCTCCCCCTAATATGCATAAGTTAACAAACTCTCATAATTGTCTACTGATCACTTTAAACTTTTACGTTTTAAGTTCATTTTTAATTTAAAATGTATTTATGAATGTATTTTAAAATCTTTTTAAGTCTGTTATTTTAAATTTAGTCCAAGTCTGGAGCATCCGTCATCAGCTCACATCCATCACCTGTCACAGATTCATTTTTTACTTTTGCACTGAAGCTCCAGGGCTGTTATCTAACACCTATCGGACACTTCCGGCCTCCAGTTCAATATGTGAGCTAAATCTGTCTCATTCCTGAAACTGAACATGAACAGATGAACTCTTGAATCCTTTTCCGGAGTGTTTATCAAAAACAGTTGCGTGTAAAAATAGTTTGTATGGTGCTCTTGTGTAAATGAGTGTATAAGGAAAGGCAGTAACGTGAACTTGGACTGATCTTCAGATTGTATAACAGTCAATGACTTCCTGTGAGATACAAACATTTTACATGACATTTATATTTATGGCACTTGGTCGGCACCCTTCAGAGCGACTTGCATTTTTATCTTATGTATACAAGTAAACAGTTGAGGGTTAAGGGCCCAGCCATGGCAACTTGATGATAATGGCGTTTAAACCCTGATCTTTTTATCAGTAACCCAGAGCCTTTACCCACATTCCACTCTCAACATTACTTCTCTTATTTACTTCAGTTCAGTTCCACACCCATTTAATGAAAATTTCATCAAACTCACCTTGATTCCAAGGTAAATTCATAAAGGAAAATAAATAAAATTACAAAAGTAATGGCGCCCTTTAAGAGTAGGATAAGTTAGAGCCGACACGCTGCAGTGGCTGAGCTGCATTACTGGAAGATTTGGCGTGGCTGAATGTGAAAGTGCCGTAATGTAAAAGTGCTGTAATGTAAAGTGCCTGATTTGAATCTATAATCATTGATAATTAGAAAAGTAATCACTCATAGTGAAAATCACACTCAGAAAATTCAGACTTAGGTAAAGGAGCATAACCTAGAACCTGAAGGTAGTGTTTTCATGATGATGGGGTGTGTGTGTGTGTGTGTGTGTAATTTAATATACTGTAATAGATGTAAGTGGATTATTTGAATGTCCAGACTCACACTAATAGATATGTTCTGACTTTAATCTCATTAACAGCTTGCTTAAAGACACACACACACACACACACACACACACACACACACACACTCACTCCTCTTTCTCCTGGTGATTCAGTAGAAAAGCTCTTGGCTTTAACTTAACTGAGCGTAGTAATCCCTAAGCTCACCGAGCCAATAAATAACAACATTGAGGAGGCTTGATCGAGCACACTTTCATTAGAAATTACTTTATTGTTTATTTAGTGTGTAGGTAATTATATCTGGGCGGCACGGTGGTGAAGAGGTCAGCACATCCACCTCACAGCAGGAATGTCCTGGGTTCTGGGTAATGTTCATGTCTTTGGACTGTGGGAGGAAACTGGAGGAAACTTACGCTAGCACGGGGAGAACATGCAAACTACACAGAAACGCCCTCGCCGGGCCCAGGACTTGAACCCGGGACCTTCTTGCTGTGTCAGCCTTATTTATTTATTACCAGCATATTAAGATAATAGAAAATAATATCTCAGCATAAGAGAATGCATTTCTCTCCAAATTTATTCTCACTACATTCATACATGTGCAATATCTTTAATAATAAAAACAACATAATTATATAATAATAACAATAATAATAATAATAATAATAATAATAATAATATAAATAATGAATATGACCTAAACTCGCTGCTGTTTATGTTTTTCTCTGCAGAAGAATCAGTGTTTCTCTTTTCCCTCAGAGGAGCAGGAGGACCGAGAGGTAACACACACACACACACACACACACACACACAGGGAGAGAGAGAGAGAGAGAGAGAGAGAGAGAGAAAGACAGATTTATTCTGTATTTCTTTCTCTAAAGAACACATTTTGTTTTTTTGTTTTTTTAAAGCAAACCTCCGAGAGAACCCTTACAGGTTCTGTGTGAAACCCCACAGTGTACCTCACATAGTACAACATTTAACTGTACAAAGAACCCCTGACTGTCAGGTTGAAATTCGCAGTAGAGTCTCAGCAGGAGCTCAAAACCACAATATAAAACTATTAGACGTTTAGCTAACTGCTCGTAGCCTCGTGTTGGTGGCCAGTCTGTAGGCTGTGTGGTTGCCATGAAGGCATTGCATTTGTAAAGAACACGGTTTCTGCCTTAAGTCTGATCACTCGATTCTCTCCTGAAGATTTAAATGCAAATCAAATTATTAACAAATCAATGTTAGCGGTTCAAAAGCTTCCTTCTGTTTTTGTATAATACACGTTGGAATCGAATCAAACCGTCTCTCTAACATTCCTGTTCTCTAATGAGAAGACTCACTTTCCCGTTGTGACCTCAGATACATCCCTCCACACGTGCCCTAGAAAGGGTCACTTGCTTGAAAGTAGATCAGCAGCTGCAATTTCCAATGAAAGGAGTTTAGTAAAAAGAAAGTAAATAAAAACATAATTTTACATCAACTCTACATCCCTAAAAGTGTTTGTTGTGATGTTGTGTTTTTCTTCCTTAGCGTCTGGGCGAGCTTCTCCTGTCCTTTCTGGATCGTGAGGTCCAGCCGTCGTGTAAGCTGGCATGTTTGGAGACGATCCGCATCCTTTCACGTGACAAAAGCAGCCTGGCTCCATTCTCCAGCCGACGCGCTATTCACACACTCGCACGTCACGCTGCGCTAGCGTCTGGGGAGGGATTCGGGCCACAAGTCGCCGACCTGGACGTGATTGTCGAGGCACTGAAGTGTCTCTGCAACATTATACTGAACAGTGTTGAGGCACAGGAAGCTGCCACCCACTTGGGTCTCATGGTGGGCGTGGCTGAACGTCTGAAACAATGCCGTGAGTCTCGGTGGAGCTCAGATGTGCGCTTCTTTGACCTGCGGCTCACGTTCCTACTCACGGCGCTGCGCGTAGATGTGAGGGCTCAGCTGGCCCGGGAACTCAGGGGAGCTCGGATTCTGGCCGATGCCCTTGACGCCACCCTTGGCCTGCAGTGGACCGATGCCTACGAGGTTTCCCGCTCTGAAGCAGAGGGGCCGAATGATCTCCCACCGCTTGGGAGGAGTGAGACAGAGCGAGCCATGGAGATCCTGAAGATCCTCTTCAATGTCACGTACGATACAGGACGCCGCAAAGTGGACGAGGTAGGAGAAAGTCATGTGATGAGGACTGTTTATATGTTATCAAACCTTTTAGATGTTAGCTGTCATGCAGTGACATCATAAGGTGTGTATGTATGATGGTTGCAGGAGGAGGCGGCAACGTACAGACACCTGGGAGCCATACTGAGACACTGTTTAATGAGTACAGCAGAGGGGGAGGAACGCACAGATGAGTTCCACAGGTGCGTGTGTGTGTTTGCCTTGTAACCCATAACCCTTGTGTAATCCCTCATCAGTTATTTTGGATGAATCTCAAACAGCCTCTTATGTACTATGCATGCTCACTTCAAATGGTATCAAAAATCACTCACACACACACACACACACACACACGCTATAATTACATTTTCTGTGTATGAATGTGTGTGTGTGCGTGTGCGTGCGTGTGTGTATAGTCACACAGTGAATCTGTTGGGGAATCTTCCCCTCCCGTGTTTGGATGTATTGCTGATGCCCAGAGTGCAGCTCGGCTCCATCGAGTACATGGGCGTGAACATGGACGCAGTGAAGAAACTGCTGGAGTTCATGGAGAAAAGACTGGACAGAGTGAGTGTGTGTGTGTGTGTGTGTGTGTGTGTGTGTGTGTGTGTGTGTGTTTCGAGCTTACATCTGTTTATAACACTGTTATTAAGTACACTGTGAGGTGAGTTTTGTTCCTCATCTGTACCCAGGATTTGTATGTGTGTTGTTTTTTTGTAACATGCTGCAGCACTGTAGGGATTTCTGCTCCAGCTGGGGCTTGTATTTAAAAAAAACATGATTCACCCGTTCACCCCCCCACCTGTTCACTCCCACCCAATTACCCTCCCACCTCTTCACCTCCTCACCTGCGCTTCTCCTCACCTGTTCACTCCCCACCCGTTCACTCCCCATCTTTTCACCTGTTCTCCTGTTTATCTTCCCACCTGTGCACTATGTTACCTGTTCACCTCATCACATGTTCACCTACCCACCTGTTCACCCCCCATCCGTTCACCTTCCCATGTGTTTACAGAGTTCTCTTTACTGTGTTTTAGGGGACTAAGCTGAAGGAGACTTTGTTGCCATGTTTGAACCTGCTGACGGAGAGCGCTCGCATCCACCGAGAGACACGCAAATTCCTAAGAATGAAAGTGAGAGAGAAAAAAAAAACATTTATATAAATTCATATTCAAGTTCGTCAGTGTACTTAATGCTGTTCTGAATTGTATTTTTATTTCACAGTAATATATCCTCTCACATTTCCTACAGTGAAACTGTTAGTAGCAACAAGCCAGTTTTTTACACAGTAGATCCACGAGAGCATTAATTATCATTATTTTATATTATTATAATTTATTTTAG
>JAQMYF010000024.1:25856579-25871810 GCA_030014195.1 Neosilurus mollespiculum
GTTGGACATGCCCGAAACACCACACCAGGGAGGCGTTCGGGAGGCATTCTAATCAGATGCCCGAGCCACCTCAACTCACCATATCTCTCCATATCTCTGAGGGAGAGACCTGCCACCCTGCGCAGGAAGCTCATTTCAGCTGCCTGTATCCACGATCTTGTTCTTTTGGTCACTACCCAAAGCTCGTGACCAAAGGTGAGGGTAGGAATGTAGGTCGACTGGTAAATTGAGAGCTTTACATTCCGGCTCAGCTCCCTCTTTACCATGATGGACCGGTACAAGCTCTGCTTTACTCATTCCAGACCCGGAGGGGGCATTCCACCCTTTTCCGGCTGAGAACCATGGCCTCGGACTTGGAGGTGCTGATTCTCATCCCAGCCGCTTTGCACTCAGTGGCGAATCGCTCCAATGAGAGCTGAAGGTCCTGGCTTGATGAAGCCAAAAGGACAATATCATCTGCAAAAAGCAGAGATGAGATCCTATGGCCACCAAACCAACACCATAAAAATTATTAACAGAACCGGTGACAAAGGACAGCCTTGGCGGACCCTAACCCCCACTGGAAACTAATTGGACCTGTTGTTACCAATGCGGACCAAGCTCTGGCTCTAGTGGTACAGAGACCTAATGGCCCATAGCAACGGGTCCAGTACCCCATACTCCTGGAGCACACCCCAGAAGATAGCCCGAGGGACACAGTCGAAAGCCTTCTCTAAATCCACAAAGCACATGGACAGATTGGGCAAACTTCCATGCTCCCTCCAGCATCCTGTAGAGTGTGTAGATCTGGTCAAGAGTGCTGCAGCCAGGACAACCCCAACATGTGCATACCGAGATGGGGGGCAAGAAGGATGCCCACACCGGCTCGCCGCCTCTCCCTATGAGCAACTCCAGAATGGAATAAGGTCTAGCCCCTCTCAAGAGGGGTGGTTCCAGAGCCCAAGCTGTGTGTCGAGGTGAGTCCGACAATATCTGGTCGGTATCTCGCGCACCAACTCAGGCTCCTTCCCAGCCAGAGAGGTGGCATTCCATGTCCCAAGAGCCAGATCAGTAGCCGAGGATCAGTCCATCAGAACCCATGCTGTCACCCAACTCACAATGCACCCGACCCCTATAGCCCCTCCTACAGGTGGTGGGTCCATGGGAGGGCGGACCCATGTCTCCTTTTCGGGCTAAGCCAGGCCGGGCTACATGGGCAGAAGCTCGACCACCAGACGCTCGCCTTGGAGCCCCTCCCCCTGGACTGGCTCCATGGGGGGACCCTGCTAACCCGCATCTAGGCAAAGGAAACTGATTCCTTGTATTTTCTCTATCCATACCTTGTATTTTCTCTATCAATGATGATGATGATGATGATGATGAGGATGCAGATAAAAATACAAACCATGTAGCGGAAACTTCACTATAGTTTAAGATGAAGTATAGTTGGTTATCTTAATAACTGCAGTGGTAATTGTAGTCCTAAATCATTTTATTATAAGAGTTTATATCACCAGCACTGAATAGTCATCTTCATAGTTTCTGAGTTTATATCAGGGGCTTCTATGAGAACTCCAATCAGTAGTAGCATATCAGGAAGACTCACTGGATTAAGAGAGCAGTAGGGTCAGGTATCTCAGAAGTAGCATGTATACCTCAACAAAAACAGAAAGAGAGAGAGAGAGAGAGAGAGAGGGAGGGAGAGGTTGATAGGTATGCTCATAACAGTGTAATGATTAAAGAAGAGAGTTTATTGGTGCTGAGCGCAAGCAAGGATTCCAGCATGACTGACTATGACATTCATTCATTCATTTTCTGAACTTCTTAATCCTAATTAGGGTTGCGGGGAGGTTGGCGCCAATCTCAGCCGACTCTGGGCGAGGGCAGAGTACACCCTGGATGGTTCTTTTACATGCCTCTCACCATAGACAGTGAGAGACCTGGCTGGGCTTTGATAAGTTAGCTGCACTGGGGGGACAGCAGTGACAACCCATTGATAGTGGGGCTTGAACCCCCAACCTTGGGATCAGTAATTCAGGCCCCTACCACTGGGCCACCACTGCCCCTTGACTATGACATCGTAACCTAAAAGCGAGGACCAGAAGGAAGACATTATCTTTAAGCTTTGATTGGTTATTGCTTGAATAGAGTCACCTGAAAGTTCAACTTAGCTGAACTCCATGCCCACCCATTTCACTTTGCCATTAATTGCTGCCATTCATTGACTTTGTGTGGTCGCTTGTCACTCGTTGCTTCCTGTGTGGATGCAACTTAACCCTGTTTATGTGTCCGTGTGTATTCAGGTTCTTCCTCCACTGCGTGATGTGAAGAATAAACCAGAGGTGGGGAACGCTCTGAGAAATAAACTGGTGCGTCTGATGACTCACATCGACACAGATGTGAAAACCTGCGCTGCAGAGTTCCTCTTTGTGTTATGTAAAGAGAGTGGTGAGACTGTTATATTTATATTGTTTAATTATTTCAAAAAATAGATAAAATATGAAAGGCTTGATCCTCTGTGTGTGTGTGTGTTCGCGCGCGCACGTGTCTGTATTTTAGTGTCCCGCTTCATTAAGTACACTGGTTACGGGAATGCTGCAGGTCTGCTGGCGGCTCGAGGTCTGATGCGGGGCGGCTGGGAGCCGGGACATTACTCTGAGGACGAGGACAGTGACACAGAGGAGTACAGGGAGGCAAAGCCACAGTGAGTGTGTGCCAGTCTTAGAGTCACATCACTAGAGCAGTGTGAGTGTGAGATGAAGAGTGTTTGAGAGTATGTATTTGTGTTAGCATTAATCCTGTGACGGGTCGAGTTGAGGAAGAGCAGCCGAACCCGATGGAGGGAATGACGGAGGAGCAGAAGGAGTATGAGGCCATGAAGCTCGTCAGCATGTTTGACAAACTCTCCAGGTGACCTCGCTCTGTCTCGTATCATTTTAGATTAAATATGATTTTTATGACTTTCACATACTTTAAATTTCACAGCATCATGGAATTAATTTCATAACATTATTGATTTTACTGCTACATCTTAAGCAAGATTTGATGTTTAGCAGCCATGGCTGTTGGATGTTGGTTATTTATCTGCTAATTGTTTGGTGAAAATTCAGCATATTTACCACTAGGGGGCGCAGTGGAAGTTTCAAGCAGGGGTAAAAACTTGAGTTTCTTCAATATTTGTATTTTAAATTAGTGAGTATTTATTAAAATATTATTATTAACCTGCGATGGCCTGGCGAGCTGTCCAGGGTGTACTCTGCCCTCGCCCACAGTTGGCTGAGATTGGCACCAGCCTCCCCGCGACCCTAATTAGGACCCTAATCAGAAAATGAATGAATGATGAATTATTTGCTCACTGTAATGTCCCAGAAATTTCACACTGATCTTCTTTACTCTCATTACTCCATGTTTGTCCTGTTAGTTTCACTGCAGTTATTGCATATTTCACTTTTTACCCCTGAGTTCTTCTCCATTAGAGTTTAAAGTAGAGTCTGTGAGGAACCCCTGAAGAACCTCTGTTTGGAGAGTGTAGTTAGGATGGGCGGGGCTACACATTATACTACATCCAGCCAGCAGGGGCACTAGACTTGAGGTGGCTTCACTTTTTGAAGTCCATACGCTGTCCTGGTTCTTACTTGGTTTCAATTTTAACCTCAGGGATCATGTGATTCAGCCCATGAAACTTGGCCCTGATGGAAAAATGACCAAATTGGAACCACACGAGCTGCACTGTCTCACACAGCAACCATTTACTGAGCGCCAAAGGAACAATGAAGATGAGGAGGGAGAGGAGGAGAACTCAGACTAATCATGCTCAGAGTGACTGACCATGTTCATCATGTTCACTCCTGTCAGTTCATTAAAAGGACGTGGACAGAGTGGGTTTTTGAACACCTACTCAGCTGGTGAAGAACAAAACACATTTGTATTACTATCTTTGTGAGGACTTCGACATAATTATTAATGTTGCTAATTAATGCTAAGTTGCACTTAAATGCTCTGTGTTTTTTTAAAAGCAAATTTCTCTTCATGAGGACCAGGCAGAAGTCTCACAGGGTCAAAACACACCTACACACACCCACACATCAGTGCTGTGTTCCATTTCAGTCTCAATAAAGAACTTCTGTAAATAAGTGTGTGTCAATAATAACTAATTCTGCTGCTTTTGGCTGAGATTTATACTTGTTATTCCTGCTGATTTTTTTCTTTTTATAAGCGTGGACCTGAAATCAGCGTGAAGCTTCAGTATGTGTGTCTGTGTGTGTGATTGTTTTTTCATGTCTGATCTGTAAAGAATGATTTTGCTCTCTGTACTGAATGTTGCAGAGGAAGCTAAATTAAAAATTGGTGTAACAGTGATGTGTGTGTGTGTGTGTGTGTGAGAGAGAGAGAGAGAGAAAGAGAGAGAGAGCTGAACCAACTTGTGTACTTTATATTGTTCGGTTTATGATGGTAGAAGAAGATATGTTGTTATTATATTATGTGAATAAATTCTGTGAATGAAGAAAGCTGGTCTTGTTCTGGTTATCTGGAGATCATCTGCTTCAGAGCAGTGATGTTGACACTGGTGTTTGTGTGTGTGTGTAAGAGAGAGAGTGTGTAAATACCACACACACAAAGTGATGAATTAGCTGGACAGGATGAGCCAGTAAGCAAAAGAAATTGAAGAAAAATAAATATAGTAAATTAAAAATAAAGGGGTGTTGAAGGTGTGTGTGTGTGTGTGTGTGTGCACTTTAGTTTTAGATGCTCTTCAAATCATGGTTGTGTTTTAGGATGAAAACAACAATTAAACTGTCCAAAAAGAAAAAAAAAAGCATTATGTTTACTTGACACATTACAGCTATTATGATCTCATGATGGTCTCAGATGTAGAGACTTATCTTTGGCAATTTACTTAAAGTATACCACAAAGTCCCACCAAGTAAATCATGTATCAACGGAGGTTATGGTTTATGAGAATTATAATTATTTAAGAGTTAAAAGTCTAGGCTTTGATTTTTAATGGATTTTAAAATTTGGAATATCCTCTTAATGAGGCCTTGTAATTGTGCACGAAAAATTTCAGAATGATTGATGAATATTAGGTAGGAAATGCCACGTCATTGTCTTGTGGTGGACGTTTTTTGACCTAGCAACATCTTTGTCCCCCCCAATTTATACTGGGAACAGGGTCACGATGATTCAAAGTTTTGTGCAAATCGCCCCAACTGTGCAAGAAAAGTCTTTTTTAATAAAATCATGATTATGCAAATTAGCTCAAAATTGAATTTGGCAGACATGAATAGTTTAAGAGGCAACCTGTATATGAATTTTTAATGAATTTTCGTCACATGGGTTGGGGGGGGGTTTGAGAATGAAGATTTCGATCAATGATAACTGCCAGGTCATGTGACCTACAGATGGCTAAGTGTAGGCATGACCAAACATAACCGCCATGGTTTATGGTATGAAGAAAACTCTGTTTTGACATCTTTCAGTCAAAAAAGAATTTCAAATCAGTCAAAATCTCTAGGAGTTTGTTCAGATAGAGGGTGTGGAAATTGCAATCCTGACCCAAAATGGCCGACTTCCGCTTCACTTTGCGACATGGAAGCAAGAAGCTTTTTTGTGTCTTGACATGACCTAACGATTTTATACATGTACTCCAGGTTCAGTTCATTGACTTTTTTTTTTTTTTAATTCTAGGTGGTTCATTTGATGTTGCCCATACACTAATGCCCCAACAGATGTAAATATTCACCAGACCCTACATATGTGCCAACATCTTATGAGTTTTTAGGAATAGAGAATGGGGTGAAAATTTTAGGTTTAATAGAGTTGTTTCACCTTTAATTGGGCCCTAATAATAATCCAAGCAATTGCTGTAGGGTCCCAGCACCCTCAGCAGTCGGACCCTAATAATCCAAGCAATTCCAACACTGTCCTCGCACCCTCAGTGCTCAAGCCCTAATTAAAGCTGTTAGCAGCTTAAATTTTTTTTAAAATGAGTAAAAAATTACCCATTATTTGGTAATCTTCCACAACTAATGCAGCCCATCACAAACCTGATAACAAGCTCCAAAATAGAGGCAGCAGTTACAGACATCTACAGGTACAATACAGCATGCAGTCATGGAGGTTTGGAGGTAAAAAAGGGGGAAAAAAAACTCCTCAAAAAATGCATACTTTTGCCCAGGAGCGTATATCAGTATGGAAAAATCTGTTTTCAATGACTACTTGCATGTATAGGGTAAAAACGTCACATCATGACTTCAATCTTCCCTGTTAGCTCAAAATCCAATATGGCAGACTCAAAAAGTCCAAGAGGCAAAATCTGTTCCTTGTGGAGGATCAAACATTTCATGTCTTTTTGCCAAATGGTAGAGCATTTGAAACTGACAAATTCAAATCAACAATGGCTGCCAGGTCATGTGACCTGTGGATGCAAAATTGTACAATATTGTTCAGAACATGACCCTCTACCACGCTACCAAAATCAATCACTTTTTGCTACAGTTTCCATTTTATGGCCAAAAAAAAGGGTGGCAGAATAATAATAAAAAACAAGTAAAAACAGTAGTGGTTCCAAGCTGGCACTTTGACCCCTTAAATCATAATATTACTACTAATAATAAGAATTAGGATAAAAACAAGAGGGGTTCCAAGTTTGCACTTAGGTGACTAATTATATTAGCAATTTATTACTGTTCCAATTCAGTGCATAGAAACTGACCTTTATTCATTCTTAATGGCACAACAAAAATATTCTGTACTTGTGTGCTTCATCTCATTAACTTCAACTATCACTTTATCATTAATTAATTGTGCAGCACATTTGAAGCTCTCTATAAATTATTATTATGCAAGATAAGGATATAGGAGAACAGATTAAATACAAAATTAATTTTAGCTGTACACATCTGTGAAAAAATGTGTTTAATATTTTTAAAAATATGTACAAGTTTTTTTAACTTTTGATTTAAGGAAAGAATTAATTCTTCATCTTGCTGGTAAAGATGGCATTTTATTAAAAAAAAAAAAAAAAAGGGGTGGAGGGGCGCGAGCCTGGTGATGCACGATTGAGGAATCTCGCTCGGGCGCCATGTTCTGCTTGACACATACAAAAAAGTTCCACTCTGAGAAAAAACATGGAGGTTTTTCTTTTCCCTCCACAGGCCATCAGTGAGAGAGAGAGAGGGTACGTGTGTGTGTGTGTGTGTGTGTGTGTGTATGTACTCGTTCGCTACATGCAACTGGACTCCACCTGAGCTTCAGGGTTTTACACTTTAGAGGGAAAAAGATTTACAGCTCAGCCTCAATAAGTTAAAAACTATAGCAAAAGTTTCTTTTCTTCTCAAATCTCGCTAGATACATTTACATAACACCTGTGACAAAACAAAACCGCTCCCGGATTTAAAATGCACCCTGAAATTATCGTGAATAAAATGAGATTTACATGTCTGTGTTATCGCTGCTGTTTCTTTTTTTTTTTTTAACCAGGAAATTAAATATATCAGATGAAAAAAAAAAATCCTCATCATAAAAAAAGCAAATAATAATAATAATAATAATAATAATAATCAGCTTATGTTTTTTTTGGTCACACTACAAGATCCAATTAGTTTTTTGTTTCTGTAATAACATTTCTCTTTTATAAAATATTTTTATTCATACAACCCTTGGTAACTATAGCAACAGTACTGTTAACGTTCAAGCGGCGAGATATCGGACAGATCGCCTCAGAGAAGAACAAGAAGTGTAGAAACGAATGCGAAAGAAAAAAAAAAAAAATCATTGTGGTGTTTAATTTCCTCTTCATACAAGTCGAGGTTCTGTACAGGTTCCGTTTAACCACAATATTGCTGGTCCTGGTCACATGAGTCTCCATGCCCACTCACACTGGGCCGTTCACTGCTGACACCTCCGATACACAGTGATCCGTCCTGAAACACACACACACTTTATTAACTTTACAATTTAAATCAGCTCATAATTCACTTTTCTTCAGTGTTTTAATCCTTTAAACTGAAGCAACTCACTGCCTGTAACATTCATTACAGAATGACGTCACACATGCTCTTATCTGTTTATATTTAACCTGAGTGCAGGTTCATGTCCTTGCAGTAATGCCCCATAATCACAATAGAAAGGCGGGAAGCTGCTCGATCAATAAAACTTTCTATAAACTAGATTATTCCAATTTTTTCACAAAGTTTTCTTACTCTGCTTTATACTTCCCATAAAAAGGCTAAAATAACTAATAATAATAACTAGAAAAATTCCTGAAGAAATTTTGAGAAGTGGCTGCAACTGCTGCTGAAAAAAACTGGCATGCTTAAATGTATAGCGCAGGAAAATGCCTCACAGTTTACACAGGTTTCTAAGTAGCTGTGGCAAAACAGGTGGTGACTGTAACCATTATGGTGGGGTTTAAGCCAAGTTTTATACCAGGGCTACTCAATTAATTTGGAATGAGGATCGAGTCATGAAAACAATCCCAAATGAGGGGAGGCGATACCTCGAAAGGTGTGTTTTATATATATATGTTTTATTTTTTAAAATAATAGAGTGGCCAACTCAAAGCACCAAGGGAATAGCCCAGCTCTATACATACTTAGATATACATATATCTGTACATATTTACTCTATTACAGATTCCATCTGCCTGTCTGGAGCCAAACAAATAGTCAATGTGTGTGCATGACTCGTTTTTGTGTTCAAACAAGCTGCAGGTGTGTGTATGAGGTGCATGACACAACTGACAATTACATTTTTAACTCAAAAGTTTATATGGCACAAATCTCGCTTTTGGACTTCTGATTTGGAAACTGTGTTTCCCATCGCAATGAGGTTGACAGAGTTTGAGAGCCAAGAGTTTGGTGAATGCACTGATATGAATTATTTCGCTGTACTCTGAAAAGTCACAATATAAAAATGACCCTCATAATGATTTTAAAAAGCTCTATTATGTATTGACGGCAATGGAGAAATTCAGGGTACAGCTGTCAGTCACAGGCTCGCCATTTAACTTCTACAAGTGCTCTTGACTTGAAAGTTACATGATTAGAACCAGTTTCCTCCATTTGGATGTAAAATTTATTGGTGTAGAGTGAAAATTATGAGAGTAGAAGCAAGTTAAAAAAAACTTTTTCCAAGATAATCTTCTCTTCTTTCCAACTCTGCTGATGACATCTAGCCCAAAACATTCCACGCAATACACACCCATTATTAACACACACACACACACACTAGGACTGCAGAAACCTTGTTAAACTTGAACAAACTTGATTAAGAGAAAACAAAAAACGATAGCAAAAACCATTGAAATGACGACTTCAGTGTCTACATTTTAAAAGTTCAACCAAGTTCAATGTGAAAGTACGGCTTCTTGGTGAAGTGTCAAAGTGAGCTGAGTTTCATGATTGTTTGTTGAGCTCTCCGCATTCATAACAATGGGATTTTTTGCCGTGCTTTTTAGCTGATTGTGTTGCCATAGTAACGCAAAATGGCAATAAAAGTAATAGCAATAGACACATGTTTTGATGTATACACTTCGTGCGTGCACTTTGGCATTCGGGCTACATAAAGTGCTACAAAAGAAGAAAAATAAAAAGAAGAAAAAAATAAATAGAACCACTTTTTCTGGGTCAATAGTAAATTTTTTTTATTATAACTGTAGAACAGTGGGTGAGGTGAGGTGAGGTGAGGTGACTTGCTCAGGGCACTTCAACCATGAAGGTAGAGGAAGGGAAGGTGCAGCTCACCCCCCCGCCACACATTTTTCCTGCTGGTTTGGATATCGAACCAGCGAACTTTCGTTACCAAACCCGCTTCTCTAACCATTAGGCTACGGCTGCCCCCAAGTGTGTCTGCTCTTAAGTGCAGGCACATAATAATAATAATAATAATAATGATAATAGTGTTATGATGTCATACACTCGTGGTGTACTCACTTGGCTTCCTCCATGGCCGCTGTGTTGTCCAGAGGACCGTTGAGAACCTCACATGTAGCTTTTGTTTTCTCTTCTACATGTTTCACACTGAGAGAGAGAGAGAGAGAGTTACAACCCCAAATACCAACCTTAGCCTTAAACAGGAGTAAGAAACCAGGTTAAAAACCCTTAATCCTAAGTAATATCCTGAGCACAAATAAGCTTTACCCTGATTTGGGGCAGTTATCTCCGATGTCATTCCTCTCACCCTCAGTGTCGCTCACTACATACTTGGCAGATGTGTCTTTCGAGGTAGATGTGTTCTCCTCCTCACTGAAATAAACACACACGGTACAGCGTCTATAAGCAGCTCATCTTCTCATCGAGACACACGCACACATGCACAGCGGGAGTAGAGCACATTCAATAACAGAAGCGTGTGAGGGGAGGGGCTGGAACGAGAAGATGGGGAAGCGCAAAGGCGGAGTCGGGGATAAGCCGTTGGAGGTGTGAGTGATTAATCACGAACAGTGTGGATGGATATGGGCATGTGCTCATCTTCAGTTTGCATAAAATCAGGATATCGTTTATTGAACAGTGTGACGATATGAAAGCTGTTTCCATGGTTACGCAGTCAGACCTGCCAACCCAAAAGGGACAGTTAAAAAAAATGGAAAGAAACTGCCATTTGTCTTTTAAGTTAAGATGAACTACAGATGAACAATTTGGGTTAAAAGATCCAACTTGGTTTTCACTCAACCAGGAATAGTTCTCACATGAGTTACTTTAGGTTTCGATACAAACTTATTAATGTTTTATAAATACTGGACTAAGCCTAATTCGTAGTTCAAAA
The DNA here is from genome assembly GCA_030014195.1 of Neosilurus mollespiculum. Classification (NCBI taxonomy): domain Eukaryota; kingdom Metazoa; phylum Chordata; class Actinopteri; order Siluriformes; family Plotosidae; genus Neosilurus; species Neosilurus mollespiculum. The sequence continues at coordinate 25,867,326 of JAQMYF010000024.1, forward strand.
CCATACCCTTACAGTCAGCCATGCTCTGCCCCCTCTCAGCAATGCTCTCGGTCAACCACACCTCTCCCCTCTCAGACACACTCCCTCACTCTGCACTGCTCCACCTCCACACAGCCACACCTCCATATGAGCAACATTACAACCTTCACTCTGCCATGCAATCAGCTCTTAGTCACCCCCCTCTAACTTTCCAGCCACACTCCATCACATGGTCATGTTCTCCATTGCCTCAGTCACAGACTGTTGCTCTCAACCACCCTCTATGAAGTGGTCATGCCCCCTCCTCAAAAAAACCCTACCATGCCCTACCCAACTCTCAGCCATCCTCCAACTCTGCCTTAGCCACACCCTCAGCAATGTCCTACTCTCAACCAGACCTCCAATCATGCTCTACCTAACCCTCAGCCGTGTTCCACCCACAGCCCAGCTCCCCGCTCCTCAGCTATATTGGCCCTGCTCTCAGCCGAGCTGCATTCTACCCCTTTACCATTTTACCCTTATTGTTGGGGGTGTGTAGACTTCACACGCCCCCAACAACATTCCTCACTGGCATTAATTCTCTCAGGAAAGATTATGATCACCAAAATTAAGTATTCATTAACAACCCTTTATATCATGACTTAAGACCATGATCATCATCACTCACTCATTTGCCGGCTGTTTAACCCTACTAGGGTCACGGCGAGGCTGTTGCCCATCTCAGCTGACACTGGGTGAAGGCAGAGTGCACAATGAACAGCTCGAAAGACTATCACAGGGCAACAAACAACTATTTACATGGTCACTTGCATCTAGGATCAATTTGGAACAGCCAGCATGCCTAATCTGCATGTCTTTGGACTGTGGGATGAAACCGGAGTACCCAGCAGAAACCCATGCAAGCACATGGAGAAAATGCAAACTCCACACAGAAACGCCCAGAAATCGAACCCAGGACCTTCTTGCCATGAGGCTTAAATGCTTAGTTCTACACCACTGTGCCACCCTGAACAAAGAACGCATATCTAACAAAGAAAACTAGATGAAATCGCTGTTAGTTGTGTGCCAGGGAGTACTGATCAGATGAAATATTCATTGTTATATGATCTCATTTCTGTTCATCAGGGATACACACAGGTGAGCCCATTGACTGGACGAAGGATCCTTAAAAACTGGGGGGCAGGTGTCCAGGATTCATAAACTAATCAGCTCATCTGCTGGTTTGATTGGCGGAACAGATTAAAATGTAAAAATGTCTAACCAAAATGTGTAAAGGTCGGCAGGTCTGCAGTGTGTGTGAGTTTATGACTATAACCAATGATAAGCACATGCCTAGTATGTGTATGATGACACCACTGTGATGACTGGGATAAAAGTGCACAAAAGATGCAGTATTTGTAACTTTATAGTGCTGTGCATGTTTTACTTCTATGTCCTGTGGAAACTTGTGATTTACAGCTACATTCCATGAGAACGACAGTCAAACGTGAGGAGAAAGTTCCCTGAAAACCTGCTTTCAGATTTGAGTAAAACACTTGAGGGTAAATTAGGTTTATCTGTGTAGATAAACTCGACCTGAGGTATTGTTATAAATTACTATAAGTAGCTGAAATTACATGCAGGATATGCCAGGCTTTTGCTCTTTACTCACCGAATATTACAGTTCATTTTATTTGGAAAATGTGTGTTTAATAAAGATGAAAAGGTGCAGGAACTTCTTCACTAGTGTCATGGTGCATCATGGGACATGTGTAACTCAGTGCTTATTATAAATGAACTTCATTAAGTTTTGAATGAATCCAAATTGATTGGAGACAGATTAGTTAACTTATCTAGTAACTCTCCATCTCCAGAGAATGTGATGATTAACAGTTTGTATACTGATGGTGGTGAGACTAAACGTTAGGTTAATGTTCTTTATACTCTCATCACACACACGGTATTTTAGTGTGTTTGTGTGTGTGTGTGTGTTCCTATGCATACACATTAAATGTAAACAGTACTAAGTTTGAATCAGAATGGTACGATTAGCATGTGAAATTTGTATTTGCATTTTTTACAGTACTATTATATCATGTAAGAGATCCTCTCGCAGTGAATATGACCCATCATTACAGATTTTTTCGGGGGGAAAAAAAAGCACATTTGAAAAAAGACTACAGGCAGTGAAATTTTCAAGTACTTGAGACCATGTTTTAGCTGGATAGTTTGGGAAAGGATGAAGTTTCATTTCATTCATCTTCCTAGCATAGAGTTCCTGAGATATGAGCATTTTAATATTGCTGCTATAAGATTTTAAACATTTAATACATGATTTAAAGTAGTATTTTTAATGGTTAATGTATTAAATATAGGACATGTCACATGGGAAAACCTTTTGTTAGATTATTCAAATGTATGCATATTTTCACTTCTACGAATTTCATGAGAGCCTTTTCACAGTCTTCTAGAGCACTGGGGATACATAAAATAAAGGTTATTGTTCCAAAATCTGTACATATGTAAAATTTCACATTTGAATAAATACACAGTAGTATGGCGTACCTTCAAATAAAAAAATAATCAACAAAAAGTATCAGCGTGTCTTGAAAAAATACACGGAAGTTACATTTTGGACAAATTTGAGTTTCCCACTTGAAAAACTCTCAGGATTCCAACCGAAATAATTTTCAAAGGAGAATGTTTGTCATGAAAATTTTTCCATTCAAAATGAGATAAGCATATGTCATATAACTAAATCCTGCATTGGTGGCAATATCCCCGATATGTTCCACACAGGGCAGATCTGAATACATGTTAGGAAGTGTACGTCCAAAATGTCCACTCTGACTTTTCTGTCTTGTGATAATAAGAAATCTATCTTTTTTCAATTAGACACACTTTTTACAAAGTACATAACTTTAGAGCAAAACATACCTGAACCAGATTCTGAAATGTTGATTACACAAGCATGTGAATGTGTCCGTCCAAAAGTGTCCACTCCGAAATCTTTTAATAATGAAATGCTTTGCGAACATACTGGTTTCTAAATTGTAATAAGTCCTCCAATAAACTAAATAATGTGACTGAAATGTAATTACAAAATTTAACTGGTTTTAACTTTGAAATCTTACTACTATTGACAATGATTGTTTTTGACAAGCATACTTTCAAAGGCCATAACTTCCAATAAAATAACATTACAGCCAAAATTTTAAAAGTTTTATAACCCTGAACATTTAAGAAAATCACTACTTAAAAAAACTAGCATTTTTTGAACATCTATTTTTGAACCCTTTGTGCCTGATTGCTCTAAGAGACTGTGAAAATACCCATAAGCAGTCACAACCCAACAGAAACACAAAATGAAAATAGCAAAATATTCCTTATACGAATTCAGAAGAATGTAAACAGTTACACAAATGAACATTTTTAGCATGAATATAAAAAAAAAAAAACAAATGACTGAAACCATCATGATTTTACAGGGTGTAGTTACTGATATTTTCAAATTTTATAGTCATTTAAATCTGGAAAAAATTATTTTGTACATGAAAAATTCCAATAAAAATACCATATCATACGTACTATTTAGGCTGCAGCTACATAATTGGTATCAGATAAAAGCTGAGAAAACTGATTGTTATTATTATCTTAATTATTCTCCTGAGCATAAAGCAACATACTGCTTAAAGAAGAAAAAACTAATTAATAAGAAAAAAACATTTTCTTGTTTGATTCTTTCAGCATTTATCACTTTGACCAATTATTTGTACTCCATAAAAGAAATTTTAGCTCATCTTATAAGCCTTATTTGATGTACAAATTATGTGCCTTTTGACGCAAATGACCTTCCATATGGACTTTTATCTTTGCGGTACAAGTGTAATAATACACATACACATCGCTGACAGTTATTTCTGACATTAAATCGCAAATTAGATGATAAATATGTTATGCATCATTTAAGTTTAAGTTAACTAAGTTAATTATCTAGCTTTTAATTTTTTTAATTATATTTGATTTAATCTTATCCGATAAGTATTTGAACCTGAAAAATAAGACTGGCCACTGGACTTGAAGTAAGGCACTATATAACTGATCTGATAAATTTGTTTTGAATGCTTACATGATTTGTTGTATAAAGATGTTTTAAATATTAAAAAATGTATTTTCAACATAACTTGAAAAGTTATTGAAGACTTGTGAATTCATTTATTACCTTGCACCTGTTCTACTCCTATTATCTCTCACGTTACTTCACAGATTCCTATTATCACCCAGAATCGAATTCCAAAATAATAATAATAAATAAAAAATTAAATAATTTTAAAAAAATAATAATAATAAAAAAAAAAAAATAAGTTAATTTGGTTCATTGCCACAGAACTGGTCTAAAAGAGAAATGTTACACGGCCAATTTGTAAACGTATCATGCCTGTAAACCTGCCTGTCTACTCGCACTAGGCCAATTTCTTATTTTAAATCCAAATGTATTTTGTCACTAAGTATTGTATTTTATATATA
>JAQMYF010000024.1:25875116-25886489 GCA_030014195.1 Neosilurus mollespiculum
TATATATGCATGCGCTAGTAACAGGGCTTATATTTGTTTATAATTAATGGGACAGGGTTATAGCTACCAATTTTAAATTCATTCCTTGGCTTATGTTTTTCTTCTATTATACCTCACATAGTTCATGGGTTTTCGCTGGCATCCGCCATTAGCACTAGCCCTACTAAATTATCGTACAAATTACCTGTGGTGAATTAGTGGTACTAGCTATTTAAAACGATCACATATAACATCACCGGTTCCTTCTGGCAACATCAGTCCATGCCCTATTTTAAGTGTGCACAAGTGTTACGACTCTAGGCATGCTCAGAGACATGTTGCCATTCTAATTGGCTGTTCCAGCCTGATAGTGATTTGAAATCGTTGGATTGGCTGGGCTACATCACTTACCCCAAGCCGCAAAACAACAAGCAAAGAAATCACGGAAAACATTAACTTTGTTACTGATGACAGGAAAGCCGACATGGTAAAACATTAGCTGCATAAGTAATTTTGGATCTACCGTTACAATCAGCATTCTTATCCTCAGAGTCACTAGAATGTGACATCTCACTGTCTACACAAGACTCCTCCCTCTCTGGTTCAAATAGGTAATTTACACCCATTTCCTCCAAATTGCTATCCATCGCTGCTTCTTGAACACATTTTTTATCACTTAAAATTTTACTCGCTGATTAGATCTGCCTGTTTACCTGTGCTGGACAACCCTGCCCAACATGTTGATGTCACTTCCGTGGAATAACGTTTTGCGCTTTTTATGTTAAAATAAGCATCTGGGTCACTTAAACATATTACACATGCACATATTATGCTGTAAAGATGACCAATACGGCACTCCAAATAAATAAATATCCAGGAGTCATAACACACACACACACACACACATACACACATACATACATACATACATACATACATACATATATATATATATAAATAAGTGAATTTTTCTTTTTCCAAACTAAAAAACACAGATTATTAATAGGGCTTATGTTCATGCAGATTTAAATGGCACCAGGACATACTTACCAAGGTCATTTAAATATGGCTGAACCCCATCCACGTAAACTTTTAGTTTCAAATACATTATTATTCCTGTATTATTAATTATGTTTCTATACACAGAAGACATGCCTTGGTTATTACTAATAATTTCTTTAGCTTTTATGTTTAAACTGCTGATTTTGGGTATTACTGAATGGGCCAAGCACAGAGAGGATTTTTGTTCCGAGGTTACCATGTCTGGCTGAGACAATGTGATAAGTGGGGAAATGCTTGTTTTTCTGTTTCTGCTTTTTTCCCCCCATCACGATATTATCGGATGAATTTTGAATGAACAGAAAAAAGGGTCAGCTTTCTGAATATTATAAATTCACGTAAATTGACAAATAAGCACAGTGAACTTGGAGCCTGTTTGAAAGAGAGCTTCTATGACACCTTCAGCACGCTTTCTACCAGTATTTGGTCTGCCAGTATCTAAGTGTTGTTTGGACTGAACTCACATGTGAATCACTCTGAATAAAAAATATGTTGATTATTATGAATATATTATGAATTGTTTGCTGGACACAATGTGATAGCAATATTTTATCCCATGACTTGATGACCTGATATGACACATGCAGATGAAGAAACACAAGTGGACATGAGTGTATGTGTGTGTGTACTGAACAGCGCACATGTAAACACAGACACTGCTCCTCCTGTACATACCGATAGGATTTCAACACTCTGATCCCCCACGCACGCAGAAAGAGAGAGGAAGCGCATGGTGAACACTCTACTATACACACACACAGAGCGTGTGCACACACACACGCCTTTATCTCACACACACCTGATGCACTTACACACTGACAGCACACACACACACACACAATAAAAATAACAGTCCCAAAAGTCATAATGATGACAGAGAGAGAAGCTTACTGAATTCAAATGAACAGTGATACATAAGAGCTTGTAGACAGATGGCAGGAAGACAGACAGAAAAGGCCACTGTGTGCATGTCTGGTATGATGTGTGTGTGCAAAACGCATAACGTGTGTGAGCGCACATGCGTGTGTTATATGAGGTACGTGTGCTGTAAAGTACAGTGTGTTCACATACTGTAATGTATGGTGGGTGTGTGTGACAATGCATGGTGTGAGTGTGTGTGTGTGTGCGTGGGGTGTAACACATGGTGTGAGTGTGTGGGGGGGTGTAACACATGGTGTGAGTGTAATGCATGGTGTGAGTGTGTGGGTGTAATGCATGGTGTGTGTGTGTGTAATGCATGGTGTGTGTGTGTGTATTGCATGGTGTGTGTGTGTGTATATTGTAATGCATGGTGTGTGTGGGGGGTGTAATGTATATACTGTAATGTACGGTGTGTGCGTGGAAGATGTAATGTACAGCATGTGTGCATATTGTAATGTATGGTGTGAGTGTGGGGAGTGTAATGTACGGTGTGTATATTGTAATGTATGGTGTGAGTGTTGTAATGTATGGAGTGTGTGTGTGTATATATCGTAATGCATGGTGTGAGAGTGTGTATATTGTAATTTATGGTGTGAGTGTGTGGATTGTAATGTATGGTGTGAGTGTGTGTATATTGTAAAGTATGGTGTGTGTGTGGGGGGGAAAGTAATGTATAGTGTGTGTATTGTACACACCTCTTGAACACAGCAGTTTCGGTTTTGGCATCCACAGTAAGGCTGAGTGTTTCCTTCATGGAGCCATTAGTGACTGTCTCAGTGATGCGGTCTACCACCACCTCCTCATCCACATCACCCCCTCTACACTGAACCGCTGGAGACACGTCCCACTGAGACACTCCTGGGGTGGGGGAGGAGAGAGAGAGTAAAGCCACACCTCCACAAGCCCCTGTGAAGGATTTGACCCACTATCTTCATATAAACTGAGGATGAACTCACCAGCGGGTGTGTTAACACCCAGTGGGTCTGCTGGCTCCGCGCTTGTCTCCATGGCAACTGGGGAGTTGCTCCTCAGAGGGTCTTTGGGGCTGCAGAGTTCAAACAGCTTAATAATAACTACTGAATTTAATTTGTCTCATTGATTTAAATGATACATCGTTGTTAAAAGGCAGACCTCTTCTACTTCACCCTTATTTTTTCAGCATCAACTCAGGCAGATGTTTTTTTAAAAAACCCAGAATTTAATTTAATGCATAGAATAAATAGATAAGGCGTGATTATTGTGAAATAAACCCTGACAGAGTGATTAGGACCCTGATGTGTAGTGAAATCATAAATCAGGCTTCACAGGTGACGTGCTCAATAACAAGAGTATGTTACACTTAACAGTGTGTTAAAGACATGACAGACAACTGAATCCTGTACCAAACCAATCAGAATTAAGGGTCGGTTTTGGGTTATTTTCCCGCCTGCAACCCGTTTTTTTTTCTTTTTTGGTTTCAGTTGCAATTGAAACGTGTTAAATTCTAAAGAACTTTCAATGATTTTTAATCTTAGAATACTAGTGAAAGATCAAAATTCGGAATGGGAATTCAGAATAGCTTTTCTCTTGCTAAACATAGAATATTTAATGTAAATGATGCATGTTTACATAAAGGTGAATAGAAGTGTTCAAAAAGAAGGCTGCCTCCTTTATTGAGATCTACACTCCAACCCAAACAGGAGATATTCCATAGAAACATGTAGCATTAGTGCAAACAAGTATATAAGCAACTTCACGAAGTGAGGTATAAAAGAAATAAGCTGAAATTTCCAATATCAACATCAGTCCATGCCCGATTTTAAAATGTGCGCGAGTGTTACGACTCTAAACTTGCTCAGAATTACTTAAATTTTTTTTTTTGTTTATGCGGTTTTAGGTTTCGGGTTTTATAAGAGCAACCGTAACTGAACGTGAAATTTCAGGAACCGACTAGAGCTGGGTTCAAATAAATCAATTTTCCGCATCAGATTGATTTTTTATTTTAATTTTTTATATTGATTCATTTTATTCAAAGTTAGGTCTTTAATCTCACAAGTCACAAGAAAACAAGTTAATGGGTCACTTTTTAGTGTGAACTTGAATATTTTAAATACTGTGCATAGTTAGAATGTTTCTTATTAATAATTCAACTGAAAGTATAATTTCTGCCATTAGTTCTCCAAGACTCCCTCTGATATTCAAGCAAATTGGAAATCGAATCGGGACCTTGTGAATCAAAATCGAATTGATTCAGGAAATCAGTGGCAATACCCAGCCCTAGAACTGACCCATCTCCACAGTAGATCTATATAACATCACTGTAATGGAAAGGTTATGTGGTCACTGAAGTGTGTATGTGGGCATGTGTGTATGCATGTGTGTGATGCTCACCTGACTGGTGTGAAGCTGGAGAAATTGGCCCAGCCTCTTTCTGTAGCAACAGTGTTTGTGGGTGTGCTCCATGTAGAGGCAGAAGAGGTGGGTGGGGCCAATGAGCCTCCTGTTTCCATGGGGACATCATCAAAATTGGCTGTCCAGGCAGGGCCTGGAAAAAGCAATGTGCTGTTTAGCTTTTACTACTACTGACAATGTTCATGAATTATATTTAAGTTAATTAATATAGTAAAATCCATCAGGCTGATGAGTAAATGATGAGTAAAAGATTGTGAGGTCATTTTCAGTCACCTTCTCCACTGTCTATCTCCATACGGTCGTCAGCCGCTGTGTTGGACGCCTCAAACTGATCTCTCTTCACATCCTCCTCTTCCGAGTCTGTACTCTCCTCACTGTCAGTACTGCCCGAGCTCCTGACACACACACACACACACACACACACAGAGAGAGAGAGAGAGAGAGAGAGAGAGAGAGAGAGAGAGAGAGAGAGAGAGAGAGAGAGAGAGTGTAAGGGAGTGAGAAAGTCCCAGCAGCATTGTTTCCACAATGGCACAGATCTGAAAATTACCCATGACACTCCACATTACTAGTGTTTCTACAGCCAGTCAAGCCTTACCCACATACCCATGCTAAATTGAGTCCCCTTTCAGCATTTGTGCTAAAACGGTACATACCGGGAACGTCTCTGAGCTTCAGGTGCAAATGTCACGTCCTTCTCGTCCCAGATGTCCTCCTCGTCTGAGCCCGTGTCCTCAAACTGCTGGATCTTCTCCTTACAGCATGCCTCAAATAGAGCCATGTTTGCCTGGACAACCACAAATTTCAACATTTATCAGTTAGGAAAGGGGGGGTGGGGGGGATTGCACGTATGTATGTATATACAACCTGCTGATCAGTCAAAGGAGCATGTTCAGTTTGCTAATGGAACCACAAATTGGGACATCTAGTCTAAATTTTCAAGGTCAATAAAACAGGACCTACATCATCCCATTAGAAAGTCAAAACCATCCCTCAAAAATGGTCCCCGCGTTGTGTACATAAAATTTTTTGACAAGACTTAAGCCTGCCAATTTTAGTGAGTCTCATGGTGTCCAAATGCACAAAGGTTTTTTTGAAAGCATTACTTAACATAATTTTGGACAAATGAAAGTGGAACAGATTGAAATTTGTTTAGTCTGCTAGAAGTTTTCTGTAGCATGTGCAAAATCCTAAATCCCAAGTCCAAAGTGATAGATTTAGAGGGTGTTTCTGTACGGACACCAAAACTCACAAAAACTAGTGTTCCATTAGCAAAGTCGTACTCATATATAAATTCAAAAGAAAGAAAAAACAGAAATAAAGCCATGCGCAATGTTAACAGAGAAACAGATAAAGACTGGAAATAACTTTAATCAAAAAGGCTCCATTTAACTGCAGAATTTAATAAAATATCTTATTTATTTATTTCAGTACATTTCTCTCTTTTGTTTTAAGTATGTGCCAATAATCAACATGATGACTGTAATGTCTAAAATCTTTTTAAAGGTCAAATGGAAGAGCATGATGTGTGTTTAATTTTAGTGGTGATATCACACACACTTTAAACAAGTGACCACATTAGTAGAGAACAGTGCAGGGTATGAATATTATTACGCTCTGTTAGTGAAATTTAGGTGAAGTCCTGTGCGTGTAAAAACGTGCACATCTGAGAGAGAGGACATGTGCATGAACTGAAACAACAAAGGAATAAAACATGCCACATACTTACACTCTCATTCGTATTCAAGGAAAAATTGATGTCTGATATTCTATCAAAGGGAATACTGCAAGGTTAAAGAGAACAGAGTTTAGTTCAGTTAAATCTGTTAAACACACACACGCACGCACCCACAATCCATCCTCATTTAAACATCCATGTTCCCGGTAAGACGGCTCATTCCACAGATTTCCATATTACACCCCAAAACTGCCACACACTCTCCAAAATCATTATTTAAGTAATATTCTTACGGGATTAGTTTCCTGACATGTGTGTGTGTGTGTGTGTGTGTGTGTGTGTGTGAGAGAGAGAGAGAGAGAGAGAGAGAGAGAGAGAGACGGTATTAACTTGACCTATCTTGCTTCTTAATGATCTCTGTGTGACAGTCCTGGGGCTCTAAAGTAGCGGACAGAATACTAGGCATGGCCAGATTTTGCTCCACATTAATGTCCTTAAATGTTAAACACGGATATGGACATGGGCGAAGTCTTCTGTCCATAGTCTTCACTTGTTCCGTCTGTATTTGTGTATGTTAACTGAATGTTTACAGGTAAGGATGAAACAATTGGAGCAGTATCACTGGAAATCCTAGATGATGTTGTAGTCAACAGTTTAAGCAAGATTTTCAAAATGGGGGAGGAGAGGTTATGTGCGTGAATAATAAATGATAAACGTGTACATGTAGACAGTGTTTACAGCACTGTCTCTGCTTTTGTCTCTTTATACAGAGATATTTATACGAAGCTTTTGACTGAGCTGCCCTCTAGTGGATGTTTTGCTTAACACACACGCCAGGGTGAAAGACGTACGAAGCCGTGTACTGTACGTATGTAGGGGAGGGACTGGTAAATTGTCTGAAAAACATTTACTTTTGTACATAAAGAGAGCATAAATGTTGGTACCTATGGTCAATACAGTAGGTGGAAAAAATTCAATCCAAGGACACATCACCACCCAGTATTGTACCTCCTTGAGCTGAGCCAACTCAGTTCAACCTTCTCCAAGTGCTGGACAACCCACACACAAGCTACCTGGTAGCAGCAGATATTTAAAGATAATAAAACGAGTTTTACACGTTGTGTTGGAAACTGATCCAGTATGGAAATCTATGGAAAAATACCCATAATGCCTACCACTACCATGACCTGCGTTTATTCCGTCAGTTATCATACACGAGTCAACAGACTATATGCGTGACTGACAAAGCATGCAAACTGGTTGCTATAGAAATAATGTAAATTTGCACATGCCGACACTGGCTTCACTGGCGATAATCCAACAGTTACAGAATATAAATTCTATAAGGAATTTTGGTATTAAGTAATTTTTTATTCTAATTGGTCAGAAAACAATGTTCTTTAGCAGCAGGTCTGACAGTCGAACCGGTTTATATTAATGCACTCATTCTAACGTGCTCACGCACAGGAGTGCGTACAGTGCACACAACACTAATAATAAACAGATTAAAAAAACAACTGCTAATATTTTGTAAAAAGACACTTTGGTGTCCAACATCAGGATGGAGTTGTTCACGCTAATTATTTCCGGTTTCTTACTAACATGACCAACTGCATTTTTTTTTCTTTTTTAACATCATAAACAACTACAAAGGCATACTGAATACTGACTGATGAAATAAATGCAGATCGTGATTAGTGGACAGAGATTTAATACACAGAAAGCAACAATTCAACCAAAAATGAAATGTAAATAAAATGTAAATTTCCACTTTACATCATATGTAGCCGATCAGCCAAGGTATGTTCACTGTGAAGTCACTGTGAGTTTGTGTTCAACACTAATGTTGCTAACTAATTATGGAAGTATACAGGCTCCAGATTATCATCCCAATCCTCCATACACTCAATCAGCCACCACACAATACACTGCAATCTATGTACACCAAGTCACAAACACTAAAACAGACTCAGATAGTTTGCGTGGCCTCAGGCTTGAAGATGGAGTTATATCTCAGAAGTGATGTTATAATCCTATAGTTCCATACAGTGAAGTCCATAAAAATTACATTATGAGTCTTTTTCTATATAAATCCCATTACTGAGAGATATGTTGTGGATTCATGTAAAGTAATTTTTTTTAAAATAATTTTAATTATAAATAAATGCAATGATATAAATTTAACAATTTATACATAATATAAACACATGCATACATAATACAGAAATATTGTTAAAATAAAATTTAAAACATTTTAATATGCTAATAGTGAAATATTTTAAAATGTGCTTGTTAGTTTTGTTATTTTATCGATTTTAATATTGTTTTACGTTTTATTTATTCTTATTCTAATTATAAATGGTCTTGATTTACACAAGCTAACGTGGAGGCTGTATTTTTATTTGTTAAGTGCTGATTAATTCCAGATCCCGCTTGGCTCGTCCGACCCTACACTTCAGTAAAGTGTTATAATTGTGTACATTTCAGTTTTGGTTAAATTCCACATAAATTTGAAATTTCAGCTTGTATCCTGATTAGCCCAGTGCAGCCTTGTACCCCCTTCCCTGTCAGGACCCAGTGTGAGAGAGGAAAGAAAGGATCATGCAGGATGAGTACTCACTCCACCACATCGTCCTGATCCGCAAACTCTTCATCATTGAAGCCGAACTGCTCAATAAAATTGGACGTCATTTGTTGCATCTGATAATCAGAAAAGGCCTGGCAAAGCCCAGGACCAGCGATAATGATATAGTCTCGACAAAAAAAACACCTTTAAAATGCTTCATTTCACAATACACACACACAGGTTAGCTTTCATAAACACTGTTTTAGTAGCAGAACGTCAGAATTTAGCATTTTACACTGCAACTGAATTTCACATTAGTGTCACCTGTAATAACAAATTTAAACACACACAAACTCAATAAAGTGGTTTCTTAAAAGCCAAAATTTAACGATGGCCTCTGTAAATAAACATGAACACTATTCATACACTCTGAATGGTTCTCAGGTTGGTCACTGTGGGAAGAAACCTTCAGGGTTCTCTGTAAGAGTTCCAAGTACCATTAAAGCATCCTTGAAGAACTGTTTATTCTAAAAGACAGCTTGTTACAAGCTTGACTATGTGTGAAAACTTTTTAATTACCCCAACAAAAGTGTTCATAATTGTGAAGTGGAAGGAAAATGATGTGACTTAAAAAAAGATTTTACAAACTAGAAAAGCACGCAGACAGCGCAGACCTCCGCCAAGGCCGCAAAAAATCTTTAAACATTCCCTGCATCCAGACAATAATCTGGATCCCTGCCAAAATTTAATCAATTGTTTCTTGTATCATTTCTGAATTATCCATTCATAACTTTTGGAGTAATGTTGCTAACAGAGAGACAAACAAACAAACGCTCGTGAAAACATAACCTCCTTGGCGGAGGTAATAAAAAAATCTGAAAAGTGTGGCGTGAATTTGTATTGTATGGATTGGCAAACTGTTTAAAAGTGTACCCTGCCTACAACTGAGATAAGCTCCAGCCTCCCTGTCAAGAACAATAAAGCTGAGCCTCTTAAAAAAAGTTGTTACTGGAAACCCGAACTCTTACAGGGCACTGAAACCAAAGGAGCAAACCTCGACTCCAAGTGAACTTAAAGATATGGCCATATCACAGTAACAATAAATATCAACAGTGATCAGCAGCACATTCCTACAAAGTAACTGTAAGTTGTAAACTGTAAATTTAAGACATGAACGAGGATGTGAGGTGTCATAGTTGAAACTCATGGTGTTACCTGCTGCAAGGATGAGTCGTGGTGAAAGCCGCTGTCTTTAAAATCGCCCTCATCGTCACTGGAGGAGTGAATGTGATGCGTGTTAACCTACAGAAAGCAGAACACTATGTTACTGATGAGTTTACAGCACTACAACGGGCAACACTCAATTCTGTTCATTACACAGTAATAAGCACCAGCTGACTGAAATTCAGTGCCAACCAACATAAAAGCATTATACAGATTACATGTGTTATTTCTTCTACAAATGTACATGTTTCTCTTATTTTTTCAGAAAATTAACAGAAACTAACAGACAAGGGCATGCAGAAAATAATAGATTTAGGCACTGCCAAAGGGTGTTGTGGGAACTCTCAAACCCCACGTATATCAAGATTAATTTATTTTAATAACTTGTTTATAGAAGGGAATAAAAATCAGGCAACCAATGACAAGTACATCATTTAGAAACCGCAGGTTTAGAGGACATTTCAATAACACAAGAATATATATATTTATTTATTTCACGTCACTGACCATGACAACACATCACATGATCCAAGTATTATACGCCTCTTGTGCTCTATCCCAGAATTTATTATTATTATTATTATTATTTTTTTTATACGGTTTTTTATACGTTGCAAGATTAAAAATTTTCAAAGAAACTAACTCAGGGTTCCCATGTGTACATGTTTGCCCGAAGAATGAAGGGAGGAAAAACGGAGGGACGGACACTATAGGTTTCATTAATAAAAAAATGTAAAAAAAAATAAAAAATTCATATCTTAGGAAGGGAAACACCTATTGCAAACAAACTTAGGCACATTCATCTATGGGGAGAAAGTTCAAAGCCATATTTGTTTGGCAACAAGTACAATGAGTACAATAACATAAGGAAAATGAATGAAAATGTCATGATGTTCCAAAAGCAACTTGATGGTTCGAAGCTTTTTCCTTATCAATGGTGCTCTGGGAGCTGCGCTATCAAAAAACAAAAACGCTGCAGAAAGAAATAATGAATTAAAAATAATCTGGTTGCAGCTGGAGCAAAAACAAAATTAAAATAATAAACAAACTAACAAATAAAAGAAAACGTTATATTTATACCAATAATCATTATAGATATAAATAAAGAAAAACAGGGAAAATGTGTGTTAAGAAATGTGGGAATAGAAGTGAACAGAAGGATGCACGTTTTGATGACCAAAATAATGGCCCACCTAACTCTACCAGATGAAACAGAGTTTAAATTGGTCAAGAAATAAAAAATAAGCACGTTTTGTGATTTTAAAAGATGTGTGCAAATTTGCATATTGACACCTCGCCCTATCAAATTCGCCAAGACGACTGCTGTGACCTTGAAACACAAGGTCACTGTGACCCATTCAAAATCCCATCGAAGACCTTTCTGAAGGTAACATATTTAGCAAATGTGTGATCCTGTGTAATTTTCTTTTAAAGTAATCGCACAAACAAGCCTTGTCAAACACAATGCAGAAAAATATATAAAAAACCTACAGGTTACTGTGTATGTATGTATATATATATATATATATATATATATATATATATATATATATAT
>JAQMYF010000024.1:25898791-25913386 GCA_030014195.1 Neosilurus mollespiculum
AGAGGTGGAGACAGCTGGAATGTATAGACGTGTAGCACACAGAGGTGGAGACAGCTGGAATGTATAGACGTGTAGCACACAGAGGTGGAGACAGCTGGAATGTATAGACGTGTAGCATACAGAGGTGGAGAGAGCTGGAATGTATAGACGTGTAGCACACAGAGGTGGAGACAGCTAGAATGTATAGACGAGTAGCACACAGAGGTGAAGACAGCTAGAATATATAGACGTGTAGCATACAGTGGTTGAAAGAGCTGGAATATATAGACGAGTAGCATACAGAGGTGGAGACAGCTGGAATGTACAGACAAGTAGCATACAGAGGTGAAGACAGCTGGAATGTATAGACGTGTAGCATACCGAGGTGGTGAGAGCTGGAATGTATAGACGAGTAGCATACAGAGGTGGAGAGAGCTGGTATGTATAGACGTGTAGCATACAGTGGTTGAGAGAGATGGAATGTAAAGACGTGTAGCACACAGAGGTGGAGACAGCTGGAATGTATAGACGTGTAGCATACAGAGATGTATAGAGTGAACAGATCTCACTTGTATTTGATTTTCTCTTCGACATCATCACTGGGCTCCTGCGTAATGAAGCCCACCAGGTCCTCCATGCACTCCGGCCGAACCAGAAAGTCCACCAGCTTGTGGTTCTGCGCCTTACACTCCTGCAGAACGTCCTCCTCATCCATCACCTCCCTCAGGGTCACGTCCTCCTTGTCCAGGAGCGTGTCAATGT
Source organism: Neosilurus mollespiculum (assembly GCA_030014195.1). Lineage (NCBI taxonomy): Eukaryota > Metazoa > Chordata > Actinopteri > Siluriformes > Plotosidae > Neosilurus > Neosilurus mollespiculum. Next base: position 25,899,533 of record JAQMYF010000024.1, read on the forward strand.
GAGAGGTCGTGTGCAGGTCAAACTTCCAAAACATGGCGCTTCTGTGAACCGATGACACACACCACAAAATCAGCATTAGACTGTTCATGTCTTGCTCTCTCACACTCACGTCATTTAAACACCCCTCGCACTCGGATCCCTTACATCTCTCATGTTGCTTGACACTCGCAGTCATGTCTCACATTCACACGTCACTCAGGTCTAGTACATCTTGTGCGTAACCCACACATCTGCTCTCGTATTTTGCACAACACTCACAACTCCCGCATGTCATTTCTAAGCCATCTTTTACACGTATACGATTTACAAACACAATTTATCGTGATTTGTCGTAATACAACAGGTGTGCGAGAGTGTACCGAAACATTGGAGCATTGTGACGAATCACTATAACCCAACAAGGTCAATTTGTCATGATTTCACCAAGAATGTAGTACGACCTCAGCATGATCTTCGTGGTCACATGACCACAAAGGTCGGAATGTTCAACTGATGGTTTCTTTGATTTTGGATGTTGTAGTAACAATTTGGCTACTTTGCCCCTTCTCCTCTCTCAATATGTACCATTTGTATAATATAATTAACAATTATTCAACAAAGGCGAAGACCTTAGACTGACGAAAGCAGACAACATTCCATGGTACAGAACTGCATAACTGTATCTATTTAAATCCTTTAGAGTTGTAATAATACCATTCTGAAACATTATGAAAAGCAAACTAAAATTCATTGATATGCTTTATTTTTAATCATGCCAGACACCGGGGAGGTCCTACTCCAGGTGCAAAGCCAAAAATCTGCTTAACAGTGTCTCTTTAAACCCTTTAGAGAGTTTTAGTAGTACTATGCAAAAAAATAACAATACAAATATACCGTACATGTGCGTCGCTGCTGAGTGCACTTCGTAGCATATTCTCTTACTTTATGTATACATGTTTCTGCAAACATGGCAGGTAGATACTGCGCATACATGTCTGCATGTGATACAATGGCATTCTTGGCATCTTTTTGATATCAGAGTAGTCCATAGTGAATTCTTACGAAAATCTTTTCAGCACCGTAGCAAAGTCGCAGCTTGCTGTAGAACTTGTGGGCAGTACGAAACAGCCAATAAAGAAAAAGACGCCATTGAGACACACTAAAGCAGACCCACGGCGCCATTATACCAGTATACTAGATTTAAAAGAAACAGATAACTTGAAAGATAAATTTAAAATAAATGCAGATGGACTGAATGGAGATATATTTATATACATATAATGGTGGTGGTGTAGTCCTACCTGAGCGTGATGGAGCTCAGAGGGTAAAAAATCTGACTAAAAAGAAAATAATGCTGGAGCTCTTTGGGACCTCTGGCCCATTCCAGGCACTGCAGGTTCGAGAGAGAGAGAGAGAGAGAGAGAGAGAGAGAGAGAGAGAGAGAGAGAGAGAGAGAAACTGAAGAATGACACACACTCAACACGCACCTGTTACAAACAAACAACAAGAAAACAAACAGCTATAGTTAGATCCACACCCTGATAACAAAATTCCATTTAAAAAAAAGCACTATTATTAATTATGGATGCAGAAAAAAACCCAACAAAAAATCTGTTCAGTATTTACTAAACAAAAAAAATGACTTCATTAAAATAAAATAACTTCTGCTGAACACCATCTCACACTCTTATATTTACCATTAAACACAAACATCTGGAATATGCAAATAAGAATCTGATAAGCTCAACAATAACATCTCAAAAATAAAAACATCTCTCACACAGACTTCAGGGCTCAAGAACAAAAAAAAAAATGGGGGTCAACATTGGAAAATCTTTGAGTTACACATCACAGTTCCTCACTTGTTTAGTTTAATGGGATTATAACATTAAAAAAATACAAAAATAAAAACTATTCCAAAAGCAGAGATTCACATTATTCACAGCAATTTTAATTTTTGTATTAATAAATCATGAAAAATCTGCAATAAACTCTAATTAAAAGCCTGTTTTTACATTACTTGGAGTAAACTAATACATTTATGATTTTAACAACTGTGATATTTACACGTGTTTCACCATCGCACACATCACCATAGTAACCTACACCAGCATTCAGGCCTGAGGTGGAGATAATGAAGTACACACCGTGGTGTACATGTGAATAATAAAAACTTGCACTAATCTACAGGAAGATACAAAACTCGACTCAGTGAGGAGACGCTACGGCAGTACGGACTTTTCACCCCTGCTCCCTGCTGTGTATACACTACTGAAAATGACTACGTGGAAGAGGACATATGAACGGGCAGACACACACGGGTTCAGACATGGGCTGTGTCCCAAATGCAATCCAATTAGTGCTTAGATTTTATTATTACAAAATAAATGCAAAAAGCATTTCCTGTCGGTGTCAGATCCTTTACAGCATGCATAACTAACTTTAGAGCTGTGCTTTAATTACATTTCACTCATCTGAACTGTTCCATTTATAACTTCACTCACACACAAGCTTAATTATGACTATACATCGTCTCCATGGTTCACACTGTGTTTCTTATTAAACTCACAGAAGGTTATGTAAATACAGCAAATTCCACCGTGCTAAATTCTGCATTCTGACTGGTCAGAAGGGTACTGTTAATTACTTAAAACAGCACTCTGACAGCAGTGCAGGTCTATTTATAACCCTTACACTCATTTTAGTACGTTATCTTTCTCTACTAACAGTTTACTCACAGCAATGTGTACAGTGGCACTTCACTGACAAGCAGAACGTTATCTAAAAAAATTAAGATGCATTTACGTAACACTCATGGAAGACGTCTCCAGAATTAGCACCTTGGAGCAGTCAAAGGTAAAGCTGTAATTAAGTTTTATATGCTTTCAAGAAAGAGTAATATACTCTAAATTTTTGCAGTTTCCCTGTCACATGACAAGCCATGACTTTATTTTTATTGACTTGAAGAGAAAGGAAAAGAGAGGCTGGTTAAGTGTTTATAAATGCTATAACATAAGCAAGAACAGTAATTAACTTGAGCTAATAATACATGTAACTATAAACAGATAAAAACAAATACACATCCAAGGTAAAAACTGTCATGACCTGTAATAAATGTTATGGTGAGTACTGTGAAGAAATAATCATTGAAATCCATCAGTGTATTATTTATGAGCATTAAATAATTCAGAAAGTAGTGGCAAAGTGTGTGTTTATATGAGTAGTTATACAGAAACACTGCAGAGTATTTTACTTTTCAGTATTTCCTTATTTTTTCACCAATTTGAACCCCTACTGAAGATACTAAGACCCTGTATGAAAGTAGTAACATAAAATCCTTTAGCTCTAGTACAGAGATCTGAAATTATACTCAAGTTAAAAATCTCTTCCACTGTCACTGTGCCTCAAGCACATACATCTATAGGTGGTCTTCAAGCTAAACGGATTAGCTAACATAGCTGACTACATAAAACTGTAAAGCGACCAAACATCCTTTTCAATACGGATTAAATTATTCAGGTTTAATATATATTTTAACAAACTTATTGTTGTGACGTTCTGAGTTGCTCCATGTGATGCTGAATAACGAGGCCTTGGCTTTAACTGTTCGTGCTAATGCTAACGCTAGTCACGTCAAAGTTAATGACAGACCGGCCCAGTTAGCCTTAGCTAGTAGCTTTTAAGCAGGCTAATGTGTGAGTGTTTATTTAAAATACATTTAAGGTTATAAAGTTTCAGTTTATTATATTACACAATATATGAGTCTTTTTATTACGAATATGTTGCTCGTTTTTAAGGAATGTTATTTGGGAGGATTTTTTTTAAAGATTTTTATAAGGTTTTATAAAATTCACCGGCGACGTTGACAAACTTAGCAAGCTGTACCATGTACCCAATCCTAAATCACTCCACCCTCCCTGCACATGCGCACTAGAAAGGACAGTATCGAACGCTTACAGCCTGCAATATGCAGCCGATTTCAAATGATTTGGGACACAGCCACACAATCGTACCTTTCCTAATGCTATAGTCAAGGCTCTAAACTGAACTGCTAAGGAAGAGCTAATGCTAAGCTTCCTCGGCTAGCTAAATGGTTAGCATTGCTAAGTATGCTAAGCTAAGCTCTCTCTCCCTTCGCCAAAAACGAGAACTGTACGAGACAAAAAAAAAACAAGTTACATTACCAATTAAGATCCCGACATGAAGCTCCAGAGGAACTGTTAAGATAAAAGTGTTACCAAAAATATTTTTAAAAATACAAACATAGAGAAAGTGGCGAAAAAATAAACTGTTCACGATAACAACAGATTCTGACAGGCGCCAAAAAATATAGATAGCTACACCATCAAGACGGCACTTTTCAAGATGGCGGCGTCATCAACCCCCTTCCCCCCACCAGCACGGCTGCAGAGGTGTCAATCAAAAGCGATCTTAAAGCTCATTGGTCTAGAGGATTATCCATTATAATGCGTTTTAAAATACACATGTAAGAAAGTCAAATATTTACATTTTTATCTAAAAACAAAAACAACATTATGCATAAAGACATGTATTAACGACCATTACATGCAACATATGTTTATTGGTAAAAACTTTGCAGAGACAAAACTGTACAGGGATACGCCCACACCATCAACAACCAATGGGATTTTCAGCTGGTAAAGAAATCCTAATTCTGATTGGTTTTTACATTTTTTAATTACCGATCCACGACCCGCCTTAGAAAAGTAAAAAAAAAACCCTAAACCGCATTAAACTCAGGTCTTTCATTGATCGCGAGAAAAAATATCCCACCGATTTCTGTTCGAGTGCGAATCATGACGTTTCCGGTGAATCCACTTCACTAATCTATCCGTCCGGCTGCAGAAATAGCTGCAGTCCCGTGAACATTCGTCGAAGCTCGTTTTCGAATCCGCTTGGATTGTTTTTTGTTCCTTGCTTATTTTTGCGACGCCCTAGCAACAGAGTGACGTCACTGTGACTGACACAGAAGTCGACCAATCAACAGCCAGGTCCCGTTCGGTGGTCGTTTAAAGCAGCGTTAAACTCATTAAACGTCTATGGGGGAAATAATGATCACAATAATTAAAATACATAACATTTTAAAAAGCATGAAAAATACAGCTTATATATCAAGCACCAAAATTCATACCTCTCACAAATTATTATTCATACATAAGTATGGATTATTTAGAGTAGCCTTGACTTAATGTGTATGTCTTTGGGAGGAAACTGAATTACCCGGAGGAACCCCACACAAGCAAGGGGAGAACATGCAAACTCCATATAGAACCACTTCAGTCATACATGGGGCCTGAAATCATAAACCTAGCTGTGAGGCGAGAGTGCTAACTATTACACACACACACGCACACACACACACACACACACACACACACACACACACAACTTTTATTTATCTTTTTTATATATTTTTTGTCAATTAATGACAAAAAACAAAAACAAATCTAAAGTCACTATTACGATGAAAATTAAAAACAAACATTAAAAAAAACGTCTGCAGGAATTTTCTAGTTATTATTGTTCATTCTATTTCAGTGTAGGTTTTTGACCACAAATATATTGGCTGACCTTGATGTGAGTTTAAGAATAAATTACAGTCCTAGTACAAAAGGTATGTTAGACAGAAAATTCCTCTTTTGTTGAAATATTTTACGTTTCGGCCACGAATACAGTAAAAGCCTGAAGAAAAAAACCCAGTACACATTACAGTCTTAATAATAAATGACACGAGAGGGTGATGCTCCGTAAAATAGAATTTATTATATATAAAAATGTTTTTGATTAAAAAAATCATCACAAATGTGCATTATATGAGGCATCTGTACATAAAAACGCTGAAGCTCAGTGGCAGTGTGAACGCTGCACATACTCACAAACCAAACAATGAAAATTTCACTTAACAGAATTGTACAAAAATCCCAGAATGAGGAGAGACACAAAAATGCATTACGAGCATTATGATCGAACAGATGTGAATTATCACATTCAAGCCTTAAAGATAACCCAGATGAGATGTTTAATGAGTTAATGAGGCAGTGCTGCTTTCACTTTCAGCTTCATTTTCATATCCTTCAGAGTCATGTTTAAACCTTAACTGGGGCTCTTGAGTTAAAAGGTTTTACTTAGATCAACTCTACCTACTCCATGAACAGAAGACAGACAGAAAGAAAGAGAAAATGCAATAAAAGCAGAGAAAGGTAAAAGGAAAATAAAGCTTGACAGAAAGTGAGAGAATGGGCAAGAGAGAAAATGACAGAGGAAGACTGGAAACATGGAGACAGAAAATGGGAGAGAGAAAAAAGAGAATGGAGGAGTTGAAACAGTACTGAACAGCAGCAAGCAATGGAGAGAATGGAAAGCATGTGTGTGTGTGTGTGTGTGTGTGTGTGTGTGTGTGTTTAAAACAGAGCTGCTGATTGGTCAATTTAGTGACATCATCAGTAGCAGATGGAAATGAAACTGATGGCCCATGTGGATCGTCAGTGTTATTAAGAGTTCAGCACTTTCCCATGTCATGACAATTTCACATCCAGACATGGTTTTAACTAAGTGCTTCAAGTAAAAATCAACATGATGTTGTTCTATGAAACAGAGCGACACTGACTATGGCGACTGAACATGCAAAACAAACCACAAGTTCATTTCAAAAACAAGAAAAAGCTTGAAGTGCTAAATGAAAACTAACAGGTCATCTCTCTGTCTCGTCTTTATTAAAGCTGACCTTCTCCTTAAGTCCAGAGCTGATGGGCAGAGATTTTAACACAACATGCTAATCGATTACACTAAAGGAACACATGCTAAAGGAAGCTAACTCAATCGACTCAAGACGTCCGAGTATATGACCAGGAACTGCATTTATTTCATCCCCTAAGTCTAAGTTCATTAATCCCAAACAGTGTGCTGTGATTGGGAGCAAAAAGGATTCCTTTTATGGTCATGGCTTCCTGTTCTGTATTTATTAATACAATTTACATGTATATTTGAGAATTAAATCTAGCTTACACATCTACCACATTTCTATCCATCCTTAAAGTTCTCCTTAATATTTGTAATATATTCTAGAAGTCATTAAATAGTTCATTAGTGGGAAACACGAACAATCTTTTCAAATCAATATTTAGTGTAAAAGGATTGATTTTTTTAGAAAGTAGGCATGTAATAAATGGGATAATGACCACCCTTAATGACCATGATTTAACACTCCACTATGTCAGGGTACTGATCAGAGGGTTTATTTCATGATAATGATCGGCTCACTTGTTATCTCTAACATGTATATCAGTGAATAAATTAAGTTGAATGACAGCTTTCTCAGTTACATGATTTGTTTTTTTGGCTGTTTACATAAATGTGTGTTTGTAGCTGCATTAACATAAGTGACAACAAAAACAAACTAATGTCACAGAACATTAACTGTAACTATAAACGGATAAAAAGTGGTAACTGTTGGGAAATTACTCATAAACGAGGAATAAAACACCCAAGGATGTTCTGTTACAGGAAACGGTCCTAATGGTAGCCACGGTGTAGATTAAATGTCCTGTAAGAGCATGAAACGGTGCATGTTATTCTTTATTTAAAACAGTCAGATGTGATATATCTGATGAAATAATCAGCTCCCGGTTCATACGCTCAGATGTTTAGCCCTGACTGTTCTTCTCTCTGTCACCTGAGCGGCGTTTTCTGTTCACTGACAATCCTGTATGCAAACGAAGCTGAAATGTTGCTACAAGGTCAATAACATTATGATTAAAATATTAGCGCTATCAGTACAATTTCACAAGCAAGCTAAGGTCAGATTTATATTTTTATCTACCCATCTACTTATTTATTTATATACACATGTAGAGGCGTGACTCTTGCCCGCCGTTTTCATCATTATTCAGATTAAAGGATTATGTACAATAGCAGCAAACACACTTTTGGTAAACAGAACTAGCCAAAAATAAACTTCGTAATTTGTAAAAATTCACATAGAGAACAATCGACAGAACATGTCGCTATGACAATGACAGCAATGTCATAATTATTATTATTATTATTATTATTATTATTACTACTACTACTAATATTATAATTATTAACTTTATTATACATATGCACAACATCTCCACTGTAAAAAATAACATCTTTTTGGTTTATTTATTTTCGCCAAGAAACCTCTGCGGACGCTGGAGAACTGAGTGAGGAAAAATGAACACGCCCACATGGCTTCATGTGTCTGTGTGTTTGTGTGTGGTCAGGATGAGTCGGTACATGGTGAAGGTGGAGGAGGACACAGGTGGAAGTAGCTGCGCTCAGTGGAGGGTGATGGAGGACAGCTCTCCTCGGCAGACATGTAATGGCTGCGTGGAGTGGGCGGAGGTGGGCAGGGTTCTGAGTCCCAGTTCACCTCCATGTAGTACTTATTGCTCTTCCAGCGGCTTGGCGTGTAGTCACTGTCACACATGTCCGTGCTGCAAGGTGTGGTCGGTGGCGCTGCGCCACGCATCCCGTAGGGCCTGGAGAGAAGGGGGCGGGGCAAACAGGATTGAGGGTAGATTAGCTGAAATCACAAGATTTTAGTAACTGAACTACAATACTGTTACTCGTTAAACAAGTCTAACTAGTGCATAATACCAGCACTTTGTGTGTGTGTGTGTGTGTGTGTGTGTGTGTGTGTGTGTATGTGTGTGTGTGTGTGTGTGTGTGTGCCGCACCTGTAAGACCTGGTTGTGGACGGACTGTTGGAAGAATAAAACACTTCTGCATTGTAGAGTGAGCGATCTGTAGCTGGTGAAGGAGGAGGATTCAGAATCTACACACAAACAAACAAACAATACATAACACTTAAATCATTGTTCACAAAATACACTCACATAATCCAGACTACCTTTAACTTACTGTTTCTACTCTTGAGGATGTTCTGGAAATTGGTGAGGATGTTTTTGTGAAGGTTGGTGAGGATGTTGTTGGGGAGTTGTTCAGATTGTTGTTGGGAGAGTTGTTGAGGGTGATGTTGGGGAGTTGTTGAGATTGTTGTTGGGGGAGTAGGCAAGGATGCTGTTGGGGAAGTTGTTGAGGATGTTGATGTGGGAGTTGGTGAGGATGTTGTTGTGGGAGTTGCTGAGATTGTTGTGGGAGTTGTTAGGATGTTGTTGTGGAAGTTTGTGAGGATGTTGTTGGGGAGTTGTTGAGGATGTTGTGGAAATTGGTAAGGATGTTTTTGTGAAGGTTGGTGAGGACGTTGTTGTGGAGTTGTTGAGATTGATGTTGGGGGAGTTGTTGGGGAGCTGTTGAGACTGTTGTTAGGGAGTAGGCAAGGATGCTGTTGAGGAAGTTGTTGAGAATGTTGTTGTGGGAGTTGGTGAGGATGTTGTTGTGGGAGTTGTTGAGGTTGTTGTTGGGGTACTTGTTGAGGATGTGGTTGGGGAGTTATTGAGGGTGTTGTTGGGGAAGTTGTTGAGAGTGTTGTTGAAGAGTTGTGATTGTAATGTAGTGTGACAAACCTGAGGGTAAAAGGCAGCTTTGGTGCTGGATGAACTGCTGGATGAAGCTCCAGTCACATGGTTCCTGTCGTATAGAGGAGCTCCACTGCCACTACTTCCCATCAGACTGACCGAGCTCACAATGGACTTCCCACATGATATGCCTACACACACACACACACCCACACCCACACACACACACACAATCATCAATCCACTTGCACTAAACTTTGTGTCTATGAACTTCGAATGTACTACTAAATAACACACACACACACACACACACACACACACACACCATCTACACATGACATTTCCAGTTTCAATTCTTTTCATCCCACCCTATCAACAACACACACACCTTCACTTCATCCTGATACCAATGCATCATTACTCTATAAAAGGAAATTAGTAATTCTCAGTAAAGTCTTGTATACCTGTACAGTTAGAATGTTGTGTGTTATTGGTGCTGATGAAATTCAGTGGAACATGGGCAGTCCCAGTGATGTAATCATGAGGGAATCCCCCAGTTGGACCTTTGTAATGGCGACAGACGACACGCTGACAGACAAAGCACATCCCGCCCAGCACAAACACTAACAGGATGATCCCGATCACTGACCAGACAGTGTTGGTGTGACGCTCATCAGCACTGGCAGGTAAAAAATCTGAACAAAATGAGAGAGAGAGTGAGAGAGAGAGAGAGAGAGAGAGAGATGTAATGAAAATGCTTAAGGCGAAAGCTTTTGATTGGTTGCTAAGGTGTGACATCACTAACCGCAGAAAAGTTCATCTGAGTCATCAGAGCAATCAGGATACGAGTCACACTGCTGCTTCTTTGAGATGCATTTATTATTTTTACAGCGGAACTGATTGGCCATGCAGATTGCTGGACGAAACACATACAGACTTGTAATTAGAGTAATCATGTCAAACAGCACGTAAAATGACAGATGGATCTGAGAATGTGGATGTGGTCTATTATACTAATGAGCATTTTGATTGATTGGTTGATTGATTGACTGGTTGGTCGGTTGATTGATTGATTAAGCATTCACTCCATAGGCAGATTATCTTCAGATCACTCACTGGATTATATTTCACGTGTAAGCCCGTTTACACTGAATACTAAACTAAGAATGAGTATACCAGATTCCTGTGTACTGTAAATGCCACATTTATAAATAATCATGTGACAGTAGTCATGTGAATGGTCATACTATGACACTCTTGTTCGTCGGATCCATCGTTGCAGTCCTGTTCTCCATTGCAGCGCAGTTTAATATCGAGACACTGTCCACCGTGACACTGAAACTGCTGATCCGAGCACAGAGGGCAGTTCATTTCATCACTCTGGTCAGCACACTCGGAAATCCCGTCACACCGCCACGCCATCGGGATGCAGTCGATCTCACCTGTCGCACACGTGAAATGATCCGCCGAGCAGGTGGGTGGGTCTGAGGGATCACAAAAAAAACAATATTGACCTGTTATGATACAAAACCAAAACCTCACATAGTCAGGTTTCACAAAAATCCCAGTACAGTTAAATTTTGTTCTAAAGAAATCTTATATATATTTTAGTAAATTGTAAAACTATCTAAAAAAATCTAACAAAAAATATCTAACACTCCACATTTTTCTTTTTCACATTTTTAAGAGATTTCTGAATATTATCATCAAAAATGTATTTGTATGCTGTCTAATTTAATGAGATTCTCATAACCACATTCTCATAAACTGTGCTGTTTTAGCCCCGCCCTTCAGCTTTGTAATTAATAAGCAATCATAATATGTGATACAACATTATTTATTAATGTTTATCAATAAAAAAGGAGCCTAAACCTGCCTCCTTCAGTGCCACAACTGGCCGCTTGGAGGCAGCACAAAGCCTGAACCGCCAACAATGACTGATTTCATGAAAGATTTAATGATTAAACTGATAAATCTCACAATACAAATATTTATAATTTTCCATTTTCTTCCTGATTAAATGTAGAAAATTAATAAAATATGATATATGATGCTTAAAATATAAAATATATATTATGTTTAAACGAATGAAAGGGGTGAGCAGTGTGTGGTCCCGAATGTATAACATGATATATAATAACCCGGAATGGCTTGACAGAGTATATGTTTAAAAAAGAGTTTTATAAAAGCGCAATTTGCTCTTTTTATACTGATGTGTACTGCAAAAATTATTTATTTTATTTATTTGCTCTTTTTATACCGACGTGTATTGCAAAAATAATTTATTTTATTTATTTGCTCTTTTTATACCGACGTGTATTGCAAAAATTATTTATTTTATTTATTTGCATTTTCCATCAGAATTCTCAATTTTATTATATACTTCTTAAGCCATTTACTTCAAAGTGTGTGTTTATGTATTACTAGATAATAAACATACATTTTTTATTATTTTAACTTTTTAGTGTGTTTAGTGTATTCCAGCTGCTATTATATTTTATATCTCTCAATATTTATTTGCTGTTTTTTCCTTTAATAATTCTTGTGCTCTTGATTAGTGTGGTGAGTTATTTATAAGCCAGTTTTTTGTTTAATTATTTTTGTATTTATTGGTATATATAATTTATTTTATATTCTGTACTCATTTCAGCTTCAAACATCAGTGTGATGATGAACCGTTTATTCATCTGTTTATCAACATGATTCAGATTGTGTGTGTGTGTGTGTGTATGTATTTAAAGCACACCTCCGCAGCTAAGCAGGTTTTGCAGCAGTACCAGGTGTATAGGACACGAGCATCGCGGCGTTCCATCTCCCTTAGCAATGCAGATGTGTGAGCATCCTCCATTGTCACGGGAACAAGGATGAGATGCTGAGAAGAGAATCACATTCAGTGTGTTATTTAGGGAATAAACCACTAAAGGACAGGGCGGTGGTGGCCTGGTGGTAGGGTGCTGGCTTACTGATCCGGAGGTCAGGGGTTCAAGCCCCACTATCACCGAGCTGTCACCGCTGTCCCCCCAGTGCAGCTAACTGGGTTATCAAATGCCGGCCATGACTCTCACTGTCTATGGTGAGAGGCATGTAAAAGAACCATTGCTGTCGTTCATAATGAGTAGGTCATTGAGTTGCCGTCAGCATGTTTATGCCCTCTGATGGCCTAGCGAGTTGTCCAGGGTGTACTCTGCCCTCACCCAGAGTTGACTGAGATGATCCCCGCAACCCTAATTAGGATTAAGTGGGTTAGAAAATGAACGATGAACCACTAGAGGATGTGCCCTTATAAACAGATAATAAACAGTGGGGTGGGGTGAGGAGGCGGAGTCACTGCGGGCACTCGGAGGTTAACTGTTATCTCCAAGTGTTTTATCACCCAATATTACACTCACTTTCTCACCTACTAGGGTCATGGGGAGGCTGGAGCCTATATCAGCCGACACTGAGCGAAGGCGGGGTACACCCTGAACAGCTCCCCAATATTACACTGTGTATTAAAATAACAATAATATAAAATAACCCAACAATAAGCTTTTTATCCTTTTTATCAGTCGCTGCTGTGTGGTGTGTGAACCTTACAGAACTCGTCCGTCTCCATGAGCTCCACAGCGTGAATTCCGGTCAGAGACTGAATCCGTCCCTGAATACGTGTCCTCTTGTCCCCAGTGCGTTTGTCAACACGCTCGATCATCTGCTGCTGTTTATCAATCCAGTACAGGTGATCTGCAAGCACGGTCAGACCGATCGGCTGCAGGATGTTGGAGTCTTGGAGGACAATCCGATTGGCTCCTGAAAGAGACAGAAAAACGGCTCACATGAGAAAAGAGTCATGGACATAGAGTTAATAAAATATTCCCAGCTGCCAGGTGAACATAAGTTTGTTTATTGGTCAGCACATGATGTTGATCCTTCCTACATTAGGAAGCATCAGTGTAACACCGGTACGCGAACCATTCGGCTCTTAAGATAATGTTTTGCATCAAACAGGAAGTAAACTGCAGGAAGGAAGCAAAGTTATGATTGGGAAACTAAAGAAATATCGGCTCACACCATGCTACGCCATTGATCCGAGGAAGAGTTTGAGATAAGCGTTATGTGTGAAAAGGAACACACGGTGAACTTACGGTTAATCTCTAGTGTTTTGCTCTAACTGACGCATTTCTGACGCACACGATTTATTTCTGAAATCAACTCAGACACCTGGCTTCAGAAACACACACAACAGAGAGAGGAGATAAATCAGTTCCACTCCGCCGTCTGACACCAACATCAATAACCAGCTAATAAAACTGTCAAAAGAGGACTTGTGATGTCAAACACACACACACACACACACACACTCACACACACACGCACACACACACACACACACACACACACACACACACACACACACACACACACACACACACAC
>JAQMYF010000024.1:25923883-25936426 GCA_030014195.1 Neosilurus mollespiculum
GGGTCGCGGGGAGGCTGGAGCCCATCTCAGCCGACTCTGGGCGAGGGCAGAGTACACCCTGGACAGCTCGCCAGGCCTTCGCAGGGCAGAAACACGCTGACAGTTATGCAGCTACTCTTTACGAAAATCAGCAATGGTTCTTTTACCTTCCTCTCCCCACAGACGGTGAGAGACATGGCCGGCTTTTGACAACCCGTTGATAGTGGGGCTTGAACCCCCGACCTTGAGATCAGTAATCCAGCACCATACCACCAGGCCACCACTGCCGTTGGATAAGGACTGATTAATTATTACTTAGTTGAATCTTATTAATTCGCTGAACCCCGTAATTAGGGTCGCAGGGAGGCCGGAGCCTATCTCAGCGAACACTGGGCAAAGGCGGCGTACACCCTGATATGATATCAGTTATATTGTATAGCACGCAGCCCTTCATAAACTTTAGACATTAAATTTTCTTATAGCTACAATTAAACTTTTCTAATAATTATAAAATTAATGCACACACTTCAAACATATGTTCATAGACAAATTTATTTTTGTTTATACAAGTTAATAAGACAAGAAATGGAGCTTGTTGCGTTACCGTTACCGGCTTTCCGTCATGGACAATCTTTCCCATATAATAGTCCTAATATTTATGAAACTAGGTCTACATATCATGTTAGATTCTACAGACTCGCCACCGATGTATTCAAAGCTAAAACGCTGTTCATTTCAGTTGTGTGATTACCTGAACGGTCATATCATGATAATGATCATTTAGTAGCATGTTGTCCTGTGCTCTGACATGATTAAAAGTGACCTAACAAATAACACCGCCAAGCTTTCAGGTCGTACGGCAGCGATGACGGCACCAGTGTATATCGTGGACGGCTCTCCACTCAGAGATGCGATCTTCACAGCCGTGATCAGCGAAAGGATGCGGGTTCCGGACCGGCTCAGAGTCTCTCAGGCGGCGACAGTCGGGGAGGATGCGAAATCCAGGGCTGAAGATCTGCCAGCTGCGTTCAGCATGCATGTCCCTGAGAGACTGTCACTAACAGGTATATCAACTCCGTGTTTGGAGTTTCAGGTGAAAAGAATTCTGGTATTTGTTTACCCATAAGGCCTCATTTCTGTTGTTAAACCTGACAGACGCTCCTGACCTGAGCCCACGACCTCTTTTCTCCCAACACAATACTAGAGGGCAGACGTGGAGCCTGCAACACGGCCCCCGCGATAAGGAAGCGTACTCACGAGCACGCGTTCAGGTAATCTAGTCACTACGGCATCCTCTGTGCGAAGAATACAATTGGTTGGGTTTAAGATAATGATTCCTTTGTGGTTTAGCAGCACAGAATGTGTAGAGATAGCAGGGAAGTGTTTGCTAACTGATAACGCTGACTGTATACGCTAGCTATCGCTTGTTTCGTTGAACTTTAGCCATTGTTCTGTTTTATTGTGTTTAAATGAGCTGCTGTAGAGTGAAGGCTACGTACTGTTACAGACGTTGTTAAAAAAAAAGTTGTTGAAAGGTTTTAACTGTTTGCCGTATGGTTCACAGAGTCCACTACGGAGATCGAATAGTGACCAGACGTTTGGTAGGACCCCATCTGGGACGCCATCGTACTCCAGACACTCTCCTTTGGCGTGAGTAGAAACGCACAACGTGTCGTTCTGGCAAGCTTGTTGCTTGATGCCTTTATGTAGATTTACTGTAATGTTGAAAATTTGGTAAAGCCCGCCCCCTTCCTTGAAGTTCAGCAAGTGAGGTCAAATCAAAATGAATGCTCATATCATCAATGGTAAATAAAGTAGTGCTTGGATTGATTTTAAACGAGTTAGACAACATAAAAAGTCAAAGAAAAGGGATATCCACCTCGTCTTCATAGGATAATTGTTCGTGATATCTGATTGGTGGAAAGGCATCAACTGAGTCTTAGTATTCTTCTACTAGCTGAAGTGTTCCATCATTAACATCAGATAAGTTGGGCATCACACACCAATATCCCTCACTCTTCCCCTCCTCCCAGAGAAATGGCTGGCCAGTTTCAAGACTTGAGGCGTACTCCAGCAACAAGCGCTTGGCGAAAAAAAGAAAAGAAAAAAAAAAGTCAAATTCTTTATAAAAAAAAAAAAAAAAGTCCTTACCATCAAATAATTTAGTTCCATTTGTTGTTGCTTTTTGAAGAATTTTGTCTACAGTGAATTGGAAACGGTGTAGCGGAATAACATGCTAAATAACTAGCAGCACTTCCAGCTGGATCAGACCGCTTTCCTCCAGAACCCATTATTAGAGCTGAGTACACCCTGGACAGCTCGCCAGGCCATCGCAGGGCAGAAACACGCTGACGGCAACCCAATGGCCTACTCTTTACGAACGACAGCAATGGTTCCTTTACATACCTCTCACCCCAGACAGTCAGAGACATGGCCGGCCTTTGATAAGGGGGACAGCAGTGACAGCTCGGCGATAGTGGGGCTTGAACCCCCGACTTCGGAGCAGTAATATATGGA
This sequence comes from Neosilurus mollespiculum, assembly GCA_030014195.1. Lineage (NCBI taxonomy): Eukaryota > Metazoa > Chordata > Actinopteri > Siluriformes > Plotosidae > Neosilurus > Neosilurus mollespiculum. The sequence goes on from JAQMYF010000024.1 coordinate 25,926,380, forward strand.
GGATCAAATAATTCTCCATATCATACGGACACTGAATACGATAATTGCTTAGCAGTGTATACTTAATGGGAACTGTGCTATCTGATTGATCCGCTATCTGGGGTTAAATAAATAAATAAAAACATCCCGTGTGGCTAATTCTTGAATCAATATAACTGACACAGTTTATCAGTATCATTATAAGCACTCGATGATGTGAACAATGGTACAGGGAGAGAGGAGATGATCTTCCTGCCACTTTGCTAATTTTCTGTAATTTAAGAAGCTACCAGCAGAGGGCGGGAGACAGCATTTCATGACCAGTCCCAATGTTTCTCACCTCCACTTCCTGTATCCATGCTTCCTGTATTAAGTAAGTAAGATTAGGAACACTTTTTTGTTTTGTTTGTCATGTCCTTGGCACCTTCCTGTTGCCTTGTCCTTTAGCAGCCCCAGTGCTGGAACGATGCCCGCTGGATCAACAGACTCGCCCCTGCCGGTCCCCCAGGGGTTCGGTGCTATTGCCCCTGTCCTCTTGACACCCCAGAGCATCCTTCAGGCTGCCAGGAAGCTGGGCAAACAGGCATCGCACAGAATCCTCCAGACTGTCACTCAGAAATACTCCTCCAGGTGACACGCCTACACTCGCTGCTGCCTCGCTCACTAACAGGTCCCGCTTTGATCCACATGCTGTCTGCCGTCTAGACCTTTGCACCCTTGTATGATCAGTCGGTATAGAAATTGAGCTGCTGTGGTGAATTCATGCCGCCTGTGTCCCGACTGCCCACTAACACGCACACGCTGGTATTTAATTCTTTGATAAACCTGCTGTCGGTTCGTTCTTTATTGATTATCCTGATCATTTACTCTGAGAAGAACTTCCTGCTTCGCTTGCTTTTTAAACTAGCCTTGTGAGTCCGTTGCGAGTTAAACACCAACCCATTTCCTCTGGACCTGTGGGTCTCTTCCTTCTCTCTGAAGGTTTGGTTTCCCAGAATACCCTTCACCTCAACCAGACGAGGATCGCACTGGTCACGGCGCGAAAAGGTGAACGCGACTTTCGTGTCTTTACGTGACTTTGAACTCGTCTTAGCTGTTTTTCTCTCCGGTTCTCTTTCATGCCTGTCGAGTGTTTTCAGTAGCACTAGTAATAACCGTAGTGAAGATTCAATCTGAGCTTAAACACTCTGTCTTTTCCTCGTCCAGTAGCTCCACGCAGGAGTTCTGGTGCAGTCCTGAGGAGGAGAGCGGAACATCAGTCGAATTAATAGTGCTTCGCCGACAGGTAAGCGTGACATTATCTGTTGCTGATATATTTCAGGCTTAATGGCGGATTGTATTCGTGTATTGGCTGCGTTCAAATACTTCCGTGCTTTCAGTATGCAAAACTCTGTATGAAGGAATAGTACTCAAATGGTACTTGAATGATCTACTAGTTCTATGACATGCAAAGGTACCTCACTATACTACGTGATGGTATCCCATAATTCAACAGGAGCGTCAGAATAACCAAAGAAGAAGACGAATTTCATTGCAGAAAACAACAGAAACAAAATCTAAACGAAACAAAAACCAGCGTACAAATAGAGTCAATCAAATAAATATCAGTTACAAATACTTTGGGTCATCATCTAGTAGGAGGAGCCTAAATTAACATTTTTGGGAACTACAAGCTCACGTAAATTTGCACTTCAAAGCTAGTTGCACTAATGCTTTAACATCCAGGACAAAGGACAGTAAGATAGTGGCGGTGCATGTCCTAGTTGTGCTCGAGAACGCACTACAGGGGCAGTCATGTAGTAGGTACGTAACCGACATTAGTGTATACGATATGGGAAAGGTGCAATCTGATTGGTCTGCTATCTCGAAAATAAAAAACATTAGTGATGCTTGAATCAAAACGACGGACGCTTATTGTTTGTCACATCTTCTACGTTACCCGAATTTTAGAGTAGTGTGTGTATATACTGGCGGCACAGTGACGCAGTGGTTAGCTCAGAGGTCTCGGGTTCGATTCCCGGGCTCAGGCGTTTGTGTGCGGAGTGCTTGCGGGGGTTTTCTCCAGGTACTCCAGTTTCCTCCAACAGTCCAAAAACATGCGCAGTAGGCTAATTGCCAAACCGCCCCTAGGTGTGAGATTGAACGTGAATGGGTTTGTGTGTGTGTGTGTGTGTGTGTGTGTTGGCCCTGCGATGGCCTGGCGAGCTGTCCAGGGTGTACCCCGCCCTCGCCCAGAGTCGGCTGAAATGGGCACCAGCCTCCCCGCGACCATAATTAGGATTAAGCTGCTTTAAAAATGAATGAATAAACACAACAGTGAGATTTACTGAAACACATAAAACAAAGAAAGAAAGAGAAAATTTAGGAAAGGATGGAAAATAGAAATTAAACAAGGACTGAAAAAGAAAAACTGGTAGATAGATAGATATCTTTTAGAGAACAAAAGAAGGATAAGAAAAAAAACAAAGAAAAAATTAACAAAAGAAGAAAAAATGTTCTCGCCAACAGGACAATTTGACAAGTCCAATATATAAAAAATTACGTTATGATCTTAAAACAAGGTCAAGGTGAGCCATATACAGTCTCATCCTATTCGCCCATGAGGGAAGCCCATATACCAATCTTTTTTGGTGGTCTTTTTTGGTGTAATTTCCCTCCAAAGTTATCACACTAACAGGTCAAACAGATGGTCGGACATTTCTATAACTCCCACTCTACTCAACTTCGGCTGCTGCTTTGCTTTGTATAAAATCTGTAGCTAGCTGTTTTGCAGATAGGAATTACCAGGGTAGCCATGGCAACAAGTCCCCACTCAGAACAGCCCTGTCCACCGAAGCTATACAGGCAATGACACATAAACAACATGCTCACCCATTAGCTGGATCCAGTGCTAGCGAGCGAGGGTTATCCAGGTCTTTGCACACCAGAACCTGGCGATACTGACCGTCCAGCCGGGCCACCTCGATCCGGTTGGTTCCAGTGTCGGCCCAGTAGATATTCCTACCCATCCAGTCTATGGCCAGTCCCTCAGGATAATCCAGACCGAACTCAATCACCGCCTCTACACTGCTCCCATTCATAAACGCTCGGCTAATTGTCTGTCACAGAAAACAAATCAAGCTTAGCTGAAGGAAAGTAAACAGCATCAACATCTACTGCCAAAGCTACACAGGTATAGCTTGTACTGTTAAATCTAAATACCTCACACAGAACATTACCCTGCATTGCTAATATTCCTTTAAACCTCAAGGTTTTCAATTAAACGTTAGTGTACAATACAAAATGGCATACAGTTAGAATCCTGAACTAAAGACCCCTGTGTTAAAAACCTAAACAGAGCCACTCACATATGACTAGATGCCAATGGTGTTAGAGTTACCATGAGAATAACTGACTATTCTGTAGCTTTAGTAAATAACATAGACATGAATATAAGAACGTACCTTGGTACTAACGTCAGTCCAAAAGATTCGATTCTCTGTGACGTCGAAGTCAATCGCTGAGGCCTCTTTAATGCCGCTGAGCGGAATAGCCACGTCATTGCTGTTGGTTCCCAGTGAGATACTGCGGATATCGGCACGATTGGTGAAGAGTAGGAACGCTTCAGGAACGACGCACGTGCGCAGATCACTGAGGAGCTCCAGACCCATTGGACACGCGCACGTGAGACCACGTGGGCCGTTGAAGCACAGGTGACTACAGCCGCCATTGGACTCTGCGCAGCCGTTAGTGCCTAAACACACACACACACACACACACACACACACACACACACAATCACTCAGGTAAACGAAACAGTCTCTGTGTTTGAACCAGATACTCAGGTGATTTGGCTGATCAGAATTTGAAACTAGCAGTGACCCATAGCTGTTTTTTCTGGTTTATTTGAATCAGAAAATCTTTGAGTCATTACTATTTTTATTACAACTCATACTGTTCACTGTCTACCCAAACAGTGGCATGACCAAACCCTCATTCATTCACCAAACTGCTTTCTACTACCAGGGTCGCGGGAGGCTGGAGCCTATCTCAACGGACACTGGGCGAAAGCAGGGTACACAGTGAAAAGTTCACTAAACTATCACAGGGCCAACACACACACAGACACAACCATTCACATTCACATCCACACCTAGGGGCAATCTGGAACAGCCGGTTAGCCTAATGTACTTTGGACTGTAGGAGGAAACTGGAGTACCCAGAGGAAACCCATACAAGCACAGGGAGAACATGCAAACTCCACACAGAAATCTCTGAGCCCGGGACTCGAACAGGACCTTCTTGTTGTGAGGTGGACCAGCTAACCACCACACCACTGTTCTGCCCGGCATGATCAAACCGTGAATGAAACAGTGAATGAATCAGTGTATGGTTCTGAATGAGTCATTTGGCTGAACTGAACATTAGTGGTAAACGCTGTCCGGGCCGAACCCTTCTGTCCTGCAGTTTTTTCTTACCGAATATCTCAGTGACTTTAGTGGCTTTGAGGCCCATAAGATCAGGCAGCTGTTCGATGATGACCTCGCGTGTGAACTTGGTGGTGTGAACACGCTCGATGCTCCTCCTCTGCCAGTCGCTCCAGTAGATGTAGTCACCCAGCAGCGTGAAGCCGAATATGTGCGGCAGTTTATCATCTAGCAGAGTCGCTCTGTTCGATCCGTCCACGTTTATCACCTAAACAAGCGTCAGCGAAACATTAATCATTTTAAGGGAACTTCTTCATGGTTACAAATGACCCATGACCCAGTGCACATTTCTGTCATGGTCAAGATTCACTCAGGCTGAATTTGACTCAGTGAATCCTGCCATCTGATATGATTCTCCTCATGGATCTTCAAAACAGCTTTAAAACAAGAGATCCTGCACATCGTCTCCTCCGCTCTGTTAAAACAATCACCAGAACTCATCAGAGATTCCACGGTTCCTATTTAACTGCATGGGTCTGGCGGAGTTCATAATAAGCTAAAAATCCCTGATGGAAACCATTAAACCATTCTCTCAGTACATGATGGACACCATTAGAGAGTAACAGATTGGTTTGATTTTGTGAAATGCATCTATATATATATCCGTATGTTCTGTGTGTGCAGTAATCCCTCTCAGTGACAGGTCATGTGACACACCGTGCGATCTCTTACACTATTACTATAACATCAGCGAAGTGAGAGTGCAGATGCAGGGCTTTTAAAATAATTCATTTGCTGATGTTAACTCGATGTGTCATCCAGCACACTTCAATAAAGCTGATAAAGCAATGTAACGGCACTTGTGCTGTCCTCCAGTAGTACCGAATCAAGGGGGAGTGGAAGAGGGGGCATTGGAGAAAGGATTGGGATGCAAGCAGTGGTGGTGTGTGAGGATATAAACAGTCAGATAAACGGCTCGACACTGATGGACGGCCGTTATAATTCAGCATATTGTTCCCCGTGTGAAGACACAGCACACAAAAGCTTCAAAGAGCACAGAGACTTCCACAGCCCTGATTCTGGAGAAAGAGGGAGGGAGGGAGGGAGGTAAGGAGGGAGGGAACGTGCGTGGAGATGTGACTGGTTGATTTATTTCTGTATTCAGTCCAGCTGCTGGCTGCATTACTTCTCACAAACGGCAAAAACAGAGGGAGAAAGAATGCAGTGTGTTGTACTTTCCTGCAATCTGAACATAGCTTGTTGCTGAATTTGCTAAAAAAAAAAAAAAAAGGTCCTGTTTAAAAAAACACAGGAAGCTGTAAATGTTCAATACCGGCAGTGTGCAGAATTTCCTACTTTTCCTTCATTACTCCACACACAAACGGTTTAATCCTGAACTACGAGACTAACGTCGCTAACATGCCAAGCTCACAGCTAACTGTTTATCATCGTACATTTAATCATCAATACTTATACAATATTGTTACACTAAAAAATTTTTTAAGGCAATATGTTTTTTTTCCCCTTTCCATTCCTTTCAGACAGTCAAAAAGTAAAACAGAAACAAATAACCTACAAGTGAAAAAACTCTCATGTCTTCAGTATTTACAGTTTTTCAGAACTGCCAAAACACTAAACCCCATTTTCCAAACTAAACTGTCAACTACCCAAACAGCTTTACTAAATCGATCCAATGGTTCAAACTTTAAACCTTGTTCATCTCGTTAAACACAGTTTGCAAAACTTAACCACCCATTTAACCAAACTCTAAACACATTCGCATTCTCAAAACACCTTTAGCAGTGAGGTGAACTTTGACCCAGAATGACACCAAAGGTTAACACGACTAACCCCCTGTTATCATCGTTACCACACCACCGCTCAAAACTGAACACATACAAGTCCAATCAGGGAAGTGTTGAACCCATTCAGAGAACCTTTTTTTAAAGCAGGTCAAATACAAGTGGCATGTCTGGGTTGGATTGTGATTTCAGTAATGGAGGGCAACAGAAGAAGAGGAAGAGGGAGAGGAATGCGTGTTAGAGGCAAACAAGACCAGGAATGAGAGGTGTATTTTCAGATCAAATTAGAGCACCCATCATAGATCAAGTTCTGGTTCATGGCATGACTATGAGAGAACCAGGACAACCAGTGCAACCAAATCTAAGCAGGTTCTCTGTGGCCTCCATTATCAGAACATTCAGGGAAAAAACAGGTAAAATTGATGTCAGTGGATGATGCGTGTGATGATATAAGAGTGGAAGCTTTTTAAAGCTGGATTCAGCACGCAAAATAATGGCCTGACCTCGGCCTGAGGCATGATGCTGAGGTACAATGAATGATTGACATTGCTTGCAGCAAAAAAGAAAAAAGAAATTCCTGTTTCACACATTTCCAAAAGTGCAGGAATGTAAAAATATTCTACAATAAATAAAGTTTTTTTTCTTCCTCTGTCCAGAGTGCAATGTTTTGCGTTTCTTTATGTAGTGTATATTATACATTAGCTGGCTTTGTGTGTTGGCCGACAGCAGTGTTTGGTTTTGTTATAATAGTTTTGGATCAAAAATTATATTCTGCAAGACAAGTCAAATGAATGTGAGTGTAGGTTGATTTTGGAAAAGCCCTGATGTTCTGAGAAAAGGAGAGGACATTTCTGAAAAGGTTTTAGCAATTCAGTGATTTGTTGATCTGTTTCAATGATAAAGTGATAAATAAAGGCAGCGAAAACACTTCAGAGACTTTGAAGGTCAGCAGGAGACTGAGTACTAACTCAAGCCTTTCAATCACTTTACCGCCACGATTAGACACGCAGACGGAGCTGAGACACACCACACTCCCTTATCTATATCTACACTCAGTAACATGCAGAGAGAAAGAGAGAGAGAGAGAGAGAGAGAGAGACAGACAGACAGAGAGAGAGAGAGAGAGAGAGAGAGAGAGAGAGAGAGAGAGAGAGAGAGAGTTTCAGCACAGTATTAATGGTAATGTAATCTGAGTTCATCACACAGGAATTTTTACACGCGTGAAAAGAACTTGCTCTCCTCTAAACATCTCAAGCAGCTCCTTTTATTTAATATTCAACTTCAGCGTGTTGTAAATAAGGAATAAACACTGCGACAGTGATGCTACAGGAATGTACTCCACATCGGCAGAAGTGATGCAGCACGTGCTGAAGCAGAGCAACTGTTACCCTGTAACCCCCTGGAGGTGTTGAATGTTTTAATCCACTGACACCACAGAGATTATCAACAACTACACTCCTTCATTTATTCATAAACAGCACAGCACGCGTTACCATTTTACAGTTATATATAAACTTGTGAAACTGAGAGACGAGTTACTCTCCCTCTCTCTCTCTCTTTTCATGATTTATGTCCACTACTGTCTACAATGTCTCTACCCCCCAATACTATCACTACTGTCTCTAATGTCTTTACTGCCCACTACAGTACTAGTGTTGCAAGGGAAGTGTTTAAAGGATAGCAGCTTGTGATATAATAGTGCGCATGCATGGTGGTTGTGTAGTGCAGAAAGAGAGAATGTGTGCCAGTGAAGTTTTAGTACTAGCGAATGTATAGTAATGCAGCTCCTCAGCATCAACAAGTCTCTGTGTTTTGCTTCTCTGCTGCTGACTAAATGAGTGCCGTGTTAACCTCGCAGTTAGTCTCAACTTCAGCCCTGGAGGAAAAAATAAATAAATCTCCACTGCATTTGCCGACTATGTTCTGGAGCGAAAGCAGGAAAGGTTACCACTGAGTTTTCTTTTCACTGCCTTTCCCTACCCGATTTGTGCATTTGCATGCTGTTCATGTTTTGTGCTTTGCTCGATGAATGTTTGTCTGCCTACCTGAGTAAAATTGTATTCTTTATTCTGTGCAAGTCTGAGCAGTGGCATATGAGCATTTATTTTTTGTGTTTCATTATTAATAATAAATCTGTTTTGTTTTATTGCTGCCCTTTGCCATACAAGTCACTGATACTTGACAGCCTATCAACATCTACTGTGTGACGTGGAAGCTTTATTGGGTTTCCTGTGGTGGGCACACATAGACACAGGAGAACCATGTAAATTATGTTCCATGCCTATGGTGTTCCACTCAGGAGCTCTGCTGTAAAAATTATTAATTATATAAATATATAATTATGTGATATCGACCTTGACTTCAGTGAATGATTGTTATATTCACGTACATTTAGGTATGGGATGGAGACACGCCAGTGGAAAATATAACGACTATGTGTGTGTATATGTGTGTGTGTGTGTGTGTGTGTGTGTGTGTGTTTGCGTGTGTGTGTGTGTTTGCGTGTGTGTGTGTGTGTGTGTGTATGTGTGTGTTATTTTCTCTTTGAGCTCAGAAACATCACAACGGAAAACACTCAGCTGTGTTCCAATACTGATTTCCAGAACATCCTCCCTCAGGAACAATCTTCAATACAACACTGGATATATCATGGGCTGAGGATTAACTGGGTCTATCTGCACTTTACCCCAAAAATTTTTAAGAGTTTTACAAGCCACGTGATTCAAGATTTAACAAGGTACATGTACATACAAGAAGGTTCCCTGTAGCAATGCAAAATTATTGCAAGAAATACATAGGTCTATTTTCTGAAAATAACTTAAGCTTAGAACTGACTAGGTTTATGCGCAAGATATGAGAATAAAGCACCTAATGCTCTAGACTGATGCATGCGGTCTGCAAAATCGTAACAGAATTTTGTCTACAGCACTGAAAGTATTCTTGATGTATATCAACCCGATATTTTATCCATTGAGCACAAATACTGTGAACCTGGTCATTCATCTGTCCCAGAATTGGACAATCTGCATATTCAAACAGAACATATCTGTAGTAAAAGTGAGATATATATATAGTCCAGTCATTCTGATGCGAATGCTAAAATGAGTCCAGAGACGAAAACCACTGAAAGTGGTATAAATGAAACCTGAAGATTTCAAGGAATTGAGGTGACAAGTATAAATGGCCATTATTAGATAATCCCATACACCATGGGTAAGAACCTTTTGTACAAGATGATTCTGAAATACAAGACAACTCGCAAAGAGGACTGGGGAGCCCAAACCATGTTTGAAATTCCATCAACCAGAAACGTGGCAAGCACCAATTTGATGTTACAAAGCAATCGAACCCAAACACACTCTCTCAGGCCAACAGAAATGACATAAGAGAAATAGTGAAATTCATGGCAACAAGGAACCTGGCCTATATACAAACATTTGCATGCCAGGACATGATTCAAACTATCAAGCGCCCGATTTTTGCACCTAAAATTGCTGTGTGCATGAATTTTCAAACAAATCCTTCCAAACAATGACAAAGATGCATAAATGTTTTGTTTCAATTATAGGTTGGTTTAATTAACTTTGGAAATTGAGCTAAAATTTTATGGAAATTTCAAGGAAATTAACGCCATTTATGCACTGTCCTGTTACTGCATCTGACGTTAACTCATGGGCTGGAACTGATGCAAAGTATAGCTACTACACCTGTTTATTGTTTCTGACATAACTATTGGATTAATTAATGTTTTGAAAAGACTATAAACTCAGATTTTTTTTTTCCTTTTAAAACCTGTCCTGTCCAGCATCATAGCAAGCAGAATGGCAGTCTGGTTGCAGTGTTGTGCCGAACAAATTTGC
>JAQMYF010000024.1:25944513-25959513 GCA_030014195.1 Neosilurus mollespiculum
GGACTTAATGTGGCTTTCAACTCAATAAATAAAGGCAGACCCCCCCCCCCCCACATGTGTCCCCCCCGTATATACCACACCCCTCCCCCCACGGGGTAAAAAGGCACAGACGAGAAAAGGGGTAAAAAGGTAAACAGTAGCCTGTTGAATGTGAATAATATGGGATCATCACTAAATTCAAAAAGTCAAAAAGAGGAATACATGACCGTAAAAGGCACCATTACACACACACACACACACACACACAGTAAGATATTCATCCATGTAACTCTTTGGAATGAGTTTACAACCTAAAACTTTGACTTTTTTCCAAAATTTGGTCAGCATACTAAAAGCTAACTGTACAGAACTAGCCATATACGGTGTGTTTGCTAACATGGTTACGCTAATGTTAGGCTAAATGCTGTATACTGTGTAATAAAAAACAAGTCTGCTAGCCATGCAGCTAACATCAGGCACACTACTAATTTGTGTGTTTAGAAACAGCAGGCCTGTTTTATTTTTATGCTAGGCTGTATTTCATGCTACATGCCTATACAGTATGCAATATTATACAGTTTATCAAGTGAACATTGTAGAAATAAAAAGAGAGGCTATGGATGTGATTGACGGAGCTAGTAACTGAGCTAGGTTAGGTAATAACTAGCTTTTTAATTTGTAATGATTAAATGGTAAATGTAAAAGGTAGCTTTTTAACTTTCAGTATTTTTAGTAACTTTCAAGTTATTGTTGCACAAAAATTAAAAAATTTTGGTAATAATCCAGATTTTCTTGACAGTGTGGCCTGATTCACAGCAGTGATGCCATGGTGACAGAGAACTGTAGGTCCGTCACTGACCGATAAGAGAAATGGTATAATGATAAAACTATAAGTTGTAGGGAGTGCCATTACGCCATGTTGCTAAAATACACCTCCAAAAAACAGTCACATGAACACCCAGTCTACCAAACTCCACTTTCACGTGAATATACTGCACCCATTTATTTTTATTAGGAAAAGGAAATCAGGTGTGTGAAGAAGTGCACCAAAATCACAAGCCATACTGATAATGAGCTGTAACCCTGGAGCGGAGTATATACACTCCACACAGCATTTGACTGGTCAGAAAACTAACGCTGAACAATCCATAAACAAAAACCCTCCAGAACATTAAAAATGTTTTCCTAGGCATCTGTGACACTCAGGGAAACTTTGATGTTGATTTGAGGTGTTTTGGTGACATTCAGAGGGGGGTGATAGGGGTGATGGGGGTTTGTTAGGGGGCTGAAACATTCAGGCTGTGACTCCATTTTTTCTGTGTCTTTGGTGTCTTTGTGTTCCGGGAGCCGAGGGGTCAGTGTGGGGCAAGAGAGCAAGAGCACATTTCCCCCCCTCTAAAAAACAGCTCCATCTCAACAAGACTGAAAACCTCAAACATCAAAATTAAATAAATAATCACACAGTGTTTCCTCTGTACAGTGCAAATTTAGAGACGAGGTAAACACCATGCTAATTTGGGCTGATAGTCAGCACTTTAGACCGGGATGTGTTTGAGTGGTGAAGGAACACATACACACAAACATTTGTAAATCCAAATAAAGCTGTAATAAATGATCTCCAGACTTACCTCAATCTTGTCTGTTTTAGCATCTCCCCAATAAAGCTTTCCTGTAGTATAATCCAGCGCTAATCCGTTTGGCCAGCCGAGGGACGTGTTCACCAGAACCAGGCGCTCCGAGCCATCCAGATTAGCGCGCTCGATCTTTGGCTTCTGGCCCCAGTCCGTCCAGTACATGTAGCTGCAGCGGGAAGCAGAAAATCTTCTATTATGCTGCATGTTGTTTTCATATTAAAATTAAGATAGTGAACACTTTAACTAGGTTTATACACTGCTTATTTTTTGTCTGATTTCCACCCACATTAGCATATTTAATTAGCTGACATTTTTTATGTTTATGTTTTTGAAGTTTATGTTTATCATAAATTTATACATGCAGCATCTTTTTTGTAATCATAAACCAAGACAATACAATGCTGAGAAAACTACTTTAAAACTCATACAGATCAATTCTGTTCACAGATATTAGCTAACTGCCAAACAAAAAGGAGCCACTTCTGTGCTCTGTGCAAATCTGTGCTGTGTAAGCTAACCGGCTAGCACACAAGACAGAAAAAACCTTCATAAACTAATGTCACAGAAAATTCCAGAACATTGGTAACCAGTGAACCTTGAATGCAAAAAGAACAAATTTTTAATAGCTTAAAAAATTCAATTTGCCTCCAAACAGTGATGTAATATATCCTATATTGAGCTAACTATCAGCTACCAACCCATAATACTTTGTAAATAAAGTCATTTGGCTAAATGAAGTATGCTAACACACTGCCACTGCGAAAATATAGTTATTAATATAGCTAGCTAAAAACGTTATCACTAAACATCCAGACTCATTTAACTTACACCAGTTTAGTGACGTGTTAATTAACACCAAAATGACAGAAGTATACATATTAAATATAATAACAGATATATGTCATTTGTACACAAATCTAGCTAAATACCAAAAATAAGAAGAAAACCCCAACGTACCCATTGACTGGGTCGAGTACGATGGCTCTAGGTTCACTCAGCCCTTCAGAGATGAGCATTCGCCTTGACGAGCCATTGAGCCGTGTCACCTCGATGCGGTCAGTCCCCGTGTCAGTCCAGTACAGGTTCCGTGCGATCCAGTCGATGGCGAGGCCATCCGGATGCTCTACCTCGGCACTCACCAGTGTGTGGGCGTTGCTTCCATCTAAGCGAGAACGCCGGATCGCCCGCACCTCGTCGTCTGTCCAATACACATACCCCTCCACCGGGTCATAGTCAATGGCGATGGCATGACGGATGTCGCCCACCTGCAGGACAACGTCAGTGAAATCCGGGAGGTCCAGAGAGATCCGGCGCAGATCGGTCCGACGGGCCAACAGCAGAACCTCCTCTGCTCCTGAAGGGGGGGATGAGTAAAAACACAAAATCAGAGCTGTTAGGTTCATCTGATTTATTATTAGGATCTACTCAGATCACGTCTTTCACACAAACAAAAATAATGTGTCCATTTGCGTACTTTTGTGATCAACGGGGTGTGTCCATGTAAAAAGTGGACAAGTGGAAGAGGGCATGCCACATGGAGGCATTAAATCTACAGAAATCTTCATTTTTGATGTTCAAAGAAAAAATGCATTTTATTAAATGGTCTCATGTTCATGGGGGCAAGGCATAAAGAGCATGAGACTTTCTTTGGACGCAGTACAGGATAAAACAAAAATTTTTATACATCTGTGTCTGCAGTTCCAGAAGAATTTCAGTTGAAAGCATTAAAACAACAATGTCAAGAATGTCAAGAAGGAAATAAAGTCAATAACATACAGAATGTCAGAAGAAAATAAATCTCACTGAGTTTAAGCAGAGTATAATTTACTCACATCGCAGAGCAAACACATACACGACCATTTACAATCACATCTACACCTAGGGGCAACTTGGAACAGCAGGTTATCCTAAAGTGCATGTCTTTGGACTGTGGGAGGAAACCAGAGTACACGGAGGAAACCCATGCAAGCACAGGGGAGACTCCACACGGAAACATACAAGCCCAAATCAAACCCAGAAGCTACTTGCTGTGAGGCGAATGTGTTAACACTATGCCACTGTGACGCCTGATATTTAATTAATTAAAAAATATTTTTAACAACAATTTGTGGAATGTTTGTAAATCGCTAGCACAGCGACACACACCTGTTTAAGCTCCTCACTCTTTCAGAAGACAATCTTTTCAGCAAAAAAAAGAAAAAGTTATAGATTATTTTGTTGTGTTTGAGTTTCCTCTCAGGTTTCTACACACGTTTAATATTAGCATAAATTCCGTGTGGACGAACACACACTTGTTTGTGCTCTGGACTGGAAAAACCATTAGGTCTGCTTTCATTTTTTTCTCATTTACAGATGAAACAGTTCTCGGCGTCTCACTCCATCAGCTCTGACACACAATCAGATGGGACAGAAAAGAAAAAAAACCCAGCTTAATTTGTTCGGAGCTTTAATTTATCCTCCACTTCAACTCTCATTTTATCAAAAGTGAAAGAAATACGAAAACATGACAAATTAAGTCACCCAAGCCAAACACAAGTGGGGCTAGTTATGCTAATATTTATGCTAATCTGAAGCATAAACATCAGAACGGACTGCAGCCGGTGGAGTTCTCTCTCCATATCACTGACAATGGAAGAAAATGTACATGCAAGACTTAGTTTTGTTGAAAAATCTGTTAGTTGATAGTTATTATATCAATTAAGATGGAAATGAGGGCTGGGTTTCAAATTAAGGACATCACAAAACTCAAGAATTTTGTTCCCTTTTGCAGCAAAATTTGAGTAATAATTTATATTCAGTATTTTTTCTCCCTATTTTCTCCTTTTTACTTATCGAAAAATCTGAAAAATTCAAACACTTATAATAAATAAATACATAAACAAACAAACAAATAAATAAAACACTACCTACAGATGGAAAGGATTAGATATTTTTTTCACAAACATGGAAAAATAAAGAAATAAAGAGTTATCTTTATTTTACCCAATCTTTACTTTTTGTCATTTTTAACATTTGTGTGTGTGTGTGTGTGTGTGTGTGTGTGTGTGTGTGTGTGTGTGTAAGCTGACAGTCAAAGACAGAGTGAGAAAGGGAAAAAAAGTACAGCTCTGAGAATTCAGGTTCTTTTTCTCTTGCATGTGAAATGAGTTATTGTTCTTCTCCTTGTCCGTCTCTGCTGGGGGTCAGAAACTTCAAGGCCCCATCCCAAACCAACGTCCTGCACTGCGCGCCCCTTTTTTCCCAGCTATTGGGGAACAGAGCGAGCTATTGTTTCTGTGCACTCTGCCCATTAACGCCGAGCCACGCTTTTATTTCAAAAAAGAAAGAAAGACAGAAAAAAGAAAAAGTGCTATAGAACATCCTCATGATTCAGATTTACAACTGCTGAAATGTATGGCATGTGTTCCCACAACAGGACAACAACCCAACACACGGTTGACACCTTGCAAGTTTACTAACAACTACATTACCCACATTTACAACACACACATTTTCCTAAAGAACGGCACTCCATACTTTATCACTTTGTAGTTACATTTTACATTATTTAAAATTCCTGGTGACCCATGTTATAGCAGCTATAAACACTTATTTCTGCTATAAACCTCAAGGTTCCATCTCTGAGATTATTTAACGATATCCACCTCATCTTTGGCAAATAATTGTTATTTAGTATATACTACAAGGGAATGATGTGACTTGATTTGTGTTCACTCTCGGAATTATAAATGATTATTATGAGTGGATAATTCTTGAATGAAAATGACGGATACTCACAGTTTGTCACAGGTATTCGAGCAGGCAACATCATCATGATCACACATTAAAATGGAAAATAAACCATAAAAATCTTGTTTTAGTTTTTTTTTTTAATGGTGGCTTGACAGAGTCCTTAAGGTTGGGTCCTACACTCAGTGACATGACTCCTAAAGCTCCTTTGCTGCTATCAGAATGATGTCACAACAGAAGACCAGTGGCATCATCCCAGGGCTGATGGAGCCCGCCTCATTGAGAAGCCTGGCATACTGGTGAGACGGAAGGAGCACTTCAGGATACTTCTGAACAGACCTGGCATATCTCAGGTACATATCATCCATGAGCTTTTAGATGAACCTACAGTTGCTGAGGGTGAAAAGGCTTTAAAACAACTGAAGCCAGGCAAAGCCCCAGGCCCTGACAGCATCGCATGAGAGGTCCTTAAAGCAGGTGGCCCTGCTCTAACAGCTAAACAACACAAGCTGTTGCTCATCGTTTTGGAAAACAGACCAAGTTACCAGGGACATCAAGAATGGGATCATCATCAACTGATCAAGAGCAAGTGCCGCTACACCTGTGCTAACTACAGAGACATTACAGTTCTGGCTATAGTTGGGAAACTCTGTGTCTGTGTCATCCTTAACAGTGGTTGGGTCTGGATTACGCCCTGAAGTAGAGATTGTTGCCCTGCGACAGCTTCTTGGGAAAGCAGAGACCAGAAGCAGGAGCTGCATCTCATCCTTGTGGATCTGGTAAAAACTTTTGATGCCATGAAGAGGGAGCTTGTACAGCAACTGTTACTGTGAATAGGCATACCACCCAAGACTGTAAACATCATCCACAGTTTTCATGTTGGTATGGAGGCTCAAGTTCTTGTAGATGGTGAAATTACAGACAGAGGCTTGGCTGCATTCTGGAACCAACACTATTCATACTATTCTTCACCTTTGATTTATGTCCTGCCCACAAACCTATGGAGAACTTTGGAGTAGACGTCAGGCACAAACTAGACAGGAAACCCTCAGTCTCTATCCCAAAACGGACGAGTTTACCAAGCTGGATGATTTACTGTGTGCGGATGATGAAACCACAGCAGAATCCCTTCAAGCTGAGTCACCTTCTCTTAGAAGATCCTGCAAAGAGTGAGGCCTGACCATCAGCAAGCCAAAGACTAAAGTGATACATTTCCACAATGATGACCCACCACCAATCACCACTGAAAAACTGGCTCCCCAATTTACCTACCTAGGTGGACTGACCTCTGATGATGGCCCACTAGATCCTGAATATAAGAATCTCCAGAGCAGCAGCTGCCTTCCATTCATTGCCATCTAGATCTTGTTACCGCAATGGCCAGTTCCTTACTACAAAACTCACAGTCCACAAGGCACTCGTTTAGCTATGCCTGCTCAATTGGAGCAAAAGCTGGTGCATCCTTGCATCCCACATTAATCTACTAGAAATATTCCACCAGAAATTGTTCAGACAAATCATGAAGATCCAGTGGTGGCACAGAGTTACTAAAAATGAGGCCCTTCAGCGGGTGAAAGACAACAACAATATAGACCATGATCAGATGCAACCACTTAAGTTGGCCTGGTCATGTATGTCGTATGTCTGACACATGTATACCAAAGTTCTTGCTCTTCAGAGAGAAAGCAACTGGTGCAAGATCACATGGTCGCCCGAAGAAAGATTGCATCAAAAAAGATCTGTCCATCTTTAACGATAGGATTGGCTCAAGCTTCCCCGCGATTCTATACAGGAAAAATCATGGATTATTGGATGACAGAGAGTGTTTATGCGGCCCAAAGCCTAGATCACCTGACCTAAATTGAGTACGCTGAACAAATGCAGCCACACAAAGTCTCAGAGCTATTAGGTCTCCTGACCTGCCTCAGCGCCGTGGTTAAAATATGTAAATGTAAATTATAAGAATCTTATTTTAATTTGCTTTTCATTGTTTCTTTCTGCACAGTACCACCACAACTCTGTAAACCCTTTATAGAGATGTCATAATGCGTCGCGTAGGCTCTGTTAAATAAAAAAACATAAAAATCTCATTTTAGTGTGCTTTTTTTCCCTTGAGGTGGTAGTATATACTAATTATGCACCTCCGACTTGGGGGCTGTCTCAAAAATGAATACCGTGCGACATCGACCCCCTTGCCTTCGGTGTATAATTGTTAATTATCATCGTATTATTCACACAAAGACAGTAATGAATTCTTTAATGAAACATTTCTTGAATTCTTTGAAAGTTTACTTGGCTGTAAGAAGTTTGCTGAAAGCTTGTTAGCAGTAAAGAAAAAAGAGAAGTGTTTGTGTAATGGGTTTCAACCTCAGTGGAGACAGACAAGAAAAATGAACAACAATTTATTTAACATTTGAAAGAATTTAAAACAGCTTTTTTCAAGAGTGCTCTCTCTCTCTCTGTCTTTGAGGGCTGGAACAGTTCTCTCTCTCTCTCTCTCTCTCTCTCTCTCTCTCTCTGTCTTTGAGGGCTGGAACATTTCTCTCTCACACACACACACACACACACACACACACACACACACAGCTTGTTCTGAAGGAAATATGGGGCCTCTTGAGAAGAGTGTGCAGAGAGGTAACACACACACACACACACACACACACTCAAATAAACACTTCACTCAGCAAGGCGTCCACTAAATCCCCGAGAGCAGGAGGAGGTATTTTTCTGTGTTTGTTTTTGATAATTACTCATAAACTTTTAAATCATGCGTGATCTTCATTTTCATCTCATTTTCATCCTTATTTTTTTGGGAGAATTTTTCTTCACATTTTCAGCTGTGAAATGTTTGTAAATCTCTTTATTCCTCATACAGAAGGCGTGGCCTAAATTTTGACCTTAGCACAGTGCCAATTCCATGAGTATATACAATATATAATTACTTTTTTATGCACATCTGAGTATTAAGCTTTATGTGGGAACCTTGGCACCAGGTCCGATTCACTCAGTCATGAACTCAACAAGGCTATTTTCATTTAAATTATCAGAGAGAACGTTTGGGTTAAATCAACCATCCCCGAGTCCAAAAACCACAAAGAAGACATCTGTCAAAGATTAAGCTTCTGTCACGGCCGCAAGCTAGCGTTCTCTAACACCCCAGTGCTCCTCATGAGAGTGACATGTTTATTTATGCTCAATTGCAAACAGAATGTAAAAGAATGCGACTAAGCCACCGATTCGGGTTTAATAATGACAAGGACATAGATTGTTTCTGACATTTACGCCGATAAAGGGTGACATGGGGAACGATTAGCTTTTCGACTTCCATATGCCAAATTTCACTGGATGGCTCTTAAACATGTCTACAGTACAAAGCATCTAAAACTTTTTTGTAAGATTGTTTTGATTGTTTACTGCTAAGTGAAGAATTATTAGCTAAAAACAATTATGTAAATTTTATCAAGCTAGCTTAAGGTAAAATGCAGGTCAATGCAATCAAGTCCTTTTTTATGCTGTGTTCAGTAAATAACTGTGAAAAATGATGTAGGGTCTCTTTTTGAAAAAAAAAAAAAATTTAGGTTAAAGGCATCTTTGACAAGTATGCTTTGTTTTAGATAAACATTAAATAACTGTGCACTGAAGATATGTTGCTGACTATTCATTTTTGCAAAATCCCCTGAGCCACATAATTGTTTTAGTATATACTACATGAACTCTTTTTCTTTCTTTTTTTTTTTGTTGTATATTTATTTCTGTTCAAAAAGTAACCAGCAAATGAAAACATTTAAGTTTGGACAGAAATGTACTTAGCACTAGTATCTGTTTGTTGACACTGCTATCTTTTAAAAGTCATTCAGTTCGAATCAAGTGCATTTGAACCTTAAAAACAAGAAGGCTATATTGTGCAGCTTTCTCTGTATATTCTGGGACGGCAAACCTTGAGTGTGTGTCTGCCCTTGTTTCCAGTGAAGCACTATCCATAGTTCATAGATTAATAATCCATGAACCCAAGATAGCAGACCACTCAGATCATGTCCATCCAATGTAGTGTAGACTAATACATATTAGTAATTATCGAGCTATTATTAGTTTATTAACATCACAGTTTATATAAATATTGACTTAATAATCACCTCAGTTTGTGTACCGTTAGATAGTTGGCTAATATATTTTGCAAACCGCTCTAAGATTAGCTAGTGTTAGCTAGCTGGCTAGATTTAACAGTGAAGATTGTGAACATTTGTCACACAGTCATCACAGTTACCATGGTTACCTGGTCTGCAGGTTTTGCCATCCTCACGTAGTTTGACGCCAGTCGGACAGGAGCAGCTGTAAAACGGAGGTGAGGGTGAGAGGAGACACAGATGAGAACACCCGCCATTTCCATCGCTGCAAGGCGTGTGGACTGAGGACCCGAAGAAAACATGTTGTTAAAACACACCTGAATCACACACTCACACAAACACACACACACACACGCGTATACTGCACATCTGTGTTTCCGTGCTTGGAACTAGAACTGGATCATGGCTGATCTCATAATTTTTAGTGTTGTGCCACTAGCTATCTTCAGTCTGGTCGGGAGGGAGGAAGGGTCGTAATTTTCTTTAAGTCGGCGTGGCACCACAATTACGTGGCAACTGCCCGCCATATTTGAGTGGGGGAAGATATTGCTTTCCACAAGTGATCACATGTGCACATTCTTAGTTATTCTGTAGTTTTCTTAGTTAGCATGAGTCAAAATGTTGTACCAGTATCAGGATGGGTTGGCTCCTGAGGCTTAGGCAGAAATGAGCTCTAGCAGAAAGCTAGGGACGGACATTTCGCAGATATTGAACGTGCATTCGTGCAGTCGGACATCTGGGTCGCTGCTGGTCATGTCATTGTAACCTGGATGTCCGAGTGCAAGAATGCACACTCAATATCTGCAAAATGTCCATCCCTAGCTTTCTGCTTTCACCGGAACTAAATAATTATGCAGAATCAAACTGCACACTGAAACCCATTTCAGAGGAATTTTAAATAATAAATAAAATGTAAAATTTGTCTCAGATCCTCTTTTGTCTGGAATGCAGACCTGAGGTCACGTGGGTTTAAACGACTCTGTGAATGTACACAGAGCATTCATCTTATATACTAACTGCTAATTAGCTCATTAGATAGCAGATACTTTATTATTTTTGCTGTTATCTTGACATATATAATATTCTGACGAATTCATGTTCAATTTTGAAAAAGTAAATAAAAACAATCTGATGATGAAAATAAACACATGTTCATGTGTAACGAGAGTCTGGAAGGCTTCTCCTTCAGTTCACTTTAAACATTCATTCATTCATTCATTTTCTGAACCGCTTAATCCTATCACTTTAAACAGTAATCCAGATTTCCTTTATATAAAAACGGAACCAGCACTGTTTAATCTGGTCCTGTTTTCAAAAAGGGTACTGTGAGGAACTGAAAACTGTCACATCAGGTTTGGCAGTTAATATTTTGGGAATGTATTCAGCCTGCAGCTGTTCTTATCGACCCAGTCGCTCGTTCCTGATCTTATTTAGTTGGTGACTCATACCCATTCTTATTAACCTAGCAGCTCGTATCCGTCCTTATCAACTTAGCGGCTCATACCCGTTCTTATCGACCCAGTCACTCATCTCCGTTCATGTTAACCTATCAACGCGTACCCGTTCTTGTCGACCTAGAGACTTGCACCTTTTTTATTAACCTAGCAAACTGTACAGTTTCCATTCCAGTAACTATAGGAATAGTACTAAAGGCTCATGAAACAGAGCTTTGTAGAAATCAATGATTGAATAATTGTACCTGTGCTGAGGATTTCTTAGTATCTATGTGCAATGTCTGAAACCTCATGTTCTTTATTATCTGGGTATACAGGAAGTTTTACGAGAAAAATATTTCTAGTAAGCATCTTTTAGCAGTGACGATTGTGGACATTCATAAAAGTCAGATTAGCCCTGCTTAGCTAGCTGGCTAACATCAGCAGCAAATATTATAAACCTATAGTACAACTTACAGTGAAATACCATTAACAATCCTTTTAGAAATCATGCCAGTAATAATATTAACTATTATTATTAGCTAGCAGGCTTAGAAAAATTTTGTTCTGCCAACTTTTCAACTGTGTATAGGATTTAGAGACACGCCCACATTTCCATATATGATGTGGTTTATCTCAGGAAAACAAGATACCCACACCTCTCTCTCTCTCTCTCTCTCTCTCTCTCTTTCTGTCTCTCTCTAAGTGTGTGTGAGTGTATGTAATAAATACTCACTGTAAGGCTGTCTCTTCTGTCCCAGCACCTGAATGTCCATGGGTGAGTAGATGCCATTGAGGATTTCCCTCCGGTTGTTGCCCGTGTGTTTGTTGCAGGCATGAATGGAGCGAGTTTGCCAATCTGTCCAGTAGAGCGTCTCTTCAAAGAGTGTGAGGGCAAACGGGTGCGTGAGCGTCCCTTCTACCACCGCCTCTCTAAAAAAAAACAACAAGACCAGAATTCAGTGCATTACTAGTGTTCAGTGTTCTCATATCACAGGGCGATCTGAACAAGGTTTCCCTATCCCAATATTTAAAGACATTTCTGTGATACATGATATGAATCATATTTTGGTTTACTAACAAGCAGGGAAAACAACTGTTTTTCAATGTATAATTTCAATGTATCGTATAATACTGAAAAGAAGGAAATTTTAACATGCATTAGAAAAAAAAAAGACAATGCACATACATAAATACATACACATACTATAACTGCATGCTCTGATTGGCTAATCTACTCCTAGGAGATAATCAGATCATATCCTATTGCCTGAAATGTCACCACAGAAAAAAAAACGGAAATGGTTATAACTTGTTCTCAGCTAAAAGTTAGTTCTCAGCTTTTTTTACAATTTATTCAAGACTGGTTACATAAAAATGAACAAAAAAAGATGTATTTCATGGTTAAAACAGCTTTTTTTATTTTTGAGAATTAGACAAGTTTTCACACCACCTGCAACTGTATCGGTTGCTGCTACAAACAGGCCTTTGTTCTTCAGAATGACCTAATGCTGATGTCGACAATACAACGTATCTTACCTGGTTAACTTAACTGCCTCTAGCTAGGAAGTGCAGGTAATGCGGGTTTCTTCAGTCTTCAGTGCTTTCTACAGCTTTTTTTATTGGACTGCTAAAGGAACATGCCTTCAGCTAAGAGGTTAGCTATGTGCTAATCAGCAGCCTGTAAGTATTTTATTGTAAGGATGTATTTAGTTTTTCATTTTCAAAAATTTTAAGATAACGCTATACAACAAAATGCTATATTTCTCCCAATTCAGAGGATAGAATACAACAGTTATTCCACTGCCTCTGATCTTATATGACTAATAGCCAGCTCTATTAAGGCCTACATCCATTACATCGGAATAATGTATGTATGTACTGTATATATATATATATATATATAAATAAAATTATTAAAAAAAGTTAGAGAAATTTAACAAGGTTTAAAAGGGTACAAAAATTTATGAACATAATAAATAGGAGCTGCATTCATTCATGCTTTATAGGTTTTTTCTTCATAAAGTGAACCAGAAAAACTGTTATAAAAAGGTTTCACAATATGATATGATACATCACATCATCACGAACCGGCTGGTCCTACATTCCAATATTCACTAATTTACAATTTTAATATACCTTATTCACTGACTTAAAATCTCTTCTGATGTTTGGACAGAATAAAGACAAACAAAATCCAACATAAAAAAATTGCAAAATTCACAACGCTGTGATGTGCCACACACAAGATATGAGGATTTAGATCAGCGATTCCCAAACTAGAATTCGACCAATTTATAAACAACACTGTGAGAAAAACTCACATTACCTCCTTTTATTTCGAATCATTTCTTTTACAAAATTTATATTACGAAATTATGCTACTATACTGAAATGTTACTCCGAGTGATATTATCACTCACTCACTCATTTGCAGAACCTTCCCAGAAGGACTGGTGCACCCTGAACAGCTCGCCAGACCATCACAGGGCAACCCACACAACCATTCACACTCACACCTATGCCCAAGCCCGGGAAACGAACTCAGGGCCTTCTTCGCCCTATGAGTGATATGATGATAATAATCAGAATCAGAATCAGAATACTTTATTGATCCCAGAGGAAATTGTGTGTAATATCGACATCATAATGAACAGTATCACAATAAGCTAGGATATCATGGACACTGTGATACATTTTAGATAAATGTAAACTGATCTTTAAAACTGCAGAATAAAACAGAAATGTTTGGTATTTTATTTCGACTTTACTTGCTATT
This sequence comes from Neosilurus mollespiculum, assembly GCA_030014195.1. Taxonomy (NCBI): domain Eukaryota; kingdom Metazoa; phylum Chordata; class Actinopteri; order Siluriformes; family Plotosidae; genus Neosilurus; species Neosilurus mollespiculum. The sequence continues at coordinate 25,958,192 of JAQMYF010000024.1, forward strand.
GTCTAAATGATTTTTCCAAGAGTATCTCTCAGTAAATGTTCTAGATTTCAGATTTATGTTTTTCGATGAAAAATGGGGATATATTCTTTTTTTTGTTTGTTGGTTTACTTGATCTAATACACCAGCTCATAGATGTTGGTTCTGCTTGCATCATTTTACATCTTTAGATCATCAGATTATTTACAAATGATTGTAGATTTAAACCAAAGTGATTTATGATAAAATATTAGTGTCGTATCATATTTGAAAGGATTCATGGCTCGTGATAAAAACACACTCTCCAAATAAAGATCAATAATCGAGTTTCTCTGCCCTTGTATTTTTAGTTATCTAAATATAATTCAGGAAATTTCACATTACAAATCATTTCAAATTAGCAAAACATTTTCAATGTTTTCGTTTTAGGGGTCTTCTGGTTCCCAGAACATGTATTCTCTCAAATTCTTTTCCTAAAATCCATATATAAACATTACTACAATTCTGAGGGTTGTACAAGAACATTGTCATTAAGTATTAAGATGAACCCTGAAGCTAGATTTTTACTTTACAGCCTGTTGGTGGTTCTACAGACAGAGAGAACCGCTGGTTAATCACACGCTCAGTGGGAACTACATGTTGTACAATACCAGGTTTTTTAACTGGGTGTGTAAATAAAGGATCTGTCCAGAGGAGCTGAAGGAGAAAGAACTTAATTACATCCAGATTTCTCACAGCTCTTGACGTAAATGGCGTTTGGGTGGTGGAAGGTTCGTTTGAAGTGAGCTACAACAGCGTAAATCCCATCATTAATCAGAGGTGTCCAGAACCACAAACATGAAAGAGAACCAACGCTTTGTTTTACAAACAGCACAAGGTGAAGAGCAAAGAAATACAGGACTGAAAAATGCAGAACAGTGAAGATAAAGAATCAGAAAGAAAGGAAAAGAACTGAGGAAAGAAAGGGGGACATTACATAACAGAAAAAAATAACTTAAAGGAGAGAAAGAAAAGTCAGACCAGAAAAAACACAGAACAAAAGAAAAGAAAAGGAAAAAAGAGAGAAGACCAGCGGAACGGAGAGAAACAGAGACAACCGGAGAACTGAGAGGTACAAAAGTATTGGAGGAGAACAGAGAGGAACTGAGCAAATACAGGGGAATGGGGAAGAACGGAGGAAAGCGGAGAGGAACAGAGAGGACTGAAGAGAACCGGAGAGGAACTAAGGGAATTGAGAGGAATGGAAAAGAACAGAGTGGACCAGAGGAGAAAGGAGAGGAACGGAGAGGAGTGGAGAGGAACAGAGGGGAATGGAGGGGATTGGAGGAGACTGGAGAAGAATGGAG
>JAQMYF010000024.1:25990958-26003872 GCA_030014195.1 Neosilurus mollespiculum
TACACCCTGGACAGCTCGCCAGGCCATCGCAGGGCAGAAACACGCTGATGGCTATGCAGCCTACTCTTGACGAAAATTAGCAATGGTTTTTTTACATGCCTCTCACCATAGACAATGAGAGACATGGCCAGCATTTGATAACCCAGTTAGCTGCTGTGGGGGGACAGCAGTGAGAACCCGTTGATAGTGGGGCTTGGACCCCCGACCTTGGGATCAGTAATCCAGCACCTTACCACCAGGCCACCACTGCCCCTCACTGGGAAATGTTTTAATAAAATCAACAACAACCTGAAGGTTTTATATCCAGGGAAAAAACTAAATATGAAAACTTTACTGAAGATAATAATAATAATAATGATCAAATTTTACTTTAGCGTTTACATCATGTACCTGTATATGCAGGTATCTTATATCCTCAGTACTTCTCAATAAAATGCTTTTTCATGCCCGCGTTTCGCCCTCAGTGTTTATGATCTCACACTAAAAACTTTAAAGATTAGAAACTGTCAAAGGTCTCAAGTTATCAGATAAAAATGTGCAGAGTCTTTCATGATGCCCCTCATAAAGTTTTAGTCCTTTGAGGAACACTTCAGTACTAGAAGTTCAAATCCCCGGTTTGTTAAAAACAGAATTCAATATTATTAAAAAAATTACATGAAATACCAAATCCTCTCACATTTTATGAAATAAAAAAATGGAAAGTAATAATTTCTTTCTTTTGAAAATACTTTTCTTTTTTTGTTTTAAAGGATGAACTTACTGTCATCCCTGAATATTTTATGAAATTATTTAATCCAAACTAAAACTATTGGTTTGTTTTTGGTTATTTTAAAAATAAAAACCAAGAAATTTCATTGCCATGACAACACTAATTATTATTTGAGATGTCAGAGGTTTCAACTCACACTAATTTTAATGAATGACCCTTAATACACTATTAAGAGTAATGCATTAGTTAATTTAATGAATGATAATCATTTGAAGATTTAATAATTTCATTCAGAAATTATAAATTCAATATGAAGTAAGTGGAGCTTTTGGCATTTTTCTATTTATTATTAGCAAGTTTATTTTAATTCTGTAGCTAGGTGTGATGGGTAATAGATTAAAAAACAGAATTCAAAAGAAAAATTTATATAAACTTTCTTGTACTAAGTTCCAACGAGTATAGTAGACGGATAATTTCTCCCCATCAGAAATTAAACAACGGAGGCTGAGCTCAGAGTTAAACTCTACAACTCTAAAAACTCTACATTGCATGTTTTGGTACACAAGAAAAACAAGCTAAACAGATTATTTTTTTAAGTTGAATCCAGTTTAAAATATGATAATGATGATGCTGCCTGCTTCTAGTGACAGAGACAAACTGTGAGTATCAATCATTTTAATTCAGGCATTATCCACTCAGAATAAAGTTTTTTAATCCCCTGATAATGGACCAATCAGATTGCACCGATTCCATGTAATACAGGGTGACCCAATAAGACCCACAATTAAGAGGTGTATATATAAAATAAATCATTAAAAAATATATATTATTTACACACGTGAAACTTCATTCAATACAATTTCCTCCAAATGGTGGCCGTCATTGTCTATACATGCTTGAAGGCGATTTCTGAAGGCTGGTATGGCCTGAAGGCTTATATCGGGTGGAACAACTATCTCCTACTGAATTACAACCTCAAGAGCTTCAAGGGTGTACTGTCATGATTTAAGATTTAAAAAAATCACAAGGGCGAGGTCAGGGGAACGGGCGGCCACACAATATCATCACAAAGAGATCACCGGCTCCAGAATCATTTCCTTCAGCACCTCCAACAATCTTTGAGCTGTGTGTGCTGTAGCTCCATCCTGGTGAAACCATACAGTGAGTTCTTCAATTCAAAGTGTGCAACTTGTGGCCTTTAAAAGGCTACCTTAAAAAAGCCTATCAATGAAAAAGTTCCGGTAACAGTTACACCACTGTCTTCAAAGAAATAAAAAATGCATTGAAATTCAGTTTGTATATGAAGGGCTGAGAGCCAGAGTGGTGTAGCCTACAGAAAGCTGTTTTTGTGAAAAATGTGTAAAGTTTTTGCAATAAAAATCAGGGATAATGCTCACAAAATAATTCAAGGTCATTAGGAAGATGAAGGGACCATTCTGGCATGCATAGACTTTATCCATATCTATCAAAATATGACCACTGTGGCTCATGGCATCTCTACACTACATAAAGTGTGAATGTATGCATTCAGTTCCATTTTTTTAAGGAATCCAAAGAAACTAATCATGGATGGAAAACGTTGTGAGGAACCTCAATATTTATTGTGGCCTTTCCTTCCTGGGGTTTGTGCTTGCTTCCAGTTACGTTATTGCACAAGCTATACATGACAGCCAATCAGTATCAAGTCAGCGATGGGGCACGGACACGGGACAGCAATCAAAGTCAGGTTCCATGCCTATGGTGATCCACTCAGGAGCTCCGCCTCTGCTACACCACATTATTGAGTCATGAAATGTTGAACAAAATTGAATTAAAAAGTGATAGTCGTCCAATAGGAAATATTTGTAGCATGCAGTGATATTTTCTTTCATTTCAAAAACTGACTTTGTGTCAAGAAAACCCCCGAAACCCACAGTAACACATCCCTAATGTATTGGGACCCGCCGGTCCTTAATTCCACAAAATACACAGAGACTTTATATTTAAGTCTGGTTTCCTCTACCAAAAGGTTATCTGTGGAAAATCATCTTTACTGTACAATAACTATAATCCAGACAATATTCTAAAATGTTTTTATGTCCTCTAATGAGCAAATAAAGAGTTTAACCTTTGGGCCCTGAAACATTTCTTAATATTACTTAATTGGCAGTGAAATATCAGTGAAGAACATGAGGGTATATTATTAACATCCTTATAAGATAGAGAAAAGAGGCCTGTGTTTTAGAGAAACGCACCACGACTTCCACTTTATTTCAGTCTCTCTGTTCATTGGAATGTTCATCTGTCGTTACTCTCACTGTGATGCAACTCGCCTCCTTTTTCGTTCTGCTGATGTACATAGATAAGATCAAGGATGGTAGATAAATCTACACTAGCTACATCAGATGAATAAGATTTTATGGACTGTAAAATTCTGATAATACATGAGGAGATAATATTATGAACTTTGTACAGAACATTATCAGGCTTTTTCTGTGAAAACAAATTTATTTAAGTTATAGGAGACCGCCAACATGTCTGCATGCTATTCCTGTGCTTGCATTGGCTTCCTCCATGTATTCCGATTTCCTCCCACAGTCCAAAGACATGTAAATTTAGGCTAGCTGGCTGTTCCAAATTGCCGCTAGGTGTGAGTGAGAGTGGTTGTGTGTGTGTTGCCTTGTGATGGTCTGGCAAGCTGTTCAGGGTGTACCCCGCCTTCACCCAGTGTCAGCTGAGATAGGCTCCAGCCTCCCCGTAACTCTAGTAGGATTAAGCAGTTTGGCAAATGAGTGAGTGAGTGAGTGATTGTGAACACTAACATGTTTGCGCATTCACCCAGGGCTTGCCTAGGTTTCCTCTGGGTATTCTGGTTTCTTCCCACAATCCAAAGACATGCACATCAGGCTAACTAGCTGTTCCAAATTTTTCCTAGGTGTGAGGGTGAGTGTGAATAGTTGTGTATGTGTTGGGCGTGTGATGGACTGGTGAGCTGTTCAGGGTGTACCCTGCCTCCCAGCAACTCTAGTAGGATTAAGCAGTTCTGCAAATAAATGAATGAATGAATAAATGAATGAATGAATGAATGAATGAAGGGATGAATAAGAACTCCAACACTGGGTCGTGTATGAATTAAAGGAGTACAGTAGTGCATTTTTGACCCTAGGCCTCCCATTCCTTTATCGGATATCGTCCAAAAAAGGGAAAACTCTTTTAATTGAAAAACCATTTAGAACCTTATACATCATTCAGTGTAGCTTTCTTATCAACAAGCAATGTTTATTTATGGAATGTGTGTGCACTGAATATTGTAATGATTTCTTTTGATTAGGTTCATCTGCACTTATTGAGTTACTGTATTAGTTGGTGTATTCGGTCCATGCCAGTCACTTTACACTGTACATTTACTTACTATCGCCCACCTGCTACTTTGTAAATAAATATTTACCACTCCATGTCAGCCATTTACTACTTTAACAGGGGCTTCTTCAGTAATGTGATAAACCAAAATCCTGACTAAAAGCAATTATATACACAGTAATGATCTTTGAAATATAACACACACTGTTCTTGTAGAACATTCCACAACAGATTTATTTATTTGTATTTCTTTTGTAGCAAGTTCCAATCCTCTGGGAAGGCTTTCCACTAGATTTTTATGAATGGCTGTGTGGATTTTGGGGCAAGGTTGTGAGGACCTTAAAGGCTTCCAAAATGAGAAATCCATCCACGAGCAGCACACCAGGACTGATCACAGGACTCAGAAAGCAGAAGGATAAGGAGGATCAGGATCACTGGTATCCCAGAAGAAGCACATGTACCTCAGCAAACACACAGAGAGAGTGGTTGTTAAGTATGCTGATAACACTCCTGGGTGAGCATGTGAGAGTGAGGGAGCGACAGCATCCCAACATCACAGTTTACCAGAACTCTCTATGCCTGAGAACCCACATATCTGCTCCTTTACCTGATAAAAGGCTATTAACAAAATGCTTGACTAACAAGTACGTTTTTAGCCTTGTCTTAATAACACAGACTGTGTCTGAGTCCCGAACATTAACTACAATTATGCAATTAAGGTTATTCCATAATTGTAGGGCTTTGTAAGAGAAAGCTCTGCCCCATCTTCATTATTCAAGGTATCACTAAGCAGCCTGCACCTTTTCACCTAAGTGGGCATTGTGGATCATAAATGACAAGAAGTTCACTGATTTGACCGTGTCCATGACTGCCTCAAAATTATCTTTAAAAATCAAACTTTCATACACCTGAGTTTCGAGGCTTTGTGGACTACGACCTGAACCAGGACCTGAAAACGTACCAGAAAAAGATCACGGTCAGAAACAGATAAGAGTACTGGACTAATACCTGGAGACAGGTTCCAGAACAGAACCAGGGTCTGAAACAGGAAACAGATCAGCAGAGGGAGGAACCTGGAACAGAAAGGTATTAACTACAGCCAAAGCATTAATAAGCTATCAGATCTGAATCAGAACCTGAGACAGATAACAGAACTGGATCTTTTAAAGTATGGAATGTCCACCTGAAGAACTCAAAAATATTCACAAATATTTCATCCAGTATTACACGATTTCAATTAAACCAAAAAAAGAGATTTTTTAAAAATCCATGAGCAATTTTTTTCAACTGACTCATCAAATAAAAAACCACTCCAGAGTGTCACTTTTCGTTATCCAAATGGCTAGAAGTGACTCTGCCAGATGTCCTCTGAACCTGGGGCATCAGTGGTTATATGTGTTAATAGATGATTTATTAAATGAGATGGGAGGGGGAACCTCTAAATAAGAAGGAATGCTGATATTCACTCCATTTACTCTGGCTGTCAGTTTCCAATATATCTGTTCATCATGGCTAAAGGGTTCTTTATTAGTTCAACAGTCGGGATTGTTGGGATTGTGTTGGGTGCTGGTGCCGTGGCCACCATCATCGGCCTGTCTGTTGTTTACTCTCAGGAGAAATCCAGAAACAAAGAAGTAGAGGTGAAACCCACCGAAGCAACAACAATCCAGCCAACCACAGCAGCATCCAATGAACCATGGGATAAATATCGGCTCCCTGATACTCTTATCCCAGAAGATTACGATGTCATATTATGGCCACGTCTTGAACCAAACCCCCAAGGTCTCTACATCTTCACAGGAGAGTCCACCGTGGTCTTCAAGTGTGTGAAGGAGACAGATTTGATCTTGATTCATGCCAGTAAGCTGAACCTGAGCACTCCTGCTACACTGAACACGCTCAATGGCTCACCTGCTCCATCCATCACAGGCACACAAACTGTCATTAAAACCCAGTATTTTGTTTTTCACTTGAGTGAAAAATTAAAAGAAGGAGAGAAGTACAAGCTCCACACTGAATTCTTAGGAGAACTTTCTGACGATCTGGGAGGATTTTACAGGAGCGAGTACTACGTTAATGAAAAGAAGCAGTAAGGAGTTTTTTCTTTTTGCTGTTTTTCAGATCTATAGAGCTACAGTATGTTTGGTAGATGAGTTTGGGAAAACGGATATGTCTGGATGACCCTTAGAGTTTTTCCAAATGAAATGCTTTGCTCATGATGTCTGTCTTGACTGTTTTGTAAAAGTTTTATTCAGTTAGTGAAACGGTTAGTGTTTTAAAGTTTAGTATTGTAAATATTTGAATGATTGATCTGTTAGTGAAGAAGAATTTTAAAACTGTTTAATGTGTATTTGTCTGTATTTATTATTTTTATAAAACATTTTGTATTTTTCCTGTAATTTCCCCAAAAGATACAGACATCTGTACTTTTCTGTTTATTACTAAAAATTCTAGTGTGGTGGCGACGACACAGATGCAGCCTACAGATGCCCGGAAAGCGTTCCCTTGTTTTGATGAACCTGCAATGAAAGCTACCTTTAATATCACTTTGCTGCATAGGTCAGACTACATTGCACTTTCCAATGGCCAGGAAATTGGTATGATATTTGAAGTTTTCTAGTTACTTACTTAATGATCTGAATCAGAAATAGTGCATTCTGAGGTTCTGAAGTAGTTAAAGTGACTTCAGAAACATTTGACAACTGCATTTACTGTAAAGTTTTTGTAAATCAGGTTAAATGGTGTAAATAAAAAGTACTTTGCACAATGGCAGGGTTCACCCTGAACGCCTCTCCAGTCCATCGCTGGGCAACTCATATGCATTCACAATCACACGCAAACCTAGGATAAATTTGTAACAGCCAGTTAGCCTAATGTGCATGTCTTTGGACTGTGGGAAGAAACCGGTGTACGCAGAGGAAACCCATGCAAGCACAGGGAGAACATGCAAACTCCATAAAAAATGCCCTCACCGAGCTCAGGACTCGAACCAAGAACCCTCTCGGTGTAAGGCAGACGTGCTAAAAACTACACCACAGTGTCACGAGTTGCATAATTAAAAGTTACTTTTATTTTGAGCAGGTTGACATTACTACCTTGACTTATTACTGGTATATAAACTATATATTACTATATATGTTATGTTTTTACAGCTTGTTCACCTTTCTAATATGATCAGGATGTGGAATGATTTGTTCACTTATTTATGTTTTTGTTTGTATTTTTCAGAGTCAATTGAAGTAGGAGAAGAAGGTGGTGTGAAACTCAATAGAACACGATTTGAACCTACCAGGAGAATGTCAACATACTTGCTGGCGTTTATTGTCAGTGATTTTAAAGCGGTTGAGAACATAACAGAGAATGTTTTGGTAATTGAGTTATTCAGATTCAGTTTATTTTTCGCACTATTTATTACTGCGCTAGTGAACAGAATCAGCAGGAATTCTGTGTTTCTGTTTTGTGGTAGATTCGTATTTTTGCGCGTGAGGAGGCCATCAATGCAGGACATGGAGACTACGCACTGAACATCACCGGCACGATCCTGAAATTCTTTGAGGGCCATTACAACTCCACATACCCGCTTTCCAAATCAGGTGAGAGATTAACACACACTTATGACCTGGTTGTTATTTGTATGATTTAAATCATAAATCCTCATCTTCTTTAAGACATAGAAGTTTATCCAATATTAGTACACCTTATGGTTATTTTTATGTTTATTAAATTTAGCTATTAATTATTACCCAATGTTTCATTTATATTACTCAAAAGTGTAGTAATACACCAATCTAACAGCAAGAAAATCTTGAAAAGTAACCATTACTTCACTTGTGATATTTTACACTTTTCATCACCTGAGGATTAATGGTCTGTAATAAATCCCAGAATGAAGGTACTGATCACGTTAAAATTATTTGTGCAGATCAGGTGGCTCTGCCGGACTTTAATGCTGGCGCGATGGAGAATTGGGGATTGATCACGTACAGAGAGACGGCTCTGCTCTACGACCAGGCTGTGTCCTCTAACGGGAATAAAGAGCGAATCGCCACCATCATCTCTCATGAACTTGCACACATGGTACACACCCTGCTGTCTGAAATGCATCTCTTCTTTTATCCACTCCTCCTGTTTACTATACAATTAATTGCATAATTCTGTTAGCTGAAGATTTGAAGTTTCACGGTGTGGTGGAATCTATGAAAGAGTTAGCAGTTGATGCCAAGTTTAATCATTGTAGTTGTATTCGATTACATTCATCCCAAAGTTTGAGAGAAATGTTACTGTCTGATTTGGCACCTTTTCACTCTGATGTTCATTAACACTTCTTACGATAAAATAATTAACATATACCATGGAGCTCATGAAATCCTTAACTAACTAACTCTGTAATTAGCATTCATTGAATTTGATGGTTTAAATCATGAAAATATTGTGGGTTTGACTTTACTAAAAAAGAAACAGTCATGAGTTTTATTTTATGCTCCATAGTCAGGGTGTGGTCAGGCAATATTAGAACTGCTGAAGGAGGAAATGCTGAATCTTTTTATGTTTTTAATAAAAAAATGTTTTAAACAAACAAAGGAAAGTTTATTATAACATTTTTATAATAAGCATATATAATAAGATAAGATATATAATAATAATATAATAAGAAGCACAATTAAGCAAAATTTATGAGATGTTGTATCTCATTCTTGTTTTCTATTCACTCAGTGGTTTGGGAATCTTGTAACTATCAAATGGTGGAATGATCTCTGGCTGAACGAAGGTTTCGCCTCCTATGTTGAATATCTCGGAGCTGACAGGGCTGAACCAAGTTGGAATATTGTAAGTCATTCATAAAAATTTTCACATCAGGAAACAGAGTCTGAATACAATACCAAGGCCTGTTATTTATACCAAAGCCTTTTATTATTTTATCAGTCCAGTACTGTGTTCCAAGCAACTTCAGGAATCACTCTACTTTATATTTTTAATGATGTCTTCTTTTTTGCCCTATCAGAAAGACCTGATTGTCCTGAATGATGTCCACAGAGTTTTCGCCATAGATGCTCTGGCGTCATCCCACCCACTGTCCTCTACAGAAGATGAAGTCCTGAGACCGGAGCAGATCAGTGAGGTGTTCGACGCCATCTCTTACAGCAAGGTAATGCTCACTTAACTTAATCTAACTCCACCCTTCATCCTACCTTAACCCCACCCCTCAGGCTAACCCCACACTTCAATATAACCACACCCCTCATTCTAATCCCACCCCTCAGTGTAACCTAACCACACCTCTCAGTCTAAACCTAGTGACCTTCAGTCTCACTTCACCCCTCAGTCTAATCCCACCTCCCAGTCTAATCCTACCTCTCAGTCTTACCTCACCCCTAGTCTAACCTCACCCCTCACACTAATCCCACCTCTCAGTCTAACCCCATCCTTCGGTCTAACTCCATCCTTCAACCTAACCTCAGTCTAAGCCCTGTGTCTGAAATCACTAATTACTCATTATACAGTGCACTATATAGTGACTTTCCATTTTGTAGTGGTGTCTGAATGTATAATGAGATCTATGTATTGCACTCAATATATCCCATAATGCATCATGAAAGGTTGTGTAGAGGCGATGATTACTTACCATGCAATACATACCATCATGCATTGCGTTTGAGCTGTTGGAGAAAATGACTGACATACAGGAGGAGAAAGAGTGGTGGGGAAATGTTAGCTTGTTTTACAAATGAAAGTAATTTTGTGTTTAACCTAAGGACAAATTATTAACGATCAGATTAAGTATATGGTGAGTAGGAGTTAGTGAATGAGTGCACAATCTCTCAGGGCACTTTCACTTCTCAGTCTAACCCCACTTCTCAGTCCAACCCCACTTCTTGGTCTAATCTCACCCCTCAATCTAATCATATCACTTAATTCAACCCCACCATTTAGTCTTATTCTAACCACACTTCTCAGTCTAATCCCACCACTCAGAATTTTTTTTCCTCATTTACCCTCATGTGACCAGGTTTATATAATATACTCTAAGCATCAAACTGTGTGTGCGTGTGTGTGTGTGTGTGTGTGTGTGTGTGTAAATGATTTCTGCTTCTAGGGAGCGTCGGTGTTGAGGATGCTCTCAGATTTCTTGACTGAGGAAGTTTTTTTGGTTGGGCTCAGTGTAAGTAAAAGATTTTTTTTCCTTTCCTGAAACTAGAGTTTATAATGAACATAAGCAAAACAGAACCCTTAACAATTGACTAACACGTTAGTGGTTCTACAGTACTCCAGACACTTGTACAACAGACGCGCTGCTTAATCTGCATCTAATTATAAACACAGCCAGTCAGTGTTAATCAACCTAGATGGTTAAAAGAATCTTTACTGCTTAACTTGAGAGTTAGTCTACCCTTTTGGTGTCATTTTCATTAAAGCATGAACATCAAAAAATTCAGATCAATTCCAGCAGTATGACTTACAGTTTATCTGTTATTAGTTTTTTGTCCCATCAAACAAAAAGGGCATAAATTTGTAATACACACCCAGAGATACACAACGTCCCCCAGTGTCTGTTAGCTCTATTAGCACTGTGCTTCAGCAACAGTTTTAAGGGGTTCATGAACAAATAATGTGATACTGTGGTGTGATTTCTGATCATTTACTTCTCTAAAATATCGGATTTCACCAAGTTTTCAAAATTATAATGAATTTTTAAAGAAAGCCGAGCTCCATGTGTCACCAATCACCTGTTGGAATACCTGCTAGACTTGAACAGGTGGACATGGTACATCTAAGCTAATAATACTAGGAAAACAATACAACAAGATACAGTTTACTTACAATGTCTAGCCGGTTTACTAACAGTGTCTAGCCGGTGAAGCCAAATCACTAGACAAGGAAAGCAGGAAATGTTTATAATAATGCAAAATATAATTTATAAAATATTTTTGTTCTTTCCAGAGCTACCTCAATTACTTCCAGTTTGAAAACACGGTGTACACAGACCTTTGGGATCATCTTCAAAAGGTGATTATTCTGCTGTTTACACAATATTAACATTATAACAATTGCATGATGTAAGAATAAAAGAGTGATCAAATAATGACAAAAATTTTCAAGAAATTTAATCAATGACTTCTGACCAATCAGAATCCATAATTCAAGGGCACTTCAGTGTAAATGAAATGCTCTCTGAGGAAAAGGTGTAATTCTTTAAGAATTTATTGGATCAGTACATGTTCGACTCTGGGGCAGTGGTGGCCCCGTGATAAAGTGCTGGCTTACTGATCCGAAGGTTGGGGTTCAAGCCCCACTACCACCAAGCTGTCACTGCTGTCCCCCCAGTGCAGCTAACTTTTGGAGTATTTTGTGTTTAGGGTCTCATGGTGTGATGTTTAATCTCTTTCAGGCTGTAGATGCCAGTACAGTGAATCCCCCCCAAAAAGTTAGTGACATCATGGACCGCTGGGTTCTTCAGATGGGTTTCCCAGTGGTGACCATCGACACGGCAACAGGAACACTAACTCAGAAGCACTTCCTCCTGGATCCTGATTCTGTTGTGGAACGACCATCTCCATTCAAGTAGGCCAGATTTCAGATCAATCCATAATTTATTAAAAACAAACACAACATTTACTCAGATGTGTGATTTAACCATAAAATTATATATCGGATATGTGATTGTGATTGTTATTATTATTATTAATATTATTATTATTATTGTTTAGCTATGAGTGGATTATACCTATTCAGTGGAAGAAAAACAATGATGTGCCAAAGCTCTATTGGATGGATAGCAAAACCGGTAAGCAAAGCTGCTAGAATAAGAACTGCTCATGAGCATCAAATGACTTCAGGTCAGCATTTGCAGTGTTGACTTAGTTTGTCCCAAAATGCAGTGTAGCCTTGTGCTCTTATTGATTTTTTTTAATCTTATTACAAATGTGGCTTTGAATTTTCATTAATAAAGAGGTGAATTAACATTCATTTTGTTTTGACAGAGATATTAACTAATAGATCATCCAGCATCGCCTCCTGATAGCCACATTTTAAACCATATTTAAACCACGCTTCCTTTTTCAGTAGATTTCTATGAAGTTAAAGCTCATTCATATGTGAAAGAAAAAAATGCGACGGCCCAAGTGATCACTGTATTTGTTGTAAACTGAAACATTTATTGCAAAAGATTGAATGAGGTTTTAATGCAAGACGTATGATGGCTTGAACATACAAATTATCTTCTTTTTAGTTCAAAACAATGATATGAAACTGGAGGGTTCTGAATGGCTTGTGGCCAACCTCAACGTATCAGGATACTACAGAGTGAACTATGATGAGGGGAACTGGAATAAACTGTTGAAAACACTTGAAACTTCTCATGAGGTACCCACAAAAGCATAAAATAATTAGAACAAGTCAGGAACAAACCCAACTTTCTCCCGACTGAACAACAAAAAGTTCTACAATGTTCATGAACCTTTTTCTCCAGTTACACTGGAGAACTTTAATAGTATGGTGTGTATTGGCCTTGGAAAATGTTGGTGTGTGTGTGTGTGTGTAATGGAGAATTTTGATGTCTATTAGTATAGAAAAATATTGATGTGTGTGTATGCGATTGGTTATATACCTATATGTTTTGGAGAATGTTGGTGTGTGATCAAGTATTGTAATGTTTGTTGGTGTTGGAGAATGTTGGTGTGTGTGTGTGTGTGTGTGTGGGTGATATGGAGCATTGTAGTGTTTGCTGGTGTTGGAGAATGTTGGTGTGTGTGTGTGTGTGTGTGTGTGTGTGTGATGGAGAATTGTAGTGTTTGTTGGTTTTGGAGAATGTTGGTGTGTGTGTGTGTGTGATTGAGTCTTTTAGTGTTTGTTGGTGTTTGAGAATGTT
>JAQMYF010000024.1:26041449-26069830 GCA_030014195.1 Neosilurus mollespiculum
CACACACACACACACACACACACACACACACACACACACACACACACACACACACACACACACACACACACAGCCTGGTGCAATTTGCTGGCTATAACTTATTGTTATTCATTTTCTCTGTTCCTATTCCACAGCAGTGGACCCATAAAGTTGCATCCATGAGGGTAGACCGCTTCACACACCTTTTCTTCATCTGGAATGTTCTCAGAAGCCATGACCACACAAAACCATAATATTTCAAAATAGAAATGCTGCATTACTAAAAACACAAATCAAATAATGTTGTACATCATTCCCTTCACAGTCAGGAACTACGCATTATTTCAGCAAACAGGAAATGGATCTGTATGAATAGCCGACGGAGTAACAGAAAACCCTATCATCCGGAGACTGCATGTTTGGATCCTGGATGATGCCACAGCCATCTGAGTGCTCAAGGGTGCTAAGTGGTCCGAGGGAGGGGTAGCGTATGCTCTCTACCATGTCACTCATGCGTGCACAAAGGTGGGCTACTTCTTTCCACTGATGCTGAGTATGAAGGCAGAGATGTTTAATGGGTGAGAGCTGGCCATGATTAACCACGGCTACATTGGAATGGTTCAGATAAAAAGCACATTCATGTGTGTAAATGGTCCAGTCAAAGTCCAGACCTAAATCCAATTGAGAATCTGTGGCAAGACTTCAAAATTGCAGTTCACAGATGCGCTCCATCCACTCTGACTGAGCTTGAGTTATTTTGCAAAGAAGAATTGGTAACAATTTCACTTTCTAGCTGGTAAAGACATACCCCAAAAGACTTGTAGCTGTAATTGAAGTGAAAGTTGGTTCTACAAAGTATTGACTTTGGGGTTCAATGATTTACAGTGGCTTGAATACAAATGCATGCCACTGTAATTTAGAATGTACATTGGAATAGAGACACTGAAACAACACTAATGATCAGGTTATAATGAAAAAAAAAAAAAAAAAGATGATATAGCAAATGAAATCGGCACTGCTTGGAATTCTGGAATACTGAACATGACAGATGAAATATAAAAATCGGAAAAGAAATATATTAATAGGACAGGAATTCAAACAACAGTAAAGGTGGAATAAGAACAGTAGAGTTATATGTGAACTGTGAATACATTATATACATGGGAATGGGGACTGGAATATTTGAACTGGAATATTTAATAATAATTATTATAAATATTTATTGTTGGGGTAGGAATACCGAAACAGGATTTGTGAAGAATGGGATATGAATAAGAAAGTTAGAATAGAGATGTTTTAATTAGAGTCGCAACATAAGATTAAGTAGGAATGGAATTTTACACTCTAAACATAATACACTGCGGTGATTACCTGGAAAGTTCAAGAATCTAGAGCAGGACGATTTCTGGATTATTTCTAAATTATTTTCAGAGATTTGCACATTTTAATTGTTTACATATTTGTTAACTGATGCTATTAGGAACACATCAAGTTGGATTGATTCTTTCAGATGAATTAATGGTGAAGATGTTTCTGTCAGTGCTGGTCTCAGATTCCAATTTAATGGAAAATTTAATTTCAGTTTTAGTATTGAGCTGACTCCTTTCACAGATTTGGTTGTGACATTATGTTAACAAAAAGCATTATGTAAATAAAATAGTTATACTACTATACTTAAAGCAATAATAATAATAATAATAATAAATTTTAGTATTAGTAATCATAATTAATGACTTATTTTTGTATTATTTCAATAGTATTAAAATAATTTGACAGGATACATTTGTTAGTATTTTTAAAGTGATTTTCTTTTTGGGGGGGTTGTTTTTCATTAGATGTGACTTGTGCACAATACACATTACAAATGATATTATTACTATTTATAATACCTAGACAGACAGACAGACAGATAGATAGATAGATAGATAGATAGATAAATAGATAGATAGATAGATAGATAGATAGATAGAGTGACTGTAGTATAGTACATTTAGCTCTGCGTTCTGTAAATAAACTGCTGTAGGCCTGCTGTTTAATGGAGAAGCAGACGAGCTGTTTCAGTAGACAGTAAATCAGAGTGTAGCCTCAGAAAATCACTCTAAAATGAACACCAGGCACAGACTGTACCAACGCAGCCTCCGAATATACCATTACCTCCATCTAAAGAGTACCAGTGTTTGCTGGTTATTTTCTTAATGATTATCAGGCTACACATGTTTACTGTGGGTATCTAGAGGAGTAGCATAATAACACAATCTGTACCTGTATTTGGCTTTAAACTCAAATGGGTGTGGCTTAGACTGAAAGTGTCTTTATGTTTAAGGTTATATTTAATGATCATGTTAATGCTGATGTTGGTATTAATGTCAGTGAACATCTCCTTTTCTGTTCCATGTACTTTACATTAAATCAACATGAAAAAAAAAAATTACACTGAGTGAATTTCGCAGTAACCCAACACACCCCTATCCTAACCAGATGGTGTATGAACACTTACAAACAGTAACAAAAAACAATTAGTTATCTTTCTATTTAAGTATGTATTTGAACCTTCATAGGAAACATTTTTTATCCATTTATCCAGAATAATATTATTTGTATTTCTGTACATACTAGTGGTCGTCCATAGCGGTTTTAGCAACATGAAGCTGATTTTGCTTTAATTGGATCATTGCACTTGCCCCTAGTGTTCAAAAATGGGAACTGCAACAAATGCTAAAATACACCCATTGGGGCAAAATTTATGCTGCCCCATGCTCATGCTACAATCATTTTCAGTGGAGAAGAAACAGCAGGCAGGACAGTTAATGACAGGGTTGCCAGATTGGCAGGACTTTAAATACTTTTAATGGGAGAGTTTAAATACATCTTTCAATGGGAGTGGATAATATCTGTAGATTAGAAGTATTTATGAAATGAAATGGTTTTTTTTTTCATGTAAAGGATGAAACTTGTCTTCTCTATCCAGTGTTTTGGACTAGTTATAATGTACATATACCATACTCATTACAGGTATGTTTTATTGATTGGTGAGTCCACTATTATAATGTTATACTAATATACTAAGGGACCGTTGGCGTAGCGATTAGGGTGCCTGGCTCACGATCAAGAGATCATGGGTTCGAATCCCCATTGGACCCCCACCATGCTAAGACCCCTGGGCAAGGTCTTAACCACAAGTGTGTCTCTGTCCACCCAGCAGTATAAATGGGTACCAGTAAAAATACTGGGAAGGTAGCCTGCGATGGACTAGCGCCCCATCCAGGAGGAGTTGAACTCCTAGTCGCTATAGAAAGCCTGATGAGCCACTAGGCTTGGGTGTAAAAGCCCAACAGACTTACCCACTAATATACTAATGTACTATTCACTGAACAAATCGAATCAATTTCAAATACTCAGGAAAAAGGTACTCAACATCAGTGTCTAGGCTTGAAATATTTAGCATAGGTCTGATGAAATTAAAATTATTTAATATATATATAAGAAATTAAAATATTTTTATAGAATTTAACCATAAGATGTGTTTGTTGTTAGTGTTATTGCAAATTATTAAATAATTTATTTTACTGGGTGAAAAGAAACCAATTATTTATCACTCATATTTCAAATACAATAAATTAAAAACAAATGATATCAAGAATTTATTCATTTTCTATGGATGAAAACAGGACATATGAGCACAGGAACAGGAACACAGACTTGGATATCTCTTTAAAACTCACTTAAGTACACATGAAGAAGTTCTGCACCTCAGGGGAAAAAAATGTACCTGAGAAATTCAATTTTTCTAACAGTGTTTATTTTCAGCCCCCTCCATGACGCATTGTCTATTCAGCAGTTTTTAACGAGTCACTTCAGCTGGAGATTCTTATGTTCTTACACTCTCAACTGATTTATATCATGCACCATAAGTAACGTGAGCAAAGAATTTCACACCACAGCTATACTGCTGAATTCTGGGTTGTGATTGGTCAGAAGGTGTTGAGATCTGAATTGTGATTGGTCAGAAGGTGATTAACATTCTATCACAACAGTAGTGCAGGTTTAGATTAATGCCCTTGCTCTAATGCGTTTTCATGCGTTATTAGTAACAGATCATTTACAGGGACTTGTACAGCGTATACTTGAGGTGTAGTTTTCTGTAAAATAAAATGTGTTTATGTAACGTGTGTGGAAGGAGTCTCCAGTGTCAGCAATGTGTAACAGTGTGAGGTAAAACTGTGACTTTATATTTTACACATTTTCAAGATAGAGGAGTTTTCACCTATTTACAATTATTTGGTCACATGACAAGCTGCATTTTTTCTCTCTCTTATTAACAGTGAAAAGAGAGAACAAAGAGAGGTGGTGAGGAAATTAGTAGCTGCTGTAATGTAAGTAATAACAGGAACTTAATTAGAATATCAATAAATGTAAAAATTGATTTCAAAAAGTATGATGTGTCATTCTTTATTAGCTAAAAAAATTAGGAATTATATAGAAAATTTGTGGAAAATTACAACAACGACAGCAGCAACAACACACACGTTGTTCACAGAACCGAATTCAGAATTTGATTCAGAATCTTAACTGAATACGGTAAAATGATATTTGATTATATCACACACACACACACACACACACACACATACACACACACACACACACACACACACACACACACACACACACACACACTCATGGCTGAGTGGAAAGTGCATATTGTACACATAACACAGCCCATCACAGTGTAACCCAAGAAATTATTGATTATTTCTAAAAATAAAAAACTTTAGAATCAGAGTACAAATAAGACCTCCATCATATTGTTAACAGATAAAGTTTATCATATATATAAAAAATATTTTAAATATTTACAGAAATCCCCCATCAACACTCCAGCGGGCTGTTGTTTATCTTTAATATTTGATCAACTTTGCATTAGAGGAGAGATTCCTGCCCTACAGCAGCGCTCTTACTGCCCAAGCTCCATCACTCCATATCCAAATATTGCACACACACACACACACACACACACGCACACACACACACACACACACACACACACACACCAACAAATAAACAACTTTTTCTTACCGTATTTTACTCTCACTCTGCACCGAGATCTAAAATATTTCTGAAAAGAGCTTCAGGGAGAGGTGGAAATATCCATCCACACACACTCACACACACATGCACATTCTAATGTGCACCACAGGCACATATCACACGCACGGTGCAAGACTCGTCTCAGATGGCCAGGACAGGAAGATCAGAACCCATCCTTTCTCTCTCTCTCTCTCTCTCTCTCTCTCTCTCTCTGTAGTAATGAGCATCCCTCCGTCCACTCTCAGCACTCTCCCCCGCCCCTGCCAAACCCTGAGTGAGGGAGTGGCTGTGAGTGTGTGTGTGTGTGTGTGTGTGTGTGTGTGTGTGTGTGTGTTGGGGGTTGGGTGATAGAGGGATGACAGATGGACGATGCGGGTAGCGGGGCAGTGAGTCTGTTGTTAACAATGTTGACTTTATTAAAAAGAGGAGACTCTCTCTCTCTCTAGCTAACTATCCATTTACATAAACAGCTTCGTTTGACAAAGTAATATTTTATTGATAGAGTAATATTAGGTGTAGCATTATTTAGCAATTGTGTGTGTGTGTGTGTGTGTGTGTGTGTGTGTGTGTGTGTGTGATCTTGAGTACAAGCTAACTGTATTTGCTTTACTTATATTTTTTCTAATGAAAACCATGTATGATGTGAAGTTATTTATGTTCATCATATAGTTAAAATGTGACTGTACCTGCTGATAATGAGTGTTATTACAGGTGTTATTACTGGTCTCAAGACAGGTATTATTACAAGTATTGGTACAGGTGTTATTAAGGGTGAATTTACTAGAGTTATTGAAGGAATTATTATGGGTGTTATTACAGGTATTGTTACAAGTGTATTTGCAGGTATTATTACCGGTGGTATTACATATGTTATTACTGATATATGGCGAGATTTTAATGTAAATATGAATATGGATAGTGATGTTGGTGTAGAATGTAGTGGGAGGGGGTGTGACAGTGTGTAATCTTACCCTGAGTGCTGCTCTATTCTCATGCATTATGAGGTTTTCGCTAACCGCGATCCATGTATTCATTCAGGATTCACACACTGCAGTGTGTAAGGGAGAGTAATGGGCGAGTGAGAGTCTGCTGGACTGAACCTTCACCCTACAGCTGAATGGTCTACAGTATGAGAGAATCCAGCCCATCCTCAGGAGCTTGGTTCCAGAGCCCACATTGTGCGTGATTCCACTCCACCTCAGACACCAGCTCAGGCTCCTTTCCTGGGTTAACGTTCCATGTCTCTGGAGCCAGTTTGTGACACCAGGCATCAGGACGCCCATGCCCCTGCCCCGCCTGCTGCCCAAATCACATTGCACCCGATCTTGATCTTCCTTCTCGCAGATGGTGGGCCCAAGTGGTGGTATCTTCTTCAGTCTAGACCAGGCAGAGTCCCAGGCCTGGGTGCCCTGCTATAATTTTTGTGGGCGAGGTTTTCTTACAATGCTCCATCAAGGTCTTTGAACTGCTCTTTGTCTGACACCTCCCCTAAGACCAATTTGCCTTGGAAGAGCCTACCAGGGGCTCTATCTATCTAAATAAGAGGAAAGGAGATGTCTTTGCTCAGTTTTTTGTTTCCTGGTATAAAAACATTTCATCAGAGTTTTATTGATCAGGTTGACAGAGAGCTTCATATTAGAAAAGACATCAGAGTGGAACCATTTTATCTTAGTAAATGTGAGAGTCCTGCTCCACACTGCCTTTCTGTGTTTCAGGACTGATTGATGAGGAACAGTGAAGAAACGTCTCAAGGAGGTTTTCATACAATTCATGATGTTGAAAATGCTGAGATGATGCTGCACAAATCAAAATCTCTGGGAAAAGAATAACAAAAAAACAAGACAAAATAGTTGTCTGCTGTGGAAGTGAGCGAAACATTTATTTGATTTGAAGCAAATTGTATGTGTTTAATCGATTAATTACTGGACCCTTTTAAAAACTGTTTAAACCCGTATTGTGTGTATACACGTTAAAAAAATCACACTGTTATTCTTTGTGAATTGTCCACAAACAATTTATTAAATTCTAACAAATTAGTGCTGATCAATTTGGAAGCTTTGTAAGTCAGGGCCTCACTGGAGGTAGATATACTGGATATATGTTGTGTGGAACTGTTTTTGTGGTAAAAATTACCAAATTTACAAATGCTGTTGAAGTTAATCAACATCAACACATATAGCCCACAGGGGGCAGTGGTGGCTTAAAGGTAAGCGAAGGGAGTTTGAGACCAAAAGGTTGCTGGTTCAATTCTTGAGCCAGCAGGAAAATTGAGTGGCAATGGGGGAAGTGAGCTGAATGGCTCCATGACTGAAGCACCTTTGAGCAAGGTACCTAACTCCCAACTGCTTTTCAGGCGCCGCAGTGTGGCTGCACGCTGCTTTGTGTGTATGTGCTCATTTCGGATGGGTATAATGCAGAGCTTAATTTCCCCTCTGGTATTAATACAGTATATAAAACATATATATATATATATATATTTAGAAGTAAACAGGTTTGAAAAGGGGTTACATAACTAGCCGTCAGTAAAAGTCACTAAGTGAATTCTCTAAGCGTCTAATGGTAATTCAGTCAGCATATTAGTGATACATAGTATGCTTATGATTCTGATAACTCTGTGTTTATTTAATGTGTTAGATTTAATAAGTTAATTTCATTAGCCTGTGTCATGTTGTACCCACAGCTTGTGTGCATGCATTTGTTATGCAAAAAGTCATGTGCGGCTTTTGATTAAATTTCTAACAGAGATGGGGCTTTGGACAAGAATGACTCCATAAGATTTTGTAGATATTTAAATTCTGAATCCAGGAATTTTTTAGGAATTCTTTAACATCGTGAAATAGGATGATTTCAACATTCGACATTCTCTCTCGCTCTCTGACTGCTCTAGTTTTTCATTAGAGTTACATTCATGACATTTGGCAGACACCCTAATCTATTTGATGCTCACAAATCCATAAAATACAGTTAAGTATTTTGACAGTGTAAGAATTGTTGTAATATTGTAATTATGTCTGTAGACCACCACAATGCATATGAAGTGAAGTAGTCAAGATGTGATTGAAGTGAACAAAAATAGTCCCCCTTTCAAAAGTAATGGAACAAACTATCATAACTATAAATATAAGCATAATTTTTCATACTTGGATGCAAATCCTTTGCAGTCAGTGACCACCTGGAACCCATGGACATCCCAAAATGCTGAGTTTCCTGTCTTGAGATGCCTTGCCAGGCCTTTACTCTAGCTGTCTTCAGTTTCTGCTTGTTTGTGGGTCTTTCTACCTTCAGTTTTGTCTTCAGTGAGTGCAAAGCTGCTCAGTTTTGCAGCATTTGACTGAATCTGAGCAGAAAGCATAGCTGTATACACTTCAGAATTCATTGTGCTTCTTCTATCAGCAGTCACGTCATCAGTAATCTCCAGTGACCAGTTCCACTGGCAGCCATAGATGCCAATGTCCACCATGTTTGATAAATGATGTGGTATGCTTTAGATTACAAGCCTTTACTTTCCACCTCCATGTTTTCTTTTCATAATTCTGGTACAAGTTCATCTTGGTTTCATCTGTCCAAAGAATCCTCTTTCTGAACTGTACAGGGATTCTACTAAAGTCTAATTTGGGCTTTCTGTTCTTGAGTATTACCAGTGGTTTGGATCTTGAGGGGAACCCTCTGTATTTCTATTCATGAAGGTGTGTCTTGATTGTAGACTTTGTCTGTCATAATCCCACCCCTCAAGAGTCTTCTTGACTTGACTGAATGTTGTGAATGGATTTTTCTTCACCAAGGAAATAATTCTACAATCATCCAGTTTAGTTGACTTCCATGGTCTTCCAGGTCTTTTGTTATGTTTTTAAGAATTAATTTTGTTGATTATTTGGTGATTGCAGCCCTAATATTTTTTTAATTATTACATTGCTAAATAATCCATGGCTATGCGATGGTCTGACGAGCTGTTCAGGGTGTACCTCGCATTTGCCTAGTGTCGGCTGAGATAGGCTCCGGCCTCCCCTCAACCCTAGTAGCATTAAGTGGTTCAGCAAATGAGTGAGAGTGTGTAAATAATTCCTGTTTTTAATTAAATGTATCAGTAAACTGATTCCATCTTTTTTTCTGCAAAGTTACAACACTGACCTTTCTTTTTAGTATCCTAATTTCATAGCACCATTGTATGTGTTCCATTACTCCCCAAACCTGCTGAGGAAGTGGAATCAAATCGATGGGTACTGCAATAGTAAGGTCTGAGGGTATAGTATGACCAAGGGGTCTGAATGAAGAATGAGGTGTGGCAGTAAATAAAGGGGTGGGGTCAGTGTTACTGCTGCATTTTAGTTACTATCTAACACACACACACACACACACACACACACACACACACACACACACATGCATGCCAGACACACACACGCACACAAAACACCACATTAATTTTTTAATTGTAATATAAAAAGTAATATATAATTTAAATAAAAACTAGATGATTAATTGATGAGAAGACAGAAATGTGCAGCGTAGAAAACTTCAGGCTACGTGTGTGTATGTGTGTGTGTTTGCTAACTTGTTGAAAAAATTATCCATATTAAATGGAGATTAAATCTGTACCTGTAATCTGCAGATCTGTGAAGCTTCCTGTTGTTTTCCTTTTAGGTCCTGACTGAATGCAGAGAGAGAGAGAGAGAGAGAGACAGAGCGAGCGAGTCGTGATGCAGTCTGTACAGGGTCTGAATGCTAATCAGAAGGCTTTTCCTCACTTATGAAAAAATTGTTCCCCACGCACGCACACACACACACACACACACACACACACGCACACACACACACACACACACACATGCGCACACACACATGCGCACACACACACACACACACACACACACTTCGCTGTGCTCAAGAGTTTTCCTTTGGGGATCACTAAATATCTGTCTAGTTGTCTTACCCTTTTTTTTTTTTTTTTTTTTTTTAACAAAAAAACTAATTCACAGAAATGACCTCACTTGAGCCTGGGACTCAAACACAGGACTTTATTACTGTGAGGCAGACATGCTAACCACTACGTCACTGCACCACCCATCAAGACATGTAGACATCAAAAACATGTGTCACTATTATTGGCACCTCTGGGAATTATATTGAACATGATGTAACTGAAGCATGTTTCCCATTTAAATTATACAAGTTTGAGCTAACTGGAGTGTGTAGAAACATTCAAGCTGTAGTCCATGACTTGCTGATTAACTGGAGAACAAATATGAACACAGCTAACAATTTGTTTTAATAACATTGCTACAACTTTGAAATAACAATTATACCATATACAATAATTATTATACCAATAACTTTAGCCCCAAAAAAACGTGGTTAAAATGTTACAGGTAACATTTTCAATAAAGGTCTCAAAAAATGTTGTTACAGTTACAGTTGCTACAGATGTTACAGTAACATTAATTTGCAAAGACTGCATACATGTACAGTATGTAACTGTATGTACTGTGGTTTCCTTTTCAGTACCTGCGTGATTCACTGACAAGGAACCAGTATGAATGTGCTCCGTCCTTGTCCCAAAGATGATTGTGATGATGCTGTACTGGGGGCCTGGATGTGTGCGGCATTTTGGCAACAACAAAACAACGTTGTGCATAGAAGTCATGCACATGTTCCTAATAAACATTACGGTTTAACAATGACACAATGTTCAGATAAGGTTTTGTGCAACCAAGCTAATCATGACCTTTTTGCAACGTCGTGATAATGTGGCACAACACTGTGCGTTAGCTGGGAGGTGAAACCGAGTGCAAACTCTCTTACTCATCCATCAACTTAGGAAAGAAAAGAGAACTCACAAAACAAATGAAGCAGATGAGTGTTAACCTTAATAAGTCAAAGAATAATTATAAAAATTGCAATTCCCCTTAAAAATGTCCTTTTCTACTTTTATGGCAATAACATCAACACAGACATACACTGGACCTGTTACAAACCTGGAATAGGGTTCAAATTAATTTTGTAGATTTTTTCAAAAACTTTTCAATTGTTAAAAAGTAGTGACAATAAGTATGGCTTTGACTAGACTAGGGCATGTCCCCATTGCAACCTGATGTGCTACAGTGGCTGAGCTGCTTTTCTGGATGATTCAGTGCAGGCTACACCAAGGAGGCGCTCTTTCACCATTTTGGTACAGCTCTTTGTGAGCTTTTTTGTGGGCGTTACTAAGTGAAAATGTGTGACTGCTGTACAGCATTTATCAGTACTATAGTAACATGAAGTGTATAAATTTTAATACACCCTCAGTCAGTAATACTAACCTCACTCTATACAATTTTTGAACCCTTAATGAGACTTCAGCCTCTGGAAAACTCTTGAGGGGTGTCTGTAGAACCCTATAACAGTGTTTTCCTGTCGGAAAGAAAGAAAACTTTCCTTTTTTTTGGATGTTTTTGGACGATTTATTAAATGTCCACCCCAGTGTGAGTGTGATGAGGTTCAGTGTGTGTGAAATCTTTACTGAGCATCAGAGAGCGCTGTTAACAAATAAATAATTCAGTGCTATCGAACTGAAGGAGTGCACACACTGCCTGTTGAAGGAAGGAGAGCATTAATCATAACACTTCTGGAACATTCTTATGTCTTCATATGAAATAAAAATATATTAAACATAACATCTGTGATTTAGTGGCATAGTGACGTTTTCTCAATGCTGTGGAAGTTAGCTGTGATGCTTTATAGTAACAAATCTAAACTACTGAGATGCTGTAAAAAAACAAACTCAGAAGAAAGCTGACTTTGCTAATCCAATCTGAGATCATACCCGAGCGTGTACAAACACAAATCACGCTTTTTTTACACTGAATAACTTAATAATGCATGGTCTGAATTTGGCAAAGCATAAAGTAGTAGGATTTTACAAATGTTTATTTCATACGAATATTTTCAAATTGAATTGTTTTTGGATAAAAACATCCCACCTCTCTCGGATGTTCCAGGATTATCCCACCAATAGCAGCCCTGACGCCTAGAGAACTATTCATTCATTTGCCGAACTGCTTAATCCTACTAGGGTCATGTGGGCAGCCAACTCTGGGCAAAGGTGGGGTACACCCTGAACAGCTTGCCAGTCCCTCACAGTGCCAACACACTCACACACACAACCGTTCATACTCACATTCACATCTAGGGGTGATTTGGAGCAGCTAATCAGCCCAATATGCATGTCTTTGGAGTGTGAGAGGAAACCGGAGCATCCAGAGGAAACCCACGCAAGCACAGGGAGAACATGCAAGCTCCAAACAGAAACACCCCCGACATGAGCCTGGAACCCGAACCCAATGAGAGAAAGAGAGAGAGAGAGAGAGAGAGAGAGAGAGAGAGAGAGAGAGAGAGAGAGAGAGTAATTACAGGGTACTTATGGTGAATTAGTGTTACTAGCTATTTAAAATGATCATGTATAACATCAGCAGATCCTTCCGGCAACATCAGTCCAGGCCCAATTTGAAATTGCGCGCGAGTGATATCATTCTAGACATGCTTCGATGCATATTGCCTTTCTGATTGGCAGTTCCAGCCTGGTAGCGACGCGAATTCATTGGATTGGCTGGGCTACATCACTGACCCGTGTAGCTTAACACATTATCAGCCAGTGCTGAGCTGCATAAAAAACACATTTCTTTTTGTTCGTAAACCAATTGAGTTGGCAAAACGTTAGCTACATGAGCCATTTTGGATTTACCCATCACGCTCATCTCTGGCAGCATTCTTGGCCTTAGAGTCACTAGAACGTAAGTTTCACTGTCTCCACAAGAGAGGTCAACCCCGCCCAACATGTTGATGTCACTTCCAGAGAAAACCTGCTAACCCCAGCAGTTCAGCACACTTATAGTAATAAAATGACCGGTTTGTGCTTTTTATGGTCATTTATATTAGAATAAGCATATGTATCACTTAACCATATTAAAAACGCACAAATTATGCTGTAAAGATGATCAATACCAGTACACTTTAAAACTTTATTTGCAAATACACAAGCACGGGCATGCTGTGAGTTCATGCTCAAATATGCATTTGCATTCTTTACTCCCTACTGACAAAAAAATAAATATCACATGATGCAATGTGTCATGATTTCATAAAGCCAGAATTTTCTAACTGTGTGTTTCTCGCATGATGTGGAATCACAAACAGAAATCTGTGAAATGTTTCTGTACACACTCTGAGGAATAAAAGACACCAAACTGTACCTTTACTTATCAGTATTATTACTCATCAAGTATCATTGCTTCAATATGCATCTTATATAGATATAAGAAACTTTAAAAAATATATTTTAATTATATCATTGTACAATTATGATTTTGTAAGAGTAAACCTTCAAAAGCACACTACACCCCCCTTTAAAGGTTAAAGATTTACACTGAAGGTACAAAAGGTTTACATCTGATGATAACAGTGTAGTGATGATGAAAGGTACAGGTTAGTACTCTAGAGTAGTGAACTACTTGTGCTGCCCTATTTGGCCGCGAGATGTCAGTCAAATACAAACACACACCTGAACTGCGTGCCCTCAAATGAGTAGATGATGTTCTGATTAAGATTCACAGAGTGTCCGGTATCACCCCTCCTCTCTTTCTGTTTCAGCAGCAGACGTGAAGGGGAATTCAGTGGAACCAATGACACAGCACTCTCGCACCTCAACCCAGGGTTTTTACAAGCCTTTGCTTTTTCTTTATTTTTAATAAATCAAACATTAAACTTCCCAGTGGTGTTGTCTTTGTGAAAAACAACAAATGTGATCTTACATATAATACACACAGTATCCCCATACAACACAGCAAACCATGGTGGAGATTAATCATTAAGATAACATGAAGGAGTGCCGTCCACAAACAGCTGGACATGTATGTTGAGTTCATTAGAGATTTACTGAATTAATTCAAGCACGGTGGCGCAGTGATTAGCACGTCCGCCTCATAGCAAGAAGGCCTGGGTTCTATTGCTCGGGGCGTTTCTGTGTGGAGTTTGCATGTTCTCCCCGTGCTTGCGTGGGCTTCATCAGGGTACTCCGGTTTCCTCCCATGGTCCAAAAACATGCACAGTAAGCTAACTGGCTTTTCCAAATCACCCCTAGGTATGAGTGTGAATGGCTGTGTGTGTTGCCCTGTGATGGCCTGCCGAGCTGTTAAGGGTGTACCCCTACTACTAATCCACGTGCCCACTGTGATCTCAGTTTACCGTCAGTGACAGTCACCTGTCGGTCTCCTTCTATCCTGTCTGAAAGTCGTAAACATTAGTTTACTCACTCAGTCACTCATTTGCTGAACCGTTTACCCCTCGTAGGGTCGCGGGAAGGCTGGAGCCTCTCCCACGCGACAACGGATGAAGGCCTGGAACACCCTGAACATCTTGCCAGACCATTGCAGGGCCAGCAAACCCACACAACCATTAACACTCACACCTAGGAACAGTCAGTTAGCCTAATATGCAAGTCTTTGGACTGTGGGAGAAAACCAAAGTGCATTGAGAAAACCCACACATGCATGGGGAGAACACACGGCAAACCCCACACGGAAACGCTTGAGGACTCGAACGCAGGGCCTTCTTGCTGTGAGGTGGACGTGCAAGCCCCTACACCACCGTGGGCTAAAAATTTGGGCTTCAGTTGTTTCGTCTCTATTCTCTATTCCCTATTCAGGGCTGTGAAAGGAACCTGAAGAATACGGAGCATATTATAATATATGCTCTATATATTATATAATATTTCTATTTTAGTGATGAGAGTCTATATTTTTGGGATGTGCTTTGTGGAATTTGTGGTGGAGTTGTGGGGTTTGGCCACTAGAGGGAGCTTGAGGCGAATAGGCTGCGCTCCATATGGAGTCATTTAGAGCAGGAGGGTTTTAATGCAGCGTGGAGCGAGTGGATTCCCCGACTCTGTCTCTCTCTGTAACTCTCTCTGTTTTCACATTTCTGTCGTGTTCAAGGTGGAAAACAGGTCGCGGTCTGGCGGATACCGTCTATAATTCGAGGTTGTTGTATCTGAAGTTTGTGCTGCAGTGTTTGTTTAGTGGAAGCAGAAGAAAGGAGATTGTGTGGCTGTAATTTCCAGCAGATAGAATCAAGAGAGGAAAAAGAAAAAGGGGGGGAAAAACAGGGGGAATGGTGTTTCTGCAGGTCAGGATTTCACTTTTAGGAACGAAAATCGATCAGGTAAGAAGTTTTATCATCCTTTCTCCTAATCTAATGAATTCTATGTGAAGGACACACACACACACACACACACACACACACACACACACACACACACACAAGGCCCATGAAAACAAAAGTTTGGAGGGTCAGACTGTTACAGCTGCTCCTTTAATGGCTTATTATCCAAAGGAATTCCACCCAGGACCCCCCAGTGAGGGTGGGATTCTCTTTGGCACCTGAGCAGGTAAGAGTGAAGAACCCTGACCCACCTGCTCAGGTGGAAATGTATGGATGCTTTGAGGGATCCTTGTGGTTCCTGATGGTCAGACTGATGGGTTCAAGTTCATAACATTAATGCATAACTGGGTTTCTGTTTTTTGTTCTTGCAGAAACTGCCATGAAAATTAAAAAAAAGGTCAGGGAGGTCTGTGTATGGCTGACCAGGTACTAGTTTGGACCCATCAGAACTTTTGGAACATGGTTCTCTGTGAACCAGCAGCTCGCTCATATGACGGCCTGCTGCTGAAACTATTCTAACCATGTAACGGCTCAGCTCCAAACATAACCACGTCTGTGTGTGTGTTTTATTCTTGGAGTGTTCTCTTATATCTTTGTGGCTGGTATATTTAGCTACATGTGGTGTTACTTATTAACCTCAAGAAAAAGATTCTTCAAAAGATTCCAAAAGATCTTTCAAGAGTTCTGATTGGCTACAGTGGCACTGTCGGCAGGGACTGTGCTCCAGTTTACTGTTTTATTTCCATAGCAAGATATTTTACATAGAATTTCAAACACGACAAAATGGAAATCTTTTCTCGAATATATCTGCCATCTTCATTTCGTAGTTATGATTGGCACTGTGGGTGGAAACTGTGATTTGATTGGTTACAGTTGCATTGTGGGCGGGAACTGTGGCTTCAGAGGTTACACTGGTGCGGGGTTAGGATGTGCAATCTGGTTGGTTGTTGGAATTGGGGCAGGAACTGCTTTGGTTCTGTTGGCATTATGGGCAGGGCAATTTATATTGGTTACAGGGGCATTGAGGCAGGAGCTGTGGTTTGATTGGATACTTTCACACTGTGGGCAGGAA
This sequence comes from Neosilurus mollespiculum, assembly GCA_030014195.1. Lineage (NCBI taxonomy): Eukaryota > Metazoa > Chordata > Actinopteri > Siluriformes > Plotosidae > Neosilurus > Neosilurus mollespiculum. The sequence continues at coordinate 26,057,780 of JAQMYF010000024.1, forward strand.
CAGGTGTTAATGGTTAAGGAAGTACAATATGATCAGCTGCTTGAAAAATGACAGAAACTTGGACTGTTTCTCAATACCAAGTTCACCAAGTATGTACCCCTGTTCTTGGGAGTATGGAATCCTCAAGTTCGACTCGGGAGAAATGATGGAAACCGCAGCGTACTTAATGCAATATACATTTGTTTCCCTTGTGGTTACCTTTGTAGTGAAGTATAATCACAATAAAATGAAGTAGACAAGTCTATCTTTTGTCGTTTCATTTTAAGTTATTCATTCATTCATTCATTGGTTTGCAGAGCCACTTAATACTATTAATGTCCTGAGGAGGCTGGAGCCTATCTTAGCTGACACTGGGTGACGGCAGGGTACACCCTGAACAGCCCGCCAGACCATCGCAAGGCAACACACAACTATTTACTCTCTCATCTAGGGGCAATTTGGAAAGTCCAGATAGCCTAATGTGCATATCTTCGAACTGTGGGTGGAAACTGGAGTACCCAGAGGAAAACCCATAAAATTCACATAGAAGAGCCCGGGACCTGAACACAGAACCTTCTTGCTGTGAGGTGGACGTGCTGATCAGTACACCACAGTGTTAAAGGTAAATATTAATAAATATTACTAAATTAATATTCAAGATGAAAAGCCAATGGAGGGATAAAGATTGTAGGAGATTGTTGTTATGAATGTCAGCAGTTGTGTTGGTCAGGAGACACAAAACAAATAAAACTATGAATGAAAAACAAAACTGGACATAAACTACACAATTATGTTGGTTGGTGTGAAATGCATTCTGGTCCAGACTCCGCAGATGTCACCACCCGATGCATCCCTGTGAAAATGGAAGGAGCAACAACACATCCGGGTATTCAAGCTGTACATGGCTTGATGTGAACTTTGAATTGGAACAGTACTTGAGCTATGAATGATGACGTTTCACAAGTCGGCAAGAAAGAAAGTACCAACAAGAACGTAAATTGAGAGCCTGTTTGCTAGGCATTGTGGGTAGGACTAAGAAATTTTTTTGTTTGTTTCCATGGCATTAAGGTGGGAGTTGTGGTTTCATCAAATAGTGTCATTGTGGGTGGGGACAGGTTTAAATGGAAACTACAGGTGGGAACCTTGGTTTGATTAGTTAGTGACGTCGTGTGCAGGGACTGTGACATTGATAAAAGAACACAGCGTTTCATGTGGTTTTACTTGAAGCTGATCAGCAACTTATCATCTCCTAACAATTCAGCACTCTTGAAACCAGTGCAACCTCCAGCTCTTCATTCCAGGTTACACTTCTTTACAATTTAATTTGTTCTGCTCATATCGTAGCTTTTGAAACAATATTTACCCACAAACATGCAGCCTTGGTTGCTATGCTTACAGCGTCTTTTTAACAAGCTGCATGTGTGGTGTTCAGCAACACGACGATCAGGTTTAGGTTTCGTGTAAAAACTCCATTGTCTCCACACACGTTTTGGATTTGATCTGTTTAGAAAGTTGGGAGATGGTGAAAGTGTTACCAGTTGTGTTCCTCAGCAGGATGAAATAGTGGAAACTTTTGAAAGACTTTCGTTTAGGGTGAGGTTTTTCTGGAGGAGGTGCTTCGTCCCAGATATTACAGATTCCATGGAACCAAAATAAAGCACAGTAGAGCAGCTGAGAGCAGCTGAGAGGAGCCGAGAGGACCTGAGAGGGGTCAGGAGTTAGGTGCTAGCGAGTGCCCTGAGGCACCAAACTGGCCTTTTAGTCATCTTAAAGGTTGCACTGGGATGGGGACTGTGGCCTGATTGATTATTGATTGGTTAAATACTATGGTGGGAAACAGGGGTTTTGATTGTTTATAGGGGAACTATAGGCAGAAACAGTGGTTTGATTGGGTACAGTGGCACTGTGGGCGGGAACAGGGGTTTAATTGGTGTTTCCATTAACCTGCTGAATGCACAATTTGAAATTGCATGCTAAAAAATGATGGAAACATTACTTTGAATAAAAAAAAGTTTTTATGCAGTGGTTAAGATGATTTTGAAAAGAAATTGAACAGAACACATGTTTTGCTCATTTAAATTATGTGACCTCAAGAGAAAATGGAAACGCTAGCTTTCTGAAAATGAGCGCACTGTAAGGGATGTCTCTTAACACCTAGTACACCCAGATTTACTCACATAACATCACTTAATGGAAACATAAATCATTCGCAATTGCTTTGTCAGATTGTTGAAAATACTGCATCGATTTTGCCAAAACTGCGGTGGAAACCCTAGTGGTATTGTCGGTGGGAACTCGTTTCATTATCTTATATGTTAACAATGCAGAAGGTACTATGATGCGCCAATTTTCATTGCGTAGGAAGTTGTATGTGTGTTTGTCTGGCCACAGTCTACGAGAGCACACTTGGTCGTAGTAAGTTATTACCTTTTGTGTGAGCTGCAATACTGTTAATGATATTATTACTAGACATTTTCATACTAGACTTACAGAAATTATCCTAAAGTAATATTATGATCGTCATTACATTTACATAGACAGGAACTTTCCAGTTGGTCTAACGCCGGGATCTAATTAGATCATTACTTCATCTTCAAGTTAGACAAAGCATGCGTGTGTCCTAAGACTCAAAAGAGGTAAGTTTTTAAATTTAAATTTCTCCCCTAATGACATAGTAACTAATGTAATGACAATTATAATTTTGTTAGTAGTATTAGCAAACACACGTCATTGAGGTAATGTAATGTAACCTAATGTTAGGTCCTATTATACAACAACAAGGATCTGATATTGTATATGCCACCAGTTGGTGCCATGTGAAAGGTCAGTGAACAGTGTGTTTGCTGCACCAGTCATTGATTAGAGTGATGTCGTAGGGCCGTGGTTTGATTGATTACAGTAGTTTTGTGGGCGGGGTTGCGGTTTAATTAGTTATAGTGGTATTGTGGGAGGGGCTGTGGTTTGATTGATTACAGTAGTTTTGTGGGCGGGGTTGCAGTTTAATTAGTTACAGTGGTATTGTGGGAGGGGCTGTGGTTTGATTACAGTAGTATTGTGGGCGGGGTTGCGGTTTAATTAGTTCCAGTGGTATTGTGGGCGGGGCTGTGGTTTGATTGGTCAAAGTGGTGGTATTGTGGGTGGATAACTTGCTATCAGACATGCATAGTACGAAAATACACAAGTTGTCTGGATGGAGTTTCATGTTAGCCCTGTTGGCACCTCTGTGAGAAGATCTGTAAGTCTCACTGGGACATGCTTGTGACTTTGGATGTTATAAATAACCTGCCCTTGACCTTCATGAGAGAAACACACACAGATTAAGATCACTTAGACACACCCACACACAGTGCTGGAGTTATAAACATATGAACATAATTAATGTAATACAGATGAAAGGGTTATAATTGGAAACTAGAGGGCACTCATAGAGCATAAGGTACTTCTGCCAGGCACAAACAGATTATTATAACTTGGTATAGTTATAATGAATGTCTCTCTCTAGTGGGTGCAGATGAACATTTTGCCCCATTTTAAAAATAGGGATTTTTATTTGGAATTTCTGGATTTTTGATACCATGCACAGATCACCTCCAAAATCTAATGGGTCCCTCTCGGTACCAGGCCAACCCCTCTGCCAAGTTTGATGAAAATCAGATTGGTAGTTTTTGCATAATTCTGCTAAAAGAAAAAAATCATTTAATAAATGCTTGTTATAAAGCCAGTCATCAGTCAGTTAGTCATCTTCTTTCGCTTGATCTGAGGGCGGGTTAAGGAGGCAGCAGCCTAAGCAGTGAGGTCCAGACATCCCTCTTCCCAGCCACTTCCTCCAGCTCTTCCGGGGGGACACGGAGACGTTCCCAGACCAACTGAGAGACCTAGTCCCTCCAGCGTGTTCTGGGTCGACCCCGGGGTTGGACATGCCCGAAACACCACACCAGGGAGGCATTCGGGAGCATTCTAAACAGATGCCCGAGCCACTTCAACAGGCTCCTCTCAACGTGTAGAAGCAGCGGTTCTACTCCAAGTTCCTCCTGGATGACCGAGGTTCTCACCCTATTTTTAAGGGAGAGCCTTGCCACCCTAAGAAGGAAGCTCATTTCAGCTGCCTGTGTCTGCGATCTTGTTCTTTTGGTCACTGCCCAATGCTTGTGACTATAGGTGAGAATGAACGTAAATTGACTGGTAAATTTAGAGCTTTGCCTTTCGGCTCACCATGATGGAGCTTTGCAGCAGAGGCTGCACCGATCCGCCTGTTGATCCCACCCCTCCATTCTTCCCTCACCTGTGAACAAGACCCCGAGGTACTTGAACTCCTCAGCTTGGGGCAAAACCTCCTTCCAGACACTGAGGGTGCGTTCCACCCTTTCCGGTTGAGAACTTCTGACTTGGAGATGCTGATTCTTATCCCGGCTGCCTCACACACAGCTACGAATCGCTTCAGCGAGAGCTGGAGGTCCCACCTTGATGAAGCCAAATGGACAATGTCATCTGCAAAAAGCAAAAAGAGATCCTGTGGCCACCAAACCAGAACCCCTTAATGCCTTGGCTGCGCCCAGAAATCCTGTCCATAAATATGAACAGAACCGGTGACAAAGGTCAGCCCATGCGGAGTCCAACCTTCACTGGAAACGAATTCGACATGTTACCAATGCGGACCAAGCTCTGGCTCCGGACCGAATGGCCTGTAGCAACGGGTCCGGTACACCATATTCCTGGTGCACACCCCACAAGATAGCCTGAGGGACACGGTCGAAAGCTTTCTCCAAGTCTACAAAACACATGTGGACAGGTTGGTCAATGCCCCCTTCCATGACCCCTCCAGGATCATGTAGAGTGTGTAGAGCTGGTCGTGAGTGCTGCTGCAGGGACGGAAACCATATTGTTCCTCCTGAATCCCAGGTTTGACCAGCAGTCGGATCCTCCTCTTCAGTACTTCTGAATAGACTTTTCCGGGTAGGTTGATGATTGTAATGCCACGATAGTTGGAACACACCCTTCGGTCCCCTTTTTTAACAAGGGGAACTACCACCCCAGTTTGACAATCCAGAGGAACCGCCCACGATGACCATGCAATGTTGCAGAGACGTGTCAACCAAGACAGTCCTACAACATCCAGAGCCTTGAGGTATTCAGGGTGAATCTTATCCACCCTTGGAGCCCTGCCACCGAGGAGCTTTTTAACAACCTCGGCGACCTCCTCCCCAGTGATGGGCGGACCCCCTCCTGAACCCCCAGGCTCTTCCTTTTCCACAGAGGGCGTGTTGGTGGGTAGTTTAAGAAGCCTTTAATAAATTCCTTGGTTCGGATTGTAATCTGGACCTGCTCTTAAATGTTGCAGGTTCTTGCCAGGCCCATGCCCTCTCCCTCCACCAAGTTCAGTAGATCTTGCATAATCCTTCTAACAGACAATCAGACAAACAAACATATGCTGGTGAATAAATAAGCTCCTCTGCAGAGCTGTTGCTTGTAGATTTTTTTTTTTGTGGCTGTATAGTGACTGTGGGTGTGGCCTATTCACATTTAAATCCCACTTTGAAATAGCGGGAGAGATAATATATGTATATATTTATCCAATAAAGCTAACTAGTTAATCAAGCTTTAAATACTGCTCTGATCAGTACAGCAGCTGCTGCTGCTGCTGCTGCTGTTGATTTATATGATAATGGCATGGTTTGTTGAAACAGAGTTACTGTTTTTATTTTCCTGTAACTGCACATCGCTAATGTTTTAGTATTTAATGTTAAAACACTTAATGTTTTTTTTTTCCTTTATCTATTACTAGTTACAGTTACTGTTGTGAGATCTGTGAAATGAGTAAGGCTTTTCAGTCATTATTTGAGAGCAGAGTGCTTACCCCTTAATAGTTAGTTTATACGTCAGGCTGCAATGATGTAATGGTCAATCTCAGTTGGAATGAAATGGCACTAGCTCCGCCCCCACGCCGCTCTCACTGTCGACTCATTTAGTGTGTGAAAGACTGGCCTTTGTGTATTTGTGAAGTGAGGCACTTATGCTGAAACACTTGGCTTGTGGTTTAATATAGGACACAAAACAGATGATTGTGTCTGTGTGTGTGTGTGTGTGTGTGTGTGTGTGTGTGTGTTCCAAAAGGAAATGAGGAGGATAAACTGGACCCTCCGTTACATGCAAACCTGGTGTGTTAGTCATGTATCAGTGTTATATTTTAGCCAAAAATTTTATCTGCATTTGCTTTTCTGTAGCTGTTCTGATTGTTAGCTCAGTGGATAAGGGAGAACTTTACACAAACATGAAACTTCCCCCTTATTTCAAAAGTCAACCTAGACATGCTAACATGGCTATTAAGTAATCCCAAACCAGTTTCAGATCTCCAGCGATGTTACAGATTTCCTGACCTTGTTCAGGATGTGTTCCCAAACTTTAGCTCATGAGACAAATTTGCTGTATTCTCCTGTTTGTCTGTTTTATTTTATTGATTAATATTCTTAATGATTGATTGATGATGGAATTTAAAACAGATATTGTGTGCTAATGTTTTGAAATAGAATAGACCAAGGTATTCACGGATTTAAAAAGAACTGCAGGTGCCGCTGCTACTCAACTGCTTTATCGACCAATCACCAGCTTCATCACCGGCTCCCGCCACATGTGATGTGTTTCTGTTTGTCTTGTGTGTTTTTTTTTTCCTTTTCTCCTTAGTGATATCATATGGTATGCTGAAGTCACTGAATTGTAATTTGTGCATTTATAACTGAACCATGCAGAAAAAAAGATCCATCGTGTTACAGAAACCACCATCTTGGACAAGAGGGATTGTTTTATTTACCCATGCAATCCTGTGTAGCCTCTTAGGCTCCACCTACCACAATTTTGACAATATATTCATTGTAGAGGAAATTTGGCAGTGAATAATAAATACATATTCAGTTGAATTGTAAATATGTAAATACTCGGTACACATTGTACTCTGAGTTTCATAATGATGTGTTTTCACAGAAAGAGTTTTGCATTTACCTTGTCGAATTAATCTAGTAACCTCATGCATTAACCTCAAAACCTCAGTACAAAATACATAAACCCATCATCTATAGAAACTGGACATTTTTCATGTGTACCCTTTATTTCTTAGCGAAACTATTCCTCTTGAGTGAGTGAGAGGGGCTGGGAGACAGAGACTGAGAGAGTCTGTGCCTCAGGCTCAGCATCTGACAGACAGAGAAAAGGACAGACAGACACAGAATGACAGACACACTCTGATGAACAGAGACACAGACGGATAGAGACATGGACAGAAAGAGAGAGAGAGAGAGAGGTAGATAGAGACTGAGAAAGAGACAGGAAGAGAGAGAGAAACAGTGGACGAAAGACACACAGAAGGAAAGACAGCTATAAAGACAGAGGGAGACAAAGACAGAGAGAGGTAGACAGACAGGACGACAGAGAGTGACACACACACACACACACACACACACACACACACACACAGAGTCAGACAGAGATTTTTCCTCGCTCTCCTCTCGCATTCTGAGCGAGTTCCACACATTCCACATTCTGTGGTCTTTGGCTGCTGGCAGCATGGAGAGGTTGGTTTTGCCGTTTATTTCTAGGAGTCTCTTTCTGCTGCATTTAGCACAGAGTTTCTCTTAAAACTCCAACAAAAAAACCTGCAGTGTTTGATTAAAGAGCTCTTACTGAAATTGGCTCTTAAGTATGATGGTTATCAAAAACACAGCCTGTACAGATACTACACCTCAAAGAGGAGTTACTGGAAAACAGAAGAGTGTAACGAATCACCTAATAATTAGTTGTCATCATATGAGATTAGCGTGCCACAGTGTTACTGATAACCTTGCTAACATTATGCTCTGTGTGTAAAATATATTTGCATAATTATAGATTTATAAAATTGAAGAAACCCTTAGCCATTGAAGGCAACACTGTATCAACACAAAGATATAATAAATGCATTAAAGTTTTGTGGTATGTGACAATTTGTTAGTTAGCAAACTAACTTGGCTAAACAGGTGTGGTGGCGTCCCAGAGATGATTTGAGATGATTTGATTTTAGAATGTCAGGGTCATAGGACCATTAAGGCCATGAAGGTCAGAGCAGCATTACAAAGTTTTGGAGAAAGAGTGCTTATAACTTTGAAATGAGTGCTGATCGCCATGCTGTTACTGTGGAACACTAATAGGGAACCATTTATGGACAGCTATCTTTGATCTTGAGTGACCTTGAAAGGTCAAATCCCAGCCAAACTTTCAGACGAGAGAGGTTTTTCACTAATATGGTCATGTCTATGTACTATAGAACTTCTCATAAGACAAACATCAAGTGAAACCAGCTCCCATATAGGGCCTATTTACTACCCTACACTCTATGAGTAACCCTCTAGTTTAATTTGTGTTTAACTTGTTAGTCCTAAGCCCAATTCACTTCTTGGAACAAATTGTCTAAAACCGATCATTCCATAACAGTGCCTTACCGTTTTTGTTAGTTTTGTTTACTTGCCTCCTTCAAAATGGATACAGACTTAGCTGTAGCCAATTTATTGACAGCGAGAGCCAAACCAAAAAAAAAAAAAAAGTCATGAACAAGATGTAGATTTGTGTTGGGGTGTATTGTGGAGCAGAGAGACTTTATTGGTGAAGGTTTTTTAAATTTTATCTTGTGTTGCAGCTTCCTGGAGCATGTTCTCTCTCTCAAGATGCATGATTGCACAGCTGAAATCCTGTCACGTTCTTCAAAGTCTCACCCTTCTCTTTCTCCCTCTCATTTCTTTGGCCTCCTTCAGTGAAAACTGCTCAAATTATTGCTCGTTTTATTTTTTGTGCTGTGTGTTAACTTTTGTAAACAGACTTTTTCCGTAACGATTTTCAAATTCCATTGAAGAGAATTTCGGGATTGGCTTTACTGATACTCCGTAATAAGGACCCCCCAGAACACTGCTGTCTTCACTTTGCCTTCCCAATTACCAAAGGGACAGACTTAATTCTGGGAACACAAACTCTATTCAAACCCACTGAGTAATTATTTATAACAATGTATTGTGTGGGCTGAACGTCTGTGCGATTGTGTTTTATAAGTGATTATTGGTACAGGCCTAGTCATGTCTGAGACAATGATTTGATCTAATGTGCATGTTTGAGATATAAACCCTCATTTCCACAGTGCAGTGGAAAACCGCAGATGTTTTAGTGTTCAGTTATTCTTTTCTTTCCTTTCTCTAAGCACTGAAATGTCCCAGTCTTCTCTGGAGGAGTAGAAACACACTCCAGACCAGAACCCCACCAGTGGCTAATGAAATTCAGGCTAAATTCTTGTGTTGCATCCTTGTACAGCATGTCATTTATCTTGTTTCTTGTGTTGTGCGTTCAGTGTTGGTTGCATACATTCTCATAGTAAAAGTATAAGCTAAGATTAGAGACTCATTGAGTTTACAGTAATATCAGAAACTTGCGTTGAAAGTTTACACTGATTTTAGACTTATGTTGAAAGTGTACATTAATGTTGGAGACTTGTACTGAAGCTTTACATTAGTATTAGAGACTTATGTTGAAAGATTACCTTAATTGTAGACACTTGTTTAAACTTGACAATTTTAGACACTCTTTTTAAAAGTTTACATTAATTTTAGACTTACGTTGACAGTTTACATGCATGGTAGAGTCTTGTATTGAAACTTTGCCAATACTAGTGACTCTTTTAGAAAGTTTATATACATTATAGGGCCTCATGTTGAAATTTTAAATAATTTAGAGACTTTGAATCTTTACATAAAATTTCAACTTATTTAAAGTTTACAATAATCTTAGAGACTCATTAAATGTGTGTATTAATTTTAGACACTTAGTTAAAATTTTGTACTGATTTTAGAAACTCTGAAAGTTTACATTAATTTTAGACTCAAGTTAAAAGTTTATATCAGAAACTTACAGTATGTTGAAACTTCACCTTATTAGAGACTCACATTGAAAGTTTGCAATAATTTTCATGACTGAGCATGCATCAATACTTTTAATGAGGTTGCACTGATTTTGTATTGCCATCATGCATACTTAGCTTAATTACATTTAACAGCATTATTATGTATACTTTCCTATGTTCACTGTAATATTACCTCATGTTTCATTTTATATGTTATTGTGCATGGCTATTTTTTGTTTACACATCTGCAAGATTAAGCCATTTCTCTCAGTGTGAAGACGAGCTTGTCTCTCTGCAGTCCTGACTTCATATGACCTTTATTACACAGTGTAATTTATTTATGAATGAGTCATATTGTATATGCTTTGAACGGATAGAATTGTTCCTTTGTCAACTTTTAATTCAGCTGCCGCAGTCTGATAATAGACAGTGCGCGTGTGTGAGAATTTTTATCTGATTTATTTATTCACAGAAATTATGATTATTTTGCACAAAAGCGTGTGTTTAAAGCTCTGTGCTGGCCCCATCTGAGCACGTGCACACACATGCATACACTCCCAAGTGCACACACACACACACACACTCACACACATGCACACACTCACACTGCCTGCCAGAGGAGTTATTTTTATCACACAGATCACAGGGGGATATTACACTATAAACTCCAAAGACAGAACTCAGGACAGATCATCACTAATGCTAAATTGAGAACCTTTACAGACATTAACACTACACACACACACACACACACACACACACAGACGCACGCACAACTCGGCTGTTGATGGGCAAACGCATTTGACCTTTAGTGAACTGTGAATGGTCCTGGGCGGAGAACACAACACTCTTTGTGTGAGTGAACATCTGCGTGTTTAATGGAGAGGTGTGTCTGGTCTATTTCCTTTCCCCACACACACACACACACACACCCTCCTGCAGTTAGCCGAAGTGATGCTTACATTGATTTTGACTTATTAATGATTGTATTATTAAGTCAAATCTCTAGCACTGCTCGACTGGTCCCTCCTTCTACCAAGGGTCAAGGGAGAAATTTATCTAAACTATTCTCTGTTTTGGCTCCAAGGTGGTGGAATGAACTTCCTCTGGATGTTCGGACAGCTGAGTCACTGGGTATCTTCAAACGATGGCTGAAAACCTACCTTTTTCGGCAGTACTTAGACACACACACACACACACACACACACACCAAAAAATAAAAAATAAATAAAATACCTGCACACAACACCTATCCACTGAGCTCTTGACTGATGGTATACTTAGTCGGTGTCCTGACGAACCAGTATAAGAATATTTTCACTAATAATGACTTTAAATCACTTCTGTAAGTCGCTCTGGATAAGAGCGTCTGCTAAATGCTGTAAATGTATTATTATGAAATATTGTTATATTTATATTGTAATGATTGAGAGAGGAAGAGAGATTTTTTAAGCCAGTCTGTTAATCAGATGTTTGAAAATACATTTAAATCAGTTAAAGAGTCGGTATGATAGTTTAACAGAAGACACAGAGGTAACGCCTCCCTCTCTATGATTAGCAAGAATAGCCACACACTCACTATTACTGAACCAGTAACCATGCTTTCTTTAATGTGCCTGACAGACCACATAGCCACACCTCATTCATTATGACACTATGACAGTCAGAGAGGCCACACCCTGTTATTAATGGATCATGGCCACACCTTCATTACAGTCAACAGAGCCACACCTTCACTGGAATGTATAGAAATGGACACTACACCTTTCCCCTGGGGCTGAGAGGCCACACTTCCTCTGTGACTGGCAGTTATTTTGAAACTTTGATCGCTGCTGCTAAACATGTATTTGGATCATTCCATAAAATTTCAATCAAATTTTTTAATAATGAAACCTGGGGATTTATTATTAATTTTGGATTAGTGTAAAAGACTAGATCAGCTTTCCAACTCGCATTTATGAGGGAAAATCCCGTATTATATCAGAGGAGAGATTTTTATGTGGGAAATCAACGTTGAATTAGTGATTCCAGTTGAATAAAGAAAATACAATTATATAAATAATAATGCAATCTATACAGTTCACTGAGTGAATTGAATAGATTACTGCATAGCCTTACACACACACACACACACACACTTATATATATGTGTGCATGTGTGTATA
>JAQMYF010000024.1:26121598-26132577 GCA_030014195.1 Neosilurus mollespiculum
GCAGAGTACACCCTGGACAGCTCGCTAGGCCATCGCAGGGCAGAAACACGCTGACGGCTATGCAGCCTCCTCTTGACAAAAATCAGCAGTGGTTCTTTTATATGCCTCTCACCACAGACAGAGAGAGACATGGCCGGCATTTGATAACCCAGTTAGCTGCACTGGGGGGACAGCAGTGACAACCCACTAATAGTGGGGCTTGAACCCACGACCTTGGGATCAGCAATCCAGCACCCTACCACCAGGCCACCACTGCCCAAATATCAGTGACAGAAAAAGGATAATAACAGTAGAAAATACCAAATGTTTACAAAAGACAGAGACACACAGATAAAAAGACTCAGAGAGAGAGAGAGAGAGAGAGAGAGAGAGAGAGAGAGAGTACATTTTATCTGTGCATTGTTCGGTGTCTAATAGCTAAAAGAGTACACACACGGCCGGAAATGGAACGTGTTCTTGATGATGATAAAACGCCCGCCAGCTCAGTGAGACCATCTGTTTCAGTCAGTGACATCATATGAGAATTACAGACCGAGCTGCAATACTGTGGACACACACACACACACACACACACACACACACACACACTCATGCACTTCGAATCTCCTCTCAGAACTGGATCTACCATCATATATGGATTAAGGCTCTTTCTAAAGGCAGAGCTCCAGATCGATATCTCTATTGATAATGTCCGAGGCTGGTATTATAATGTGATGTAATATAATGTCTTAGTTTATTTGCCTAACGAGTTCTTGTTCCATGCTGCTGTTCATGTTTTTTGTTGTTTTGCTTGACGAAATCACCACCATTGATCATTACCATTTTTGGTATAAATGTTGGGACTGTGTAACTACTCAAGCCTATTGATTTTCATCGTAGTGTGGTATCCAATATGGCCACCACAGCTGCCAACTTGAGTTTGCGTTCCTCAAAAACTGTATCACCAATTATCACCATTTTTTGGTGTCGATCTAGGGACTGGGTATACCTTTTATAATGTGGTACATGATCTGATTACTGCCCGCTTTGCAGAACTTTATTTTAACTTCTTTTAACCTTCAGTTCAGGGCAATCTTCTATAATGTTAAAAAAAAAGAAAAAATGTAAAAAAAAAAAAAAAACAACCAAAAAAAAAACAATTAAAAATTGTTTTTAAAATTAAAGTATAAATATTTATTTGTTTGTTTACTTATGACAGCACACCAGCTGAAACAGTGCTCTACATAAAAAGAAAACATTTCTAATGTTGTGATGCTCCAGAAAACGAAACCCCTGATTTTACAGAATTTTAATTTATATTACATTTGTCTTTGCAGATGTTCCGGATGCGAGTGTGTGTCGCTCCATTTCTGCGACCTTGCTGCCCGAGTTCGAGTCTGTTGGTGATGGAGACTCACTGTTAGGTCCATCTTCAAACAGGTCCACCGTCTTCAAAAAGGTGTGTGTGTGTGTTTTTTTTTTTCCTTTATTGGCACCATCTCTGTTTATTTTAATTAGCGCATGTGGTTTTTCTCTCCTCCCTCCATTAACACTTCGCTATTTCACAGAAAACACACTGGCGTGTTGCTTTGGTGTCTCTGGCAGATAAGCGTGTTATATAACATGAAGCTATACACACTCCACTGTCCTGGATTCATGTCTTTCTGCAGATTGGGATTTGGGAATACCGATCAGAAATGGGGTTCGTGTTTGAGTATTCTGGTCTTCATCTGAAGATGGGGTTAGGGGAGTGCTGGTGCTGATTCTGGTATACTTGGTCGGGATGATTATTTTAGAGTACTGGTCAAGCATGGATGTACGGAGCAAAAACAGTGACATAAAATTTGTGAATACTGGTTTAAATTTAGATTTGGCTGTAGTGCCCCAGATTTGGATTTGGTAATACCAGTCTGCATTAGGAATTGGGAATACTGGTCCAGATGTGGATTTGGGAATGCTGCTCCAGACTGGGGATTTGGGAATACTAGTCCGTCTTGGGGTTTTAGAATCGCCGGGCCAGACTGAGATTTTGGAATCCCGGGGTTTGGAATCCCGGGCCAGACTGAGCTTTAAGAATACCGTTGCAGATTGGGATAAGGAAGTACTGCTCCGGATTGGGGTGAATAACAATTGAATCCTTTATACATTCTCTCTTTCAGAATGAGGACACATTCACCCTCAGCAGTGGAATTTCCATGAGTAAATCCATTTCTGTAGATGACTCATCCATCAAGCACACTGAGGAAGAGGAAAAGAAAGATCGGCTGACAGAGGTTCTTGAGCGTTCTGCTGTCCTTCGCTCTGCTAGCCGTTCTCAATCTCCATCCCGAAGACACAGCTGGGAACCGAGCAAGAATCACACTGGTGAGACGGACATGGGCCGGCGCAGGTAATAAAGTGTCCATTAAGCATGTGTGTGAAAACACTATATACACACATGTATAATGCACTCTGAATCATCAACAAATGCTTATAAAACAATCTATAGTAATAAGTATAGTACTGTAATAACGCTTATTACACCACATGAGAATGATCTATATGTGTGTGTATGTATATATGTGTATGTGTGTGTGTGTATAGTGTGTTTGTGTGTGTATATATATATATATATGTGTATGTATGTATGTATGTATGTATGTATATGTCAATAAATACCTGATGACGTAATACTGCTTATAATACACTTGATGTTTATAGTAACTCTAGAAAGGTTCTCCAGTTTGTAATAATGCTTATAAGTAGTACGGACACACTGCTTGATTTTCCCCCCAAGGTATGAATGGTAGTATCTGCACTGCTTTGTGATCAGTTCCGAACAGAAGCAGCTCTCATAGTTTTTATTTCAGGCCGACATTAACATTTCAGGTCTTAACACTTACAAATGTAAACTTTATTTTATGTTATATTTAATTATTTTCATCTGACTAATCCATCATCTATTAACTCAAGTGCTTGATTTCATTACTACAGCTGATTACAGTGCATTCTTTCATTTATTTACTGATTTTCATAACTTTTATTCACATCATCCACATCTTTCTCTCTCTCTCTCTCTCTCTCTCTCTCTCTCTCTCTCTCTCTCTCTCTCTCTCTCTCAACCATTCATTCCATCCATTTGTCTATCCTGGTTCAGTTTGGTGCAGGGTGAGGCGGCAGAAAAGTCAACAGGTCACAGGAGAAGGTACAGACAGTTGATTTGACGTTCTTACCGTTTAATGATTAACATTTGAAATTAAACAATAACATACAAAACAAACATTCATCACATAATGTTTAGCATTTAGCATTTGTTCTGCATATACACTGTTATGCTCAGAGAGGACCATTTTATACGTCACTTAAGCAACATTACACCACAGTGCTTCAGTGAGCACTGGATCGTGATTGGTCTGAACAGAAGGTGTTGACTAATTTCCTGTAACAGCAGCTCAGACTATTGTGCAGGTTTATTTTAAGTGTTATATTAATGCGTTTGTGATGATGTGTTAGAATTTCTATAGTAACAGCTCCTTCATAGTAACATCCAGACGTATAAATCATTTTTTTTTTTAAGTTTATAAGTGTTGATGTGGTGACGTGTACTTTATTAAACATTTATGGAAGGAGTCTCCAGTTTCAGTGCTTCATAACAGAATATAATGAGTAATAAAAATCTGTAATAACATGAAATAACTAACATTACATACTGCTAAAACCATCCACCTCTCTTGCGCTCTCTTTCTTTCTGACTCTTTATTTCTGTCTGTCTCTCTTTTGCTCCATTCATCCCTCTCTAACTTTCTAACCCAGTATGAGCTGGTGTCCATCACATGTTCCTCGCTCTGAGATGGAGGAGATGAACTCTAGAAGGTAAACATCAGCACTTTCTTCCACCACTTCAGACCAGAGTGTCTGTGGCTCTCTATTGAGTGATAAAGAGATAGAGATAGAGAGACCACACTTCCTCTTCTGGACCTGATATACTGCACTTGCACTTCCGTTTAACACTTGATGTTACGGATGTGCTATTAACACACACACATTTCTGTTCAGTCATCTACACTGTTCAGTAAAAGCTTCTATTTATCATTAAACACAAACTGCTCATTAACAATGACTAATATACTGATTTTTATCTCCGAGCCTCAGGACAGGTAAGGGCTAATGTTACATGACTGCTGTTTGCATTAACTAAGTAGGTTTTGTGAAATGATTGTCTCTAAGATCAAAAGGGTTAAGGTTAATTAGCAATGCTGATAAACATACAATAAACACTACAGTTGTTTTTGTTATTGTTATTTATAACAACAACAACAATAATACTAATGCATATATTGTAAGTGTAAACATGGGAGCAGTGTGATCTGATTGATCAGCTATTAAGATTTAAAATCATTATTCCGAGTGGATGATGATCTAATATAAAAAATGGACATAGTTGGTGACACTTACTTGGAGCAAGCATCATCACTCTTTAAATGGGAAAAATAAACCATAAAAATTAGGCTTGAGTTTGTTTTTCTTTGCGTTTCAATGTAGTATATATTAAAACACCTTTGTGGAGTTTGAAGCACGGAGCTCAACTGACGTGCCACAGTGTCATTGTTAAAATGTGTCAAAATAAACTATAAAAATCCCGTTTTATTTTTCTAGTGTTTGTTTCTGTGTAGTATATACTAAAACTCTTAAAGAGAGTTAAAGATATACTGCACCTCATCATGTTTACCCTGCAGCGCTCACCTGTGTGCGTCATGATGTAAAACAAACAAACAAACAAAAACCCTTAATATCACATTTTATCAGGTTATTTGGTTTTGTTCCTGTGTAGTATATACTAAACCAATAATTTCTCTCATGCTCAGTGGAAGCCACTGAATTGAATTGTCCCTGAGATGAAACTTTGATATGTGTGTGTGTGTGTCTGTGTGTGTGTGTGTGTGTGTAGTTACAGTCTAGAGGGTTTGGCTGCTGAGGACGAGGTGAAAATGCCGAGCATTCGACACTCCACACAGGTGTCCATGATGGAGAGAGAGGAGAGAGGATCACTCGCTTCTCTCACTGAGGAGGAGAATGAGAGCAATATGGGGGATAACAGCAGCTTAGACAGCCAGGTATACACACACACACACACACACACACACACACATTAATAATGAAATCTAAATCTGTAAGGATGCCTTTGAGAGCAGTTGCTTATAAAGTGTGTGTGTGTGTGTGTGTGTTCACAGAGATCAGTTCAGGACGTAGGATCCGGTTTCATTCCTCCTCACACACTCACCAAATCCATGTCCATGTCAGCAATCAGTCCAAGAGATCTGGATGGTGAGTGTGTGATGGTGTATGCTTCTTGACTCCACCCTCCTTCTCTTCTTCTCCACATTGACTTGAGTCTTGACTTCCTCGAAGCATTGTGGTCATGAGCATCAGTAGGCAAAGTGCGCGAGCGTGTGTGCTACCTGTCTCGTGTTTACACTACGATACTTTCAGGAAACTTCACCATGAGAATGCCGCTGGTAATCTTCCCTTTCCCCACAATAAAAGAGTAATTTAACCAAAAATTAAATAAATGCACACAGTTTTCGGCTTTGTTTAATGTTCAAATGTGTTCAGCTTTGCTGGCTGATGATAATGTAGCTAGCAATTTATAGAAGCTCATACCTAACAGTTTAGCATCATCCGGTTCAGCTGTAGCATAAGCTTAAATTAAAGTAAAAACAGAACGAAAATCATTAGTATGTGTGCGTGACAATGGAACTTGCTGTAAATAAAACAGAATGAATGAAAGAAAGAACAAGAATGGAAAGGACAAACTGAAAGTGTATAGAAATTTATTCGTCACATACAAAACCATACACAGTGCAATATGTAGTGAAATGCTTATGACTCTCCTATATTTGAAGAAAAAAATTAAAAACTATCAATGTCAAGAGAAAAAAAGAGATTATTAACAGAAACTATTTGAAGGACTACCAATAGTCGAATATAAATATAAAATAAAAAACAGAGATGTAGTGATGATAAATAATACAGGATGTTAAGTGTCAGTGCAGTATGCACACAAAGATGTCCAGTGATTGTGGTTGTTGTGTGTACAGAGTGCAAGGTGTACAGGGAGTGAAATTTGTGTGTGCAACAATCAGCTGAGGTGGAATGTAATGTTCATGGGTAGCGTAGGTCTACAAAGTCCAGGTACTAGTGTTCTGGTTGAGGGCCCGAATGGCCTGCGGGAAGAAGCTCCTCCTCATTCACTCTGTTTGCTTTCAAGGAACAGAAACGTTTCCCGTCAGGATGCTTGCAGTGGTGCAGGTGTAGAAAGTCTTTAGCACCCTTGAGGGCGTTTAAAGTCCTTCAGGTGTTTGAGATGATAGAGACACAGGCGGGCCTTCTTCACCAGGGTGTTAACATGACAGGACCATGTCAGGTCCTGCGTGATGTAAACACCTAGGTACCAGAAACTGTCCACTCTCTCCACTGGGGTCCCGTTGATAGTCGGGCTGGTAATTCCTCTCCTGCTTTGTGCTGAAGCCCACTATCAGCTCCTTAGTCTTGCTGACGTTCAGAAGGAGATTGTTGTCCTGGCACCGTAATTCCAGGTTTCTAACATCCTCTAGATAGGCCGTCTCGTCGTTGTTAGAGATCAGTCCCACCACCACAGTGTTGTCCGCAAACTTGATGATGGTGAAGCTGAAAGTGGACACATAGTCATAGGTATATAAAGAGTACAGCAAGTGGGTGAGTGATGAGCAAGTATGAGAGAGAAAAAAGTAGCTAAACATTAAAGAAAAAAGACTGGGAAAGGAAAGAAAGGAGAGAAAAAGAGACAGAAGAAACAATGAGGGAGGATTAATGCAAAAACAAACAAGGGGGGAAAAAAACGAGCCTAAGAAAAAAAATAATCGAGAATAAAACGAAAATCAAAAAATTACAGAAAAAAGGAATATAAAAGTGAAGCACTGTGAAAAGGAAAGAAAGAAATAAAAAATAAATGAATGGTGACTATAAGCAACAAGAAACATAATAAAGAAAAAAGCTATATACTATATATATGCTAGGAATACTTCCATGATGTTAGTGACATTAGCATCATGGCTTCAGTGTACAGCTACAGCGTCTCATCTGATGGCCTTCATTTGCGCTAAAGAAAGAAGTGTGTTCATAAAAGTTTTGGTGAAGTTTCCCTTTAATTTTTTTTGATTTTCTGTATGGTTTTGCTTTGTTGCCATGACAATGGTCTGGTGTAACCCTGTGCGTGATGCTTTAACAATGTTTTCTCCCCTTGTGCGAGATTTTCTTATTTTATAAAAATTTTTGGGGGTTAGGGGAGTGGTTTGTTTTGGACTCTGAGAATCAAACACCCCCCCCCCCTTTTTTTTTTTTAATCTCTCTGGATGTGACACATCCACTCGCACGCCCGCTCTCTCCCCTCACCCGATTGCGCACTTGGGAGTGAACTCACATCTTCACTTGTTCACTCGCCCCCTTGCCACCTTCACTTGTTTGATTTGGTCTTTTTCTGCTCGTCACCATGGAAACCGTCAGCGAATGGACGAGCTCGACCCAAGCGGCGAATCAGCTTCTCCTTCAACGTCTCGCCCCGCCTCCCCAAACCTAAACCTGTATTTGCTTTTGACTCTTCATCCAGTGATGAGGAGGTAGGAAGTAAGTAAAAAAAAAAAACTCCTGGAATGCTCGAATGTGGATGCAAGAACCCTCATATTTACTGTTATTGTTTATTGTTTACTGTTTATAATCTCTCCTTTCGCTGTGACTTTGGTTTACTGTTTGTATTTATCAGTATTAATTTTATTTAGTATGGAATAATGATAATGTTTAAGCTACAAATAGTAACCTTTTTTTTTTTGGTAAATAATAAACCATCTCTAATGGAGTCACAGAAGAGAAAAATTCTATAAAATATTAAGAAAATAAACACAAATAAAAATAAATATAATTCACATATAAATGAATAAAATACTGAGAAACATCAAAATGAAAGAATCGGATCATGAATCAGAAATAACAAGCTCAATTAAGCTGCACACTGTAGTGTGTCTGTGATGCATTCAGATCCGGCTATATAGATGGTAATGCCAATAATTTTGTTTCCAGTTTGATGACCAAAAATCCATAGAATTGTTTATTAGATCATCAAGTATAAGCTTGCAAACTTCCATGTGATTACGGTCAGTAATAACAGAGGACTGTGACATCATGCTTCTACATCTGGGTTGAAATGTAAAAAATGCCTGTGTGACCATTGCGTGAAACCCCTTGGCCGATGGTGTGTCTTAACCTTGTGTGGTTAATCTTGTTACTGAAAGTAATACAAATAAATTTATACAAGAGGAGCATATAGTGAGTACACACTGTTGAAGGAGCACATCAAGATGGAACACAATGCAAACGTAACAAAAGCAAAAAGTGACTGCACACTGCTAATGCAGTACACCATCTTGTTATTGGAATCACACAATGCACATGTTTTAAATTTTTAGTAATTAATTAAAGTGTTATAATTACTGTAATAAGTAACACATATAGTTCATTTTGAATAGGTTTCTGGAGGCTGCAAAGATACATCTGGTAACCAAATTTCAGAATGATTGGTCAATTATTAGAGGCTGTAGCGCTACCACGATGGATACACAGATGGACAAACAGACAGACGCCAAAGGTAATGGCAATTACCAAGTATGGCCGAGGGGTAACTAGAACAGCACTCATAGAGTGTAGCACAAAAGGATCTTTATAACTTGGCATAGTTATAAAGAAATGTCTCCTCCTAGTGGGCATCAAATAAACATTTTGTCCAATGGGAAAGATGGAGATTTTGCGCAATTGTTGGATTTTTTTCCAGCATGATCCATGCACAATCTCCAAAATGTTACGGGTTCTTGCCAGGCCCATACCCCATCTATTCACCAAGTTTGGTGAAATTCGGTTCAGTAGTTTTTTGTGTAACCCGGCTAACAGACAAACAAGCAAACAGACGTTGGTGACTACATCCCTGACAGGTGGCAGAGGTAATTAATGATAGGAAATTGCCAAAACGAATATAACTATTATTACTACAAACAATAATAAATATAATCATTTGAGCGAGTCGATCTGTGAGGCTATGATGCTACTCACTGCAGAATCTTAGATGCAAGTAAAACAAATAATTTTTTAAATACCATTTTCTGATTTGATTTATTTAGCAATTTTTATCTGGAAAATACATCTCTATTTGTTTTTCTTATGTTTTTTTTTATCTTTATTTTCTATTTCCTTAATCATTTACAAATTTATTCTTTATGATTCCTTTCTAGTAAAGATTGGAAAAGAAAACATGAAGAAAATTTTAATGAATTTAAAAGTTCTCAGAGCAATTACAATAAATCACTTGAGCAGGTCGAAAAAAATTAAGATGAAAGAAGGAACCCAGAGAAAGAAATGAAAAGAAAGAAGTCAGAAAATGACCCAAAAACTTAAAGAATTAAATACACTTCACCCTCGATTTCCCGGATTGTTAGGGGGATAGGCTGTCTGGGAAACTCAAAAGTCCGGCAATCGCTAATGTCCTGAGGCGATCACCAGTATTCAGCAGCAGTCCCGGACTTTTACACACATATCCAACACTCAATACACAAAATTGTGTTTCCACAAACTTAAGGAGCGTATCAGCACATTGTTTTATCACATTCATTTTAAATGCGAGTTCCTGCTCGTCGCTGTCCTCACTTTCACTTTCACTTAGCTCTCCCGTCACTGATGCCACTATCTGTTTATTGGACATTATTTTGTGAATCTCTGCTGCTTCATTTTCGTCGGTCCACTCGGACGGGAACGGGCCGGACAGGAAGTTGGAAAATCATGGACTTCCATCATCGATTCCCGGACTTGTACGAGCATTTTTCCGGCAATACTAAATAATGTCCAGTGCCAGATTTTGTACGGAAAATCCAGAATCCGGGAAATAGGGGTACGGGAAATCGAGGGTGAAGTGTATTTGCAATTAAATGTACAACTTAAGATTCAAGATATTTATTTACCATTTGTGCTGACAGACAGTCTGGGCACAAAGGAGTTCTTGTGCAGCACCCTCAGAGTAATTTAAAGTAGAAGAAAAGAAACAGAAGACAGGAAAATAATAAAATAGATAAAATACAACATTTCAGCAGGTTTTTCTTTACATCATACGCAGAATAAAATTACTGACTGAGTGAAAACAATAAAGGAATGAGAGAGTGTGTGTGCGTCTGTTTGTTAGTCTTTAGCTTATGATGATTTTATTTATTGTTTTTATTTTATTTATTTATTATTTCAGACTTGACATGTTTGGCAAGTGCAGCAGGATCTCTGGAGTACAGGTACTATTATTTATTTCAGAAGATCCATCATTGTGGTCAAAAAACATTCTGACAGTTCTGAAAACACTGCTGTATCACCGCTATCCACCCTTTCTTCCCTTTCTGCTGCAGTCCTCAAGCTTTCTTTTTCTTCTTACTGTTTACATTTCTTAATTTTTTTCCTGCAAATGCATTGTGTGATGGAATCCCTATTTATCTCTTTCTCATTCGCTCTCTCTGTCTGTCTGTCTGTCTGTCTGTCTGTCTGTCTGTCGGTCTGTCTGTCGGTCTGTCTGTCTCAGTATATCGGAGGAAGACCCCGCACCATTGAAGAGAGTGAGTCGTACCTTTAGCTACCTCAGGAGCAAGATGAGCAAAAAGAGCAAGGTGAGTGTGAAGGGTGTGGGCAGGTGTGTGTGTGTGTGTGTGTTTGTAAAATGGTCTGAGAGTGCATGTCTAAGGTAATATGGTCCATTCCCTACTATTATGTAGTGAAACAAACATACAACTATGAATTAACTCGACTCACTGCAGGAATGGAGTCTTGACTCTGAATCGACTCACTGCAGGAAGTGAATCAAACATGATATCTTCTGGAGATTTCAAATATATTCACAAGATTAATAAAACTATTATATGTCTCTCTACCAATCTCAGTCTGCCCCCCTTCATCTGTTTGTGTATGTG
>JAQMYF010000024.1:26151361-26161671 GCA_030014195.1 Neosilurus mollespiculum
AGAGGTTGTTAGGTGTTCTTATAGCAGTGTAATGGTAAAAGAAGAGTTTATTAGTGCTGGGTGCAAGCAGGGACTCCAACATGACTAACTATGGCAGCATAACTAAAAAGAGAGAAACCAGAAGGAAGACAGACATGAGGGCATCCTGCAACGTTGGGCAATCAGCCATTCCACTGTCAACGGACCTGGGTGAGCATGTAGAGTGAGGGTCAGTTTATCATGATGTACTGTGGTGTTTGTATACTTCCATGTAACTATCATCGTGTTAGTTACCATGTCACTCTTACAGCTTGCTGAAGGTTTTTAATGTTGGCTCATTACACTGTTAGTTACCCTGTCTATTGGTTTTAGTGTGTTTTTACCGTGTGACTGTTAGTGTATGTGTGTGTGTTACAGTGTGTGTGTTACAGTTAGTGTTAGTCTGTCACAGTGTGTTAATTACCCTGTCAGATGGGGTTTTTTCGGTTGTTTTTTTTTTTTTTTTTTTTTTTACAGTGTAACTGTCAGTGTGTTTGTTACAGTGGGTGTGTTACAGTCAGTGTTAGTTTGTGTTTGTTACTGTGTGACTGTAAGCAATGTGTTTTTTACTGTGCTACAGTTTGAGTGTTGTAGTTACTGTGTTAGTAACAGTATGATTGTATGTTACAGTGTAACAGTGGCAGTGTGTTAGTTCCTGTGTTACTGTGAGTTATGCTTCAGATTAAGGATGAAGCTTGTTGATGGCGGAGGTGTCCCCCCATCCCCCACTGTTTGCAGTGTTTGATACTGCGTGTTACAATGTGTTTGTGTGTCAGTAGGTGTGTAGTTTGAATTGTGTTCTTTAGGGTTTTATGAAGTGGGGCTCTTGGATGATCCCAGAACAGAGTGTACTAGAAGTCAGTTTACTCTATATAGTATAAGAGGGGCAGCCGTGGCCTAATGGTTAGAGAAGCAGGTGTGGGACCAAAGGGTCGCTGGTTCAATTCGTGAAACAGCAGGAAAAATGGGTGGCGGTGGGGGAGTGAGCTGCAACTTCCCTTCCTCCCCCTTCACGGCTGAAGTGCCCTTGAGCAAGGCACCTAATCCCCAACTGCTCCCTGGGTGCTGCAACGTGGCTGCCCACTGCTCCAAGTGTGTGCCCACTGTTTACGAGTGTGTGTGTGTGTGTGTGTGTGTATTCACTTTGGATGGGTTAAATGCAGAGACAAAATTCTCTTGTGGGATTACTATAGTATATCAAAATCAAAAGAGGCAGAGCTTTCAGATTAAGCACTAATATGTAGGTTGTAGATAGTAAAGTAATTTGAGACAGAGTCTGTCTGATGTTTGTGCTTTAAACACTGTAGGATGATAATAGAACTGTCTGCCTGCCTACCTGTCTGTCTGTCTGCCAGGCTGTGGTGGTTCAGCAGGACACTTTCATCGAAGAGCAGCGCCATGCTCTGAGCTCATTGTCTCTTCGTCACCCCTCCCTCTCGTCCTCGTCCTCCGTCTCATCCTTGTCGTCGTGTTCGTCTCGGCCGAGCTCTTTGATGGAACAGGAGAAGCAGCGTCAGGAGGAGAAGATCCGGGAGGAGGAAAGGAGGAGGCGAGAGGAAGATGAAAGGAAAAGGAGAGAGGAGGAGAAAGACAGGAGGAGACGGGAGGAGGAGCTGGGGCTGCGGGAGGAGAGACTCTTTACCATGGAGGAGGAGACACAAAGGAGACGTGAGGCACTGCAGCAGGAGCAGCAGGAACTCAGCAACAGGAAGGAGGATTACCAAAGAGAGCTGCTGAGACTCCGGGACGACCAGAGGAGACTGGATCGAGAGAGAGAGCAACTACACGCACACACACAGCAACACAACATGGAGGTACACACACCTGCACACACACATCGCCATTCCTGCATTCAGTATACCTGGGCTTACAGTATTTACTCCTCCGCTCCTCTCTGTGTCTCCGCAGGACTCAGTGGAACAGAGACCGCGTACCTCCTCCACCGCCTCAGAAGACTCGCTGAAATTCCTGAGTCCCACTGAGGTTCCTGAAGGGGTAGAGGTTTTTTCTCGAGCAGACTCCAAACGCAAAGCCAAGAACCTGAACCCGTTTTCTTCCAGTGGTGGACAGAAGGGCGGTGCTGTCGAGTCACACGGCCAAATCCCCAACCGCCTGCTGCAGCTCACTAAAACCAAAGACAAGAAGGAGAAGAAAAAGAAGAAAGGAAAAGGAGCCCAGCAGAGTCAGGCTACAGGTACACACACACACACACACACACACAAGTGCACCTGCCTTCTTACTCACACACTTACTCTCACACAAACTTTACACACACACTTTGTCTCTCTCTCTCTCTCTCTCTCAGACACACATGCTCTCACTCTCACAAGCACACACATACACACACACAGTCTCTCTCCCTCCCTCTCTCTCTCTCACACGCGCACACACAATTATTGGCATCCTCTGTAATAATAGTGAAAAGGGTTTGTAAAAAAGTCCTTTATTTGAGATGTATTTTATTTGCGGAAAGCAGCTCTGTTATCAAGAATGAATTATTTTCAACTGAAACCTTCCACCATTATTGGCACCACTGGAATTTATTATTATTCAGTGTAAGAAGAAGCTACTTCACCGAAAGCATAATTTTTACAAATGGATTTACAAGAGGAGTGTTTTCAATGTGTATGAATGTGTGTGTGTGTGTGTGTGTGTGTGTGTTACAGAAACCCTTGGTGCATCGGCACCTGACCCTTCTGGGGCCAAAGATGTTTTTTTCTGCTGACCTCACCCTCCTGTTTTACCCTTCACCTTTCCAAAATGCCATGCGGATAAGGTCGGCTCAGGTTGGCTTGTCCTGACTCGGAGTCTGACCGGTCCGGCTGTTCAGCACTGGGGAATAAACTCTCCGCTCTTTCCTTCCTTTCCTTCACACACACTTTACTCACACACTCGTGTTGTTCAGCACCTGGGAATTTGGGTGTGTGGATTCTGGAGTGAGTGTCAAATCAATGTTCATCACACCACTGTGGGCACTTTTTATTTTTTATTTTATTGTATTATTTAAAAATGTTTTTGAAAGGAGAAGACTCTCAAAGCCGCTGGATTTTTTTTTAAAGATTTCCTTGAGGAAAAAAAAAAGAACATTATTTTGGGTTTTTTTTTTTTACTGAAGGATATTCAGCTAACAAAACTAATGACTTTCTGCAGTGTGTGAGTATTTCACCATGTCTAATCAAGGAACTGAGAATGTTTAGAAGTTTCCATCCACACTTTTGTCACTTATTTTTAAATCAGTGTGCGGCCTCACTTTGTTCTTATGATAATTTTTATTATTGTAAGTTTTATTTTGATTTCTTCTTTATGCCTCCTGATTGCAGGATAAATAATTTTTATTTTCTCAAAAATTCAGTTTCATCACATGCAAAGTGTTTAAAGAATCCAAAAAAATGGATTACTTGGATAAAAAAAATTAAATTCATCATCCGATAATCATACACCATCTGATTTTTATTATGCTAGCTAATGCTGTGTTGCACAGAAGAGCTTCATGCCTGGCGTGAGCTTAGGAAAACAACCATAAAATTTACTCTTCAACATGTTTTTTTTAAAAGGCCACGCCCACAAGCGACAATCAGAGATCAGCGTTATGAACATTGATACTGTTTGGATAGATCTTGAATAGATCTAAAAACATTTTCAACAACTGATCAACTTCTGTTAAAAAACACACCCCATTTCATTTGAAAAAAAAGTTTAAAGAGTTATGGGCCTTTATGGATCAGGTGCCTTTTATGGATGCTATTTCATGCAATTTTTATGCTATTTTCATGGGGGGAAAAAATAACTGTCCCTTTTTTTTTTTTTCCCCAGTCATGACTGAACAAGAGAAATGTTACACTGAAACGTGAGGCGTCACATTTTATTTTTATAAGCAGCGATATCTGCTTCTACTTATTCTTTTTTAGCACTTTATATTTAGAATGATTCAGCTTTAGTCCGAGACAATCAGCTCGAATATAATTCTTTTTTTTTTTTACCATATGAATGTATGGAACCAAAGAGAAAGCTAGATTTGGTTTTTGCATGAAACAAACAAACAAAAAAAAGCCCAAAACCCACAAGATTGTAAATGGAATGATGAATTATAACTCAGAGTCTGGAGATGACTTGATTCGCTGTGTAAGTCATAGACGCTGATCAGCACTGTGATGCAAAATATTCTAACCAGGGAACGTAATTTGATGAACGAATCCTCGCCTGCAGGACAGGCACTTCTCTTACTAACCTCATAAAAATAAATAGGAAAAATCTTTTACAGTAAACTCAACTAGAGTTGATTATCGCAAGGGAAACAAATGCTAGTTTTTATCCATGACGTCACAAAATTACAAACTAAAAACAAACACAAAATGAGGACACTGTTCAAATCACTGTCCTGATTCAGCCTTTATCCACGTTTCCCATATAGGCAGCAACACAAAAATGGTGGGGGAATTGTGATGGTACGTGTCCACTTGCAGATTTTTTTTAAATTTCATTTTTATCCAATAGTTTTCTTTAACACCTCATCCTGAAGTGCATTATTTCTCTTACATCACAGCTATTTGCCAGTAATTACGGTTATTATGTCTATTTATAGTTGCATTTAATATTGTGTAACATCCTTGAATGTATTGCTTATGTTACTGCAGCTATAAACAGTCATTCCCTCACCAGCCTTTTTTTTCTCTAGTGTAGATAATAATACAAGAAATAGTCATGTTAACAAGATGCCGCAAAAAAAACAAACAAAAAAAACCCACAAAACAAAATAAAAAAAACTAAACAAACAAAAAAAACCATATAAACAACTTTTGTATAACTAGTGCTGACCCTGGAGATTCCTTCCATAATTATTAAATAAACATTTATTACAGAAAACTTCACTAAAGGACCAGTTTCTTCATACAGTTTGCCATCTCTTTTGAAGTGATAATGTATTTGATCAGGTTTGTGAGCCAACCTACTGGGTTTTATATCATGTCATTTTTGGTAATGAAACTTTTGTGAAAATATGATTTTCGCGATTTTCCACACAAGCTCATATGCGTTTTGTTCCTATCAAGGTTTCTAACAAATCAAACATACAAGTGGACGCATACCCCACTATCACTGTCGATTTTTTTTTCACATTTATTTTACAAACACAATCAAAAGGGGATTGGGTGCGAACTTGGTAACCTTCCTGTTAAGTGGACTTGATTAATGTGTCCTGGGTATGTTTTTCGCTCCTGCGCTTGATATACTGATGACCACAAGAGGGCAATGTTTGTTTGCTGTATAAATGGTGCCATACAAGTTAGTTACTAACAGTAACAAACAGTACTGTTAATTATATAATTGTTTGTAATAAAACATTAACACATACACTTAATTAAGAAAATAATATGCAAAAATGTGCAACAAGCAAACTGACACAACAAAAACTACACAAGAATGACAAAAGAAAAACCTCTGAACTATGCGAATAGAAACAACGACGACAACAAAATGTTCTGTTTGTTTGTTGTTACTCAGTTTAGTGTTGTGTTTGTGTTCATTCTCTTTTTAGGGATCTTTAATTATTACATTTATTAAGTACTAATGTACACGAGTGTGAGTTGAGGCTCATTAGAGTTTTTTTGTTTGTTTATGGCATGATGATGAGAGCGTACTTCACCTAACCAGCAGGTTCTAATGTTGCCTTCAGCTTTAGAAATAAAAATAAAAGGGTATTTTAGTAGAAGGTACCGTTTAATCTTTGTAAAGAAGGGCTACATTTCTGTAAATATTTGTAATGTACAAAATTCACCTCTTAAAGTATTAATTATGGATTTTTTTTGGTGATTTTGAATTGAGCTTTTTATAACAGGCTTTTATTTATCAGTATTTGGAATTATTAAAAAAAAGGGAAAAAAACAGTTTTAATAAATGGTGATTGTACCCTTCATGTGTGCTGTTCTGTGATTTTTAAACAATAAACTGCCCTTTCATTTATTTATTAGTTTATTTGTTTTTTTGTTTATTTATTATGTGCCTGCACATATTACTATTCACCTCGAATTGGTTCCCTTTATTGTGTGGCTGCACTTAACAGCAGACACATGTTACTATTCACCCAAACAAATGGGCTCTTTATTTTTCGTCTTCTATTCTTCTTCCGTCGCACTTAATGCGGCCCGAATGGCAAAGTGCACCCCCGCAATGTATATATCAAAACGTGCGTCTCAGCACCATGAAGTGTGCTATCACTTTTATTGGTGTTTTGTATTACCATGACGACACAGCCAAAAACCATGTGAAAAAAATCCTATTGAAATGAATGGGGAGAGGTCGACAAACGATCACAAAACTCACCTCACTCTGACACCTCACTAAGAAGTCATACTTTCACATAGAAACCTGGTGGGACATTTAAAACGTAGACATTTAAGTCGTCATTTCGACGGTCAAAATGGCTTTTGCTACCTTTGACGGTTTTCTTTTAATCTTTGATCAAGTGTCATAAGGATTTCTGAGTCTGTTTGTGTATTTATAATGGGTGTCTATTGCATGGAATGTTCTGGGCTAGAGTCTGTGATGTCCTCAGCAGAGTGGCACAGAACAGAAGATTGGAAAAAGTTCCATTCCCATAATTTGCACTCAACCCCAATACATTTTACAATGGAGGAAAATGTATGCTGGTTCTGAACTCTGAACTCTCAAGTCAGCAGCACTTGTAGAAGTGAAATGGGGAACCTCTGACTGACAGCTGTTCCATGAATCGCTCCATAGAGGACAATACAAAATGGAGCTTTTTAAAATCATTTTGAGGGTTATTGTTAAATCGTGACTCTTAAAACACGTATTACAGTACAGCGAAATAATATCACTGTGTTCACCAAACGCTCTCAAACGCTGTCAACCTCATTGCGATGGGAAATACAGTTTTCAAGTTAGGAGACCAAAAGCAATGTGTGTGCCTAAGACATTACTTCAGTTTAAAAGGCAGTTTTAAACTGTCAGTAACTGCCAGTTTAATGTTCCTGCACATGCAGGTCATGTGTGCGCGCGCACACACACACACATGCAGCATGCTGGCATTTTAAAAAACATTCACTTCCCACCACATCACCTCTCCCTCTCTCGCAGAATAATAACAGTGTACTCCTCTTTCTTCTGACAAATCAACTCCTCTCTCTCTCTCTCTCTCTCTCTCTCTCTGTCACACACATACACACACACACACACACACACTCTCTCACTCTCACCTGAGAAATCTCATTTCTCTCATTAGATGTAAAATGTTGGTGACGAAATCAGTTCATCAAACTAGTAATTAGGTTTGATTTATGAAGAGGTTGAATATTGCAGTTAAAGTATAATGCCCGTGTGTTGATATTCACATTATCTTTTTCTTATTATATTTAAAACTGAACATTTCTGTCTTATTATTCACTTCTTCTTCTTTCCTTTTCCTCTTTCTCTTAGTATTATTATAATTCGACACTGTACTTTTCTTTCTTGATATTCACTTAATTCTCTTCTTCTTCTTCTTCTTAATATTGTTATTTTTATTCACTATTATGAATAATAATATTACAATTCACTCATATGTTGTTATAGTTGTATTTAATACAATAATACACTCCTGTTGTTTTTGTTGGTACAGTTGTGTGAAGTGGATGTTGTCTGTTATACATTCTAAATGTCTGTGATACGGCTCACCTGGATTAATTTTTATCATTTGAATGTAGAAATGCTTTGGGCCTATATGTCTTGATATAATACAATGTACTAATGTTATTAGGCTTTTACAAAATACAATATATGAAGAGGTCTTTTCCAAAACACCATAAATCCATTTCTACTGTTTCAAGAGGAATAAGATTTTTCTACCCACTGCCCAGTATCTTGACAACACCTTTGTTCTTTGTATTAATACTTTATTTAAATTGGTTTTAACACTCTCAACTAAAAAAATCAAATTCGTTTTCCCTGCCTCACTGTGTCACAACCTGCTATAGTGGACCAATCGCCTCTCAGGGTATCAGCTCTCCTGCCCTCATTTGGGATTGTTTTCATGACCCGGCCCTCATTCCAAATTATTTGAATAGACCTGGTATAGAGCTTGGCTTAAACCCCACAATGATGGTTACAGTTAAAGCATAGGCTTTGATTATTTGGTTTATCACCACTTGTTTTTCCACAGCTACTTAGAAACCCATGTAAACTGTGAGGAATTTTTCTGTGTTCTACACTTCAGCATGCCAGTTTTCATGTATTGTCTGGCAGCAGTTGCAGTCACATCTCAAAATTTCTTCAGGAATTTTTCTAGTTTTTATTATTTTGTCATACTTAATGCAGCCCGAACAGCAAAGGGCACCCACGCAATATATATATCAAAACGTGTGTCTCGGCACCACGAAGTGTGCTATTACGTTTATTGGCGTTTCGAGTTACCATGGTGACACAATTAGCCAAAAAGCATGCCAAAAAATCCCATTGAAATGAATGGGGAGAGGTCGAGAAACAATCTTGAAACTCACCTCACTTTGAAGCCTCGTCAAGAAGCCAAACTTTCACATAGAAATTTGGTTGAATTTTAAAATGTAGACACTGAAGTCATTATTTTGACAGTCAAAACAGATTTTTGCTACCTTTTCAGTCAATCTATAAGTTTGACAAGATTTTTCAGTCGATTTGTGTGAGCTTTTGTGCCATCTCTCGCTCTCTTTCTCTACCTCTCTGTCTCTCTCTCTCTCTCTCTCTCTTTCTCTACCTCTCTCTCTCTCTCTCTCTCTCTCTACCTCTCTGTCTCTCTATCTCTCGCTCTCTTTCTCTACCTCTCTGTCTCTCTCTCTATCTCTCTCTTTCTCTACCTCTCTGTCTCTCTCTCTATCTCTCTCTCTTTCTCTACCTCTCTGTCTCTCTATCTCTCTCTTTCTCTACCTCTCTGTCTCTCTCTCTATCTCTCTCTCTCTTTCGCACTCACTGTAGATAAAAGGATCGTACTGTGACTCTGATGGATTCTCCTGCACTGTGATTGGAAATCACTATAGACACACAGATACAAAGAGACAACAACAGACAGGCAAAGAGACAGTTGGACAACTGGAAAGACAGACAGACGGGTTGATTGATATACAGTCAAACAGGTGGAGAACAAAAGGCTGTCAGACGTCTGAAACAGAACAGAAAACAGAGCCAAAACTTCAGTG
Source organism: Neosilurus mollespiculum (assembly GCA_030014195.1). Classification (NCBI taxonomy): domain Eukaryota; kingdom Metazoa; phylum Chordata; class Actinopteri; order Siluriformes; family Plotosidae; genus Neosilurus; species Neosilurus mollespiculum. Next base: position 26,160,541 of record JAQMYF010000024.1, read on the forward strand.
TTGGGTATGGAGTCTCTCTCTCTCTCTCTCTCTCTCTCTCTCTCTCTCTCTCTCAATATGCTGCAGTGTGACCTTTTCCTCCTGGATGAAGTTGCCAGATCTCTAACTGATCTTCCTGTATGAAAAACAAGGATGTGTATGAACTGTTTTTCTCTTTACACACACACACACACACACACACACACACACACAAGGAACAAAAGGCTCTGCTGCAGTGGGAGGAAACTTGAGCTGTGTGTTTGTAGAAGATAAACAGTGCTGGCTCATCAACATACCTGATCTGCTGTTTTATAATCTGAATAAAATAGAAAGGGGACAGATGAAAGGATGGAGGGAGGGAGTGGATGATGGAAAGGCAGACAGATATCCATATGGGTGGATGGATATTGAGAAAGATGGAGGAATGAAGCAGTTGATAAGGGTTAGATATGTGTCATGATGGGTTTGCACAGATCAGCACAAACATATATACTTAAAGGAGTTTATAAATCAGTATTGTCTCTCTCTGCCCTCCTCTTTGTTTCTCTCGGTCTCTCTCTCCCTCTCTCTCTCTCATTCTGTCCGTCTGTCTCTCTCTCTCTCTCTCTCTCTGTGATCTCTCCCTGTGGAGTTTCTTTCTGCTTCGTGTGTGAGTGTGTGTGTGTGTCTCTGTAGGTGGTGATGGCAGCAGGAGGAAGACGTCCTTGCCCCATCTTTCCTATCTCCATCTGTCGTTCCCCCTGAGGAAAAGTTTCATTTCTCACCTGCTGCTTCTCTTCTTCTTTCTGCCTATTCCTCTCCATCTTTCTTTCTCTCCAGCTTTTCTTTCCTTCTCTGCCTCAAACTTTCCTCCTTTCTTATCTATCCATTCCCCTCTTCTTCCTCCTCTCCTTCCTCTCTTTCTGTTTCTCCACTTCCTGTCCTCTTTCCATCTATTCCTCTCTACCCTTCCTTTGCCCTTCCTTCTTTCCCTCTTCCTCTATCTCACCTTTCCTCTCCTCCTCTTCCTAACTGTCTGCTTCTCATACCCAGCTCATGCTCTCTTTGTCTTCATTGGTTTTCATTTCCATTCTTTTCTCCCATGGTCACTGCTTTCCCTATCCGTGTGGGGGGGGGGGGGGGGGGGGGGGGGGGGGGGGGGGGGGGGGGGGG
>JAQMYF010000024.1:26166245-26201369 GCA_030014195.1 Neosilurus mollespiculum
GGTGATATAGACTCTCTTGCTGCAGTTATTTAGGACTTACAGTTGTGGTATAACCAACCAGACTACATGTTGGACTGCAATGAAATTTTTCTTATATGGTTCGTATTTTATGGTTTCACCCAAATGAGGATGAGTTTCCCTCTTGAGCCTGGTTCCTCTCAAGATTTCTTCCTTGTGTCAATTGAGAGAGTTTTTCCTTGCTACTGTCGCTGCGAGCTTGATCATTAGGGATGTGTAGGGGGTTGTGTAGAGGGTTGTAGAAAAATTTTTACATTCCTTCCTAATTTAATTTTACTATGTAAAGCTGCTTTGTGACAATGTCAATTGTAAAAAGTGCCATACAAATAAAACTGAATTGAACTGAATTGAAAAAGCAGAGATGAGATCCTATGGCCACCAAACCAGAACCCTTGAACACCTTGGCTGCGCCTAGAAATTCTATCCATAAATTTTATGAACAGAATTGGTGAGAAAGGACAGCCTTGGCGGACCCCAACCCCCACTGGAAACTAATTTGACATGTTACTAATGCGGACCAAGCTCTGGCTCCAGCAATATAGAGACCAAATGGCTCATAGCAATGGGTCCAGTATACCATATTCCCGGAGCACACCCCACAGGATAGCCTGATGGACATGGTCCAAAGCCTTCTCCAAGTCAACAAAGCACATGGGGACAGGTTGGGCAAACTCCCATGCCCCCTCCAGGATCCTGTAGAGTGTGTAGAGATGGTCAAGAGTGCTGCAGCTGGGATGAAAACCACACTGTTCCTCCTGAATGCAAGGTTCAACCATCAGGCGGATCCTCCTCTCCAGTACTCCTGAATAGACTTTCCCAGGTAGGCTGAGGAGTGTGATTCTGCGATAGTTGGAACACACTTTCCAGTCCACTTTTTTGAAAAGGGGAACTACCACCGCAATTAGCCAATCCAGAGGTACGGCCCACAATGACCACACAATGTTGCAGATACACATCAACCAAGATAGTCCTACAACATTCAGAGCCTTGAGATATTCAGGATAGATCCTGTCCATCACTGGAGCCCGGCCACTGAGGAGCTTTTTAACTACCTTGGCGACCTCTGTTTTAGTAATGGGCACCTCCTTCCGAACCTCCAGGCTCTTCCTCTTCCGCAGAGGGCGTGTTGGTGGGATTGAGGAGGTCCTCGAGGTAATCCTTCCACCTCCCGACAACATCCCCAGTCAAGGTCCCCTCACCGCAGGTGTCCACCACCTGGTTTGGGGGTTGCCCACAGGAACCGATGACCTTCTGGCCACAGCCCCAGGCTGCCCTGCCGCCTCACTACAAAACATGCCACATTCAGACTCCATGACCCCAGCCTTCATTGGGATGTGGTTGTAGCTCTGACAGAGGTGGGAGTTGAAGGCCCTTCTGACAGGACACTCCGCTTGGAACAAACGTTCCAAGGACACTAACTACACGCTTGGGTCTCCCAGATCTGGAGGGCGATCTAGAGTAATTATTTCTTACAAATGGTATACACTCTGAATTTGAAGTTGAATGGCACTTTTCCATGGCGGAGTAGGGATTGTTGAGTTTAACGCTTATGAAGGGGTCAGTGTTTACATTTACAGTATTTTGGCAGATGCCCTTATCCAGAGCGACTTACAATTATCATTCTTATGTAACTGAGCAATTGAGGGTTAAGGGCCTTGCTCAAGGGCCCAACAGTGGTGATAGTGAGATTTGAACCGCTTACCTTTGGATTAGTAAAGCATTGCCTTAACCACTAAGCCACCACTGCCCTTGTGTTGTGTTGTGTTGATTCTTAATCTCTTTGTAATAGTTAATAGTTATGTTCAGTATTTTGTTTCCTTGCTGTAATCGTGGTTATATCAAGTAATGAGTAACAGCATTCCATTTGAATCTTATTATATTATATTTAATGCTCTAAAATGCATGAGTGACAGCAAATCTGAACTGTCTTTTAACAGAATATTCTTGATTAAAGTAAGCAGTAAAAAGCTAGCTGCAGTTTTCACACTTCACTGGCAAGCTAGTTTGATTAATAAGATCTGATACATGGCTAACGGGAGTACATGTGTGGCATGTGAGGGACATGTTACAGCATTTTCAACTTATCCAAACCCAAACAGCATCAGTGTCGGAGTCATGGTATTACACAGACTTAAAGACGCTTTGGTGATGGATGATGTGTGTCATGATGGATTTGTGTGTACCTTTGGTGTTTGGACTGTTATATTTGCTGGATTTTTGATTTTGCTATACTGTATTAATCCCGCAAGGAAAATTCTTGCCTCTGCATTTAACCCATCCAAAGTGAGCACACACACACACACACACCTAAACAGTGAGTACACACACTTGGAGCAGTGGGCTGCCACACACATTGGGGCACCCAGAGAGCAGTTGGGGGTTAAGTGCCTTGCTCAAGGGCACTTCAGCCATGAAGATGGAGGAAGGGAAGGTGCAGCTCACTCCCCCCGCCACCACACATTTTTCCTACTGGTTTGGGAATCGAACCAGCGACCTTTCTGTCCAAAAGCTGCTTCTCTAACTATGAGGCAATGGCTGCCCCCATATATCCTCATAATAATATAACTTTATAAAGACTAGCACTTTGAAAATCACTCCAGGTTAATCCACGTTTCCTTTATTTTTCTTATCTTCTCACTGTCCCTCTCTCTCTGATGCTCTCTTTTCCTCTCTGAATAATGGAGGTGACAGGTGGGAAACTGAGGGGAGAACATTATTACCTATTGTTACCTATTTGACCTTCACATCCAGATCTGTTCTTTCCTTCCTGAATTCTCTCACTTTCCCTCTTCACTGAACTTCTTTGAGGTCTGATCACCATATTATAACAATAAATCACTTCAAGTACACACATACACACACAAAACCCACTGATTCACTGTAATTAGTGGTCATTGGGTAATGGTGGGGTGATTGCGGCAGTACAGAAATATAACACTCCTCCTGTTATGCTGTGTTGTGATTTTAGTCAAAGTTGTGATTTTAGACAGGGTTGTGTTATTTTAGTCGAGGTTGAGTTATGATTTTTGAGTTGTGTTCTGATTTTAGACGGGGATGTGTTGTGACTTTAGACGAGGTTGTGTTGATTTTAAACAGGGTTGTGTTGTGATTTTAGATGGGGTTTTGTGATTTTAGTCGAGGTTTGGTTGTGATTTTGGTCGAGGTTGTGTTGTGATTTTGGTCAAGGTTTTGTTGTGATTTTAGTTGTGTTGTGTGGTGATTTTAAATGAGGTTGATTTGTATTTTACTGGATCTGGATTCAGGAATTTATTAAAGGTTTTTTAACAAGCATTTATTAAAAGATGTTTTCTGTTAGCAGAATTATACAAAAAAGTGATCCATGCATGCATCATGTTGGAAAAAACAAAACAAAACAAAAATTAAAAAAAAAAAAATCCCCATCTTTAACATAGGCCAAAATTTCCATCTAATGCCCACTAGAGGAAGACATTTCATTATAACTTTTCCAAGTTATAATAATCCATTTGTGCCTGGCGGAGGTGCCTTACACTCTCCAAGTGCCTTGTAGTTTTTGGATAAGATTATGTTGTGGTGTTTGGCTTCAGGTTATTATTAGGTTATTTTTATTTTCGATGAGGTTGCACTGAATGTGATCACACCATCCTTGTTCCGAATCTCCATAGCTTTCTTTTGCTATGACCAAGGTAAGAAAACAATGGCACACAATCAAAAGTATTTCATTTACAATAATCATTAGTTTAAGAATTGCAACTCAAAGTTTTTTTCTATCTGTCTGTGTAGGTCTAATGCTGGGATCCAATTAGATAATTAGGAGTTCTACTTCGTCTTCGAGTTAGATGAGCATGCGTGTCAAGTACCCATAACACAAGCAAGGTCAGTGAACATGTGTATTCGCTCCACCAGTCATTTTGAACCTGTAAGATTAGCTCTTCCTAGCTAGCAGGTTACATCAGAAATGAGTTTATAAAACCTGATATATTAGCTCACAGCAATTAGCTAGCCTTAGCACAGAAGATATTTTCTTAGAATTCTGATTTGCTGTAAATATCCTGTCAGATTAGCTAAAACTAGCTACCTGGCTGGAGGTAGCAGTGATCATTTTAAACCTGAATACTTCCTCTCAGAAACCTTTTCAGTAGGGATGTGAATCTAACAACTCACGATTCAATTCGATTCCGATTTTTGGGGGGAAAGAAATTATATTACTAGACGATTGGTTTTGTAGATGTACAGTACTTATCGGCTTTGCTAGTTCAGAGTTGGTTGGGAGTTTAGTGAAATGATGGAGTGTACGTTGCTCAGGAGTTGGTTGTGCCTGCTGCTCCGGTTCTTTTAGCTCCAGGTGATGTGGGCTCGGGGATTTGAAGTGTTCCCGAAATACTTGACTTTTATTTTGCACACCCCATATGTGATGTCAAGCTACTTCTTACCCGGAAATTAAAAAATCCGAAGAGCAAGCATTTGCCTTCAGCGAAGACGGCGCTGGCTGTATTTATTTTTCCTCATCCCTGTCAAAGCTAGGCTAAAAGCTAGTTCTGTACCTGCCACTCACTGGAACAAATTCACAACGGAGGCCGTGTCTGGACAAATGGTACACCTTGTGAGAAAGGTTGGAAATGCTCGAAAACAAGTGTTCTTAAAAATCGATTCTTGAAAATTTGAATCGATTCAGAATGCTAATAAATAAGAATCGCGATTCAGAAGTGAATTGATTTTTTTCCGGCACCCCTACTTTTCAGATTAGCTCATAATAGATAATAATAATATCATTATAATATCCTGTTAGATTAGCTCATACTTGCCAAGTTGGTAGTTTTACCAGTGAAGAATTTAACATGTCACATTTATAACAATAGTTAATGATAATTATAAAAATAAATTATAAAAAAAGAAAGAAATTTGTCTCAGAAAACCTGAATACCTGTCTGATTAGATAACTCAGATAACTGTCTATCTTTAGCAGAGAAGATGATTCACATTTATCAGTGAGTCTTCCTATAAATGAAATCCTGTCCAATTGGTTGATAGCTAGCTGATGCACATATATTAAATGTTAGCATGGGTAAGTGCTGAGGTTAGCTGGCGAGATTTGTTTCGAAGACACATATTTAAGGTTGTAATTGTGTGAAGGTATGGAGGTTTCAGCACTTTAGCACATATTTGAATCCATTAATGAATTTACAGGATTTTTCTGGAGGCTTGATGAAAGCTAGTGCCCTGTCACTGCTGTGTGCTAATTGTATAATTAAATGCATGGGAAGAAGATAGAGCATGCAGTCCATTACACTGTCATCTCCTGCCACTGACACACACACACACACACACACACACACACACACACACACACACTGCAGATTCAAACCTGTGCAGTGTTTCTTTGGCTAACGGCACAGTTCCTTCCCATTGGTGTGTGTCCTTCACACCTTCCCTCCCCCACAGCCAGATGAAATGGCTCACACTCATCCAACACACACACACACACACACACACACAGAGTGAACTTGCCAGGAACAGAGACGCAGTTCATCCTTCCATTACTGCTAAATATAGTACACATCAGTGAGAGGGGTATTTAGTTAGCTAGCCTGCTATATTTCTCTGCTAATCCATGTTTTATTCCCTCGTTGAGAAATCTGTGCAAATTTCTACCAACATTTTCTTATTTCAGGATTTCCTTGGGAATATTCTCTTGTGAAGCTGAGGAAGGTAGCTTATACTTTGTAGTTTCTTTGGGGAGATTAGTGAAGACTAGATAGTTTATATTTGCTAAGCTAATGTTCTTTGGGGATATGCTCTAGAGATCAATAACTAGCTGCTATTCTAGAACTTGTTAGCTCAGTGACTTGGAGTATGTTCTCTACCAAGCAATCGCTAGCTTGTTTTTCAAATTAATGTTAGCTAGCTAACTTTTTAGGGGATATTCGCTAGTGAGCAACTAATTTACAGTATATTCTAGAATTAATGTTAGCAAGCTAACTTTGGAGATTCTTTAGTGAAAACTACTCTAGCATGCAATAGTTATCTTATATTTCAGAATAGCATTAGCTAGTTACATTTCTTAGGGTATATTTGAGAACAATAGCTAAAGGTATTATGGGTATATTTTTTGTCTGTGAGCTAACTTACTTTCAGTATATTCTCTACCAAGCAATAGTTAGCTGATATCTTAAAACTAATGTTAGCTTGTTACATTGCTTTGGAGGTACTCTGTAGAAGATTATTTTAGAACTTATGTTATCTAGGTAGCATAATATCTAGCATTTACTTATTAGTATTATTTTATTATTTCAGTACAAGACTGTAGTACTGGCATCCTGGTTGTTTTTGGGTGTGATGAGATATTGTTGTATTAGCGTTAAACTGTGTTTCTGTAATCATACTGCGTAATCCTGGATTAACTGGACGGCGATCAGTGACTCTCAACATCGTCTGTTTGACGGTGCGAGTCTGAATTGGCACGTCCGCTATGTGAAACATCCACAGTGTAATTACAGGACATGCTGCGACATGTGTGTGTACACACAGACACACACACAAATCCTTATCACAGTGAAATGCGTTGCCTCAGAGTAAAGTAAATAACAACCGAGTACAAAACAAAACTTGAATTCACGGTTTGGAGGAATTTAGGTAAAATTAACAGGGTGTATGTGCATTGTATTTGGGTCATTCTTTGAAACTCGTACCATAAAGTGCGATGAATGAAGTCCTACTTATTTCCCTCTAAATTGACCATAAATTCATGAACCATTGTTACAAAAACAGTGAGAGAACTACTTCATGCACATAACTTCACTTTTATTCATAACAAACAGGAATAAATCTGTTTGTAACACCAAATTCATATTGAAATTCATTCACATATGGACACACAATTCATCCCATTTGTTTTTGGTGAATGAATTAATTACGGCTTGACTACATGTGAAGCAAATACACTTCAGGAAGTCACTCAACTGTAGAGTGAACGTTGTAACATGGAACCTCACCCCTCATAGGAAAAATGGGTCACTGGTTACGCACGGAACTGTAAATTGATGTGCGATTCTCAGTCCACAAAGTATGAAAAACATAAGAATTTCTATTTTGGATATAAATTTAAATGAAGATCTTTGTTGCCCTACTATTTGCACTTTGAACAAACCTGCCAAGAGAGTGCCACCCACTAAAACTCACATACTGGGCAAGGAGGGCATTAATCAGAGAGGCAGCACAGAGACCAAAGGTAACGCTGCAGGAGCTGCAGAGTTCCATAGCAGGGACTGTGCATGGGACCACAATAAGCCGTACACTGATCCAAGTTGAGGGAAAGATGGATGGTGCTAAATACAGGGATGTTCTTGAGCAAAACCTGTTTCAGGCTGCCTGTGATTTGAGACTGGGATGGAGGTTCACCTTCCAGCAGGAAAATTACCCGAAGCATACTGCTAAAGCAACACTCAAGTGGTTTAAGGGTAAACGTTATATGTGTTGGAATGGCCTAGTCAAAGCCCAGACCTCAATCCAATTGAGAATCTGTGGTCAGACTTGAAGATTGCTGTTCACAAGCAGAAACCATCCAACATGAAGGAGCTGAAGCAGATTTGCCTTGGGGAAGGGGCAAAAACCCCAGTGACAAGCTCATAGAGACTTATCCAAAGCGACTTCCAGCTATAATTGCCGCAAATGGTAGCTCTACAAAGTACTGACTTTAGGGGGTGAGTAGTTATGCATGCTGAAGTTTTATGTTATTTTGTCCTATTTGTTGTTTGCTTCACAATAATTTTTTTTTTTTTTTAAATCACATCTTCAAAGTTGTATGCATGTTCTGTAAATAACCTTCAAACAATCCATTTTACTTCCAGGTTGTGAGGCAACAAAACATGAAAAATGCCAAGGGGGTGAATACTTTTGCAAGGCACTCTATGTGTCCATGTGGTATGTTTTGGGCAGGGATTGCTCTTTAAATTCTTAATAGTTTTTGGACAAAAATATGGGTCAAAATGTGAATAATTAAATTTGATCCCATTTCAAAGAATGACCCACTCAGTAAAATGGCACAAAGATCAAAGATGATTAGACTTGAGCTCTAATGAACAAAGTTTATTTCTGAATTCTACTCACATATACTTAAATTCCACCAAAGCTGTGTGTGTATATGTGTGTGAGAATAGTAAAAGCACAGCCGCAAGAAGAGAGAAGAGTCCAAGCATTTTACAATGATCTGCAGCAATGAGGATAGTTCTCATGAAGTTTCATAATTGTATTTTTCCCGTCTGACAGCTCCACACTGGGGATGATAAACACCAACAGTCAAAACCTGAGACAACACAGATGTGCTAGATTTTTTATAATATATATAATTCCCTTACCAATGTGCGATACTATATCCATAATTAATTAGAACCTACACAATAAAAGGCAAGTGGTTTTAATGTTATGGCTGATCAGTGGTAATGATTTTTTAAATTTGTTATTTGAATAAAAATATGGTACCAAAGTGTTTCCTATAAGAAAAAAAGAAAATTTTAATCACACACCCAGACAGATTATAAAACAAGCCACAAACATCATGAACTCATTTATTTCATAGCTTCAACTTTCCAGCAGAGGGGATTAACAGCAAAAAAAAAGTGCTGTTCAAATGGAAGTCACTTATTAAACTTCAAAACATTTCCTCAGTCTAAAATTCACATCCTATAAAATCCTGTAAAACATCAAATGTTCAAAAACCCTGCTGATAATCCATTCTTCATATGGTGTGCGCTGATAATCGTGTATTCGATACATCGTGATAGAACATGCGCAATAATGTTTACATGCTTTAACAGAGTCCTCTATTAGAGTAGCAATGACCAGCAGTTCGGGTCACGGCACCAATATTCTCACAAGAATGCGAAAGACAATGATTTGATTTTTTTCCACATTTTAGTGTTTCCGTAAACACAATTTTGTAGTGTCTTATTAAGGCTCACAAAGATTTAAAACATTTTATTAACATTATATACAAATATTTTCTATATTTTAAAAGCAGACACTCACAGAAAAGAGCCCTGATGTAATGTAATTGTCTTGTTTTAAGGTGTACATGAGGGTTCTGTTACAGGCAGAAATGGGAGGTTAAACAATGCAACCAATTGAAATATAGAGAAGGCTGGGCTTAACACAGCCTCAGTAAATAGAATTATTGAAATCGTAGCACGAGCTAGCCAATTTGTTGCTGGAGAATTCTGCTGAAGCACACAAGATTACTTTAAGATTAGCACAAAAGAATTCCACACATCATGATGTATCGTACAGGTAGTTATCAGTGCGTACCTTCATCTTCACACATACACACAGAAAAACAGTTTGATTTTAAACTAGGCTATTTAACTCATAGTCTGTGCAAAGTTGTAGTCCCCCAGACAGAACTTACCCATGATGCATTTCTTTAGTAACCATAACCCCAGGAAGTCCTTGAGAACTTGTGCTGCTGAGTTTCATCAAGTTTTTACTTCACAGTTGTTTTTATTTACTATAGAAGGTAGTACAGGCTTGTACCAAATCATCAAAAAATGTACATTTTCCAGCTTTCAGAAAACTTTCATCACTGTTCCCAACACACACAGCAGGGTGTGAGACGTGCCAAAAACGTGCTCATGTCTTCTGCTTCTGCTTGGTGATGGGTGAGATCCACTCTGTGCTACTTTGCAGTCCAAAATCTGGGACCAGAGTGGCTCTTCATTCTTTATTATTTTTATTTATTTAATTATAAAAAGCACAGATGCAGACATTTTTACATGCACACACTCACACTCTCTCTGTGGTGCCATCCAGAAACATATACACCTGTGAAGAGAGGCAGAGAGAAAACATCAGCTCATTTGAATCAGTCCAGTGCAATGAAGTGAACAGAAAAAAAAATCATTCTCTTCACTTTTAGCACCTGTAAGAGAGAGAGTGCTGAGTGTTTATTCATCTTCAATAATGTGCTGTCCAATAAATAATACATTTAAATATGTGTCTGTATATACACTACACAGGAGCCGCACAATCTGACTGTTTCTGTATCTCAGAATAACAGACATTACCCACCTCGAAAAATTGGGATAATGCTTGAATCAAGTGTGAATTTCCCTCTGGGATTAATAACGTCTCTGTCTGTACCATACTTTTTGTTAGGTAGTATTAATATTAGCTGAATAAAGTGTTTACAGACTGTAGTATAGACAGCTTCACTACCTTAAGTATCATACTAAAGTGTACTATAAGGTTATTAAGTACAGTAATGCAGTAGAGGTGCACCGAGAAACTGGCTAGAGACCAGAATTTGCTAATTTTCAGAGTGTTCGGCCCTGAGTAGAGACACGCTTCTAGCCACAGGCTAACATTGTCAGTGATAGATTTTTACACTGTGAGTGAAGATATAAAGCTTGCATTATGTAATACACGTAAGGCCAAAGTAAACCGTGGGCGGACCACTGAGAAAACGTTTGGAACAACAAACTTAATTATAAACCTTAAACACAATCACACAGACAACACTAAGCCCCAAGATGACATCATTTCTTCATACTGCACGACGCTAGGCAGAGTTGCCACTATTTTGAATTAATTAACAAAAGATACACAGTTGCAAAGTCAAAGGTATGTATAGAATTATAACTTTTTTCGGATATGCACAGTGACTTGAGGCCGTTGCCAACAAATCCATCATGCATCATCCTCAAGAATTCCTGTAAGTTAATTCAATTTCTCAAAGTAACCCCACAATACAAATGACTTGGCCACTGTTCTTGATCCCATACGAGTTACTAGTAGTAGTAGTACAGCTAATAATAATATTGGCAATATTTCTACTACTACTGGTACTACTAATAAATTATTAGTATATTATTACTGATAAATTGTAATTATTTCTTTTATTATTCATTCAAGAGATTTTCTTGTTTCTGACTGGTGGAAACCCATCATAGCTCAGGATACAGTGCTTCAGACATGGCTGAGTTGTCTAACTTGGAATGTAGTAGCCAATGTGTCTCATGATTTCAATGTTTTTCCTCTGCCTGTCGTTCAAGACAAAACTGCTGCCCACTTTCAATCATCATCTGATCATTGCCAAAAAAACAAAACAAAAAACAAAAAAACACCCTGATAAAGGCGTGTTTGGTGAAAAAAGGTCTAAATCTTGAAAATAAAAATAGGTTCATTTTCTGAAGCGCTTAATCCTAATTAGGGTTGCGGGGAGGATGGCGCCCATCCCAGCCGACTCTGGGCGAGGGCAGAGTACACCCTGGACAGCTCGCCAGGCCATCGCAGGGCAGAAACACGCTGACAGCTATGTAGCTTCCTCTTGACGAAAATCAGCAATGGTTCTTTTACATGCCTCTCATCATAGACAGTGAGAGACATGGCCTGCATTTTATAACCCAGTTGGCTGCACTGGGGGACAGCAGTGACACCCCGTTGATAGTGCGGCTTGAACCCCCAACCTTGGGATCAGTTGTCCAGCACTCTACCATATTTTGTTACTTTTCATGTCTAGGATGAATTGGAAATGGTGCTAGCTGTACAGCATGCTAACCTCATAGTGCTCATTGATGCTAAGTAGCTAGCTAGCAAAAGAGCAACGTGACTGCCTGTTGTATTGTGAAGAAAAGGATGCATTTGAATACTTTAATTCTCTTTATTCAAATAAACAATGTACATACAAGTTACCTGTATCAGAGTACATTCATCTACCCTGGCTTCCGTATCAGCCATAGGCATTGGCTCTCCCTCCTCTTTGCTCTTTCTGTAGTATAATGAACTACTGTACTTATTAATCTGGTGTTAGTTATTAATTATGGTTATTATTAATAGCTGTTAGGTAATTAAATTCTTATAATAATATAAGTTAACAAACACCCTCCAGCTTGTTCTTCTCTAACCACACCTCCTCCCCCAAACCCCCAGCTTTATTTATTTACATGTTAAACCCTGGTTACTGTCCTTTCTGTCGGCAGTGGCTTTTTTAATCAGCGCTATTGTGCTTTGCTAATCCCGTTAATTTACCAGTTGCAGCTGCCTGCAGGAAAACAGAAAAAACCCACTACAGAAGCTAATTGTTTTGCCATTGCTGAGGTCGTAAATCAGATTGTTCCGGTGGAATCTGATCTCTTTGTCGCCCCGGTGACAAACACGATGTTTTGGCTCAGCATGCAGTTCTGTGGAATAAAAGCAGATGATTCGGTGCAGGAGTTTAAATGCAGAGGGTCAGGAGTTTAAATCCATGTGACTGATCACCTGCAGTTCTGTTCATTTTATATCCCTTTAATAACAAAATTTTATCCATTTGGGCTGCCATTTACCCCCACCATGCCCTGACTGCATCTTAATTTCCACTTTTAATTTTATTTCTTAAATTTAAATAAACATCAGTGACTGAAGATGGGCATTAATGATGAAGCAAAAAGGCTGAAAATTAATTGGAAATTGAATAGTTTATTTTCTTATAACAGAGCATCCTGAATGTTTTATTCTTCTCACACTGCAGAAATGTATTTAAAATTATTACTTAATTTATTAAAGACTGAGTTCCTGTTCTGAGTGTTTTATCACGTTATGGCAAATAAATGTTCAATCCATCAGCAGTCTCTCTATTAGCCCTTTCTCACTAACACGGTGTGTGTTGGACTAACTGAACATGGTTTTAATTTCTATTCCGCATTGTATCGAGGTGTATTGTATCAGGGATAATCAGCACCATGCTGCAGAGCTGTGAGATGAGGTGTATGGAAATGACATGCAAACGCTAACAGAAAACACACACACACACACACACAGCCGTACGTTGGCTGCATATAATCACATCAGGTGATCTTGCCTGCTGCAGTTATTAAAATATTAATGCGATGAAACCGGATTCGGCGTTGTGAGACATTCACCGAGTGCCGGCCCTCTGCAGCTTTCTTTATCTCTCTCTCTGTGTGACTGCAGAGACGCAGCACCATACCGAGCTGCACTGTACCACCGAGGGTTACAGGTATTTTTAGAGTAAAGGGGAAAAAAAAACCCAAAACACTTGCAGCTGTTACATAAGAACTTGCGTAAGGACAACAAGTGTGGATAATCGGTTTTATGTGTGTTTATATTCTAGAACATCAACTTCCTTTTCCCTTGCCAGCTGCCATTTATACCCTTCTGACTTTCTACACTCCTATTTTTCTTCGCTTTCCCCTTCATGGCCCATTTCAACACTTTGTTTTCAGTTATCTCTACACTTTATTTTCCATCTACAGCAGTGTGACGTAACAAGCACATCCTGTATCCATAGTAATGTAACTGACATGTAGCCACTGTGATCATATATCTATTATGTAGTGATGTCTTAGGTAGGTACTAGCTATAGAAGTGTGAACAGTACTCTGTTGTTGTTGTAGAACGGACTTCGCTGAAACTTGAAATGAGAACATTCCACCGAGGATACTGCTATGAGACCCAAGACCATGCACATCACCAAGCATCTCCGACCTTCACTATAACCGGCCCACAACTGCCTCTCTCCTGATTAGAACTGTTTAGCTAAGTTACTTTCACTCCACAGCTGCTTCTACTCCCTCTTTTCCTCCCAGCTGCCACTTACGCTCACTTTTTTCTCCACAGCTGCCACTTGAACTCTCCCTTTTCCTCCATAGGTACTACTTCTACTGTCCCCTTCCCTCAACAGCTGCTCCTTCTCCCTTTTCCGTCTCAAGTGTTACCTTTACTGTCCTGTTTCCTCTACAGCTGCCACTTCTCTCCCTTTTTCCTCAAAAGCTGCCACTGCTATTCTCTTTTTCTCTAGAGCTGACATTTCTACTCTTACTTTCCATTCATAGCTGCCATTTCTATCCTTTTTTCCTCCACAGCTGCTGTTTCTATTCTCCCTTTTTCTTACACAGCTGCCACTTTTACTCTCCCCTTTTCCCTCCACAGCTCAGCTTATATGCTCTTTTCTCCACAGTTGCCACTTCCAATCTTCCTTTCTATTCCTAGCTGCCATTTCTACCATCCCATTTTTCTTCCACAGCTGCCATTTCTTCTCTTTTCTTCCCCAACTGCCACTTCTACTCTCACTCTCCCTCCACAGCTGCCACCACTTCTCTTTTTCCTCCTCAGCTGCCACTTCTACTCTCACTCTCCCTCCACAGCTGCCACCACTTCTCTTTTTCCTCCTCAGCTGCCACTTCTACTTTCACTCTCCCTCCACAGCTGCCACCACTTCTCTCTCTTTTCCCACAACAGCTTCAATTTCTACTCTACTTTCCCCCCACAACAGTTGCCACTACTTCCTTTTCCTCCACAACTGCCAATTCTCCCACTTTTTCCCCACAGCTGCCACTTCTACCCTTTCCTTTCCTCTACAGCTATAATTTCTACTCACCCTATGTTGTTTAACACTTTTGCTCACTTCAGTTTTTTTTCCCCACATGATACAACTACACTCTCCTCCTCTGTAGCTCTGTGATTCCTATACATGCTTTTCCCTTTACACCAGAGATTCACACTCAACCTGCGCTCGCTTGAATTGGGAATAATTAGAAAGCCGAGGTTTATCTGTACCACCTGCTTCACTTGTGAAGAAGAAAGTGATAATGAAATGGAATGTGTGAATTACTACTGTTGGAAAACATCATGAGAGCATTTTGTTTTGGACAAAAGATACAAACGGAGTGGATCATTTTATGGCTGCAGACAAAAGAGATGAGAATGATCATAATTATTTTGTCATTAGAGATTATGTACTTATTTTAGTGAAGACTTGGTATTTAAGTCCTGATTTAAAGCAGCAGCTAAGTTGACAGTAAGCAACAGTTAAGTTAAATAATGGGTTCTTGACTTTTTCATTTTTGTATCAGTCGTATCTTCAGGAAATCCCTTCAGGGCTTAATAGCGGGATCTGAGCAATCACTGTTCATAAAATTCAGTATAATTTAGACAAATTGTAGATTCAATCTCTGTATGCTCTGATAGTGAAGCAAAATGACATTACATCTGATCCAATTACTCATCAGGGGAACAAAGGTCTGTGCAGAGCCATCCGCTGGTAGCCTGCATGACATCAGCCGACTGCTGAGAGGAGGTAAAAGTTTAAGTAAATATTGTGACACACTGATGTTTCTCCATTTATTTGTACAGGAGTTATATTGTGAAAGAGAAGGATTTCAGATGAAGGAGGCATGAGAATCTGAACCATGTCTGACTTGGTATACAGACCAAAAACAAACAATGTTAAAAAAAGAAAAAGAAAAAAGAAAAAAAAAAAAAAAAGGTTGAAGAAAATTTCCTAATCATTAAAACTAATGAGTTTCATTTACATACAACCACATAATGATTAAGTACTATAACCTTAAACTCTTTGCTCTGTTCATATTTATATTGACTTTTAAAATGGTTAGAATACATTGTTTTACTAGTTTTGGCTTAATGATAAATATATAAAAAGCCCTTTATATTCTCCATGACTTTGTTAAAAATCCATCAATTTATCTGTTGAAGATGTACAGCTACCACATAGGAAGTGTTCAATAAACTATATTTTGTCCTAGTGAATATATAGATATAGATATATATATATAAAGCTCTGAAACTTGAGCCCGCATTGCTGAGACAAACCTCAGAGCTCAAAACACACTGACAGGTTAATGTAACAGTGGATGAAGAGATCTCCAGATCAGATTGGTTTAAAAAGGCAACACAAAGCTATAAAGTCAATGAAACCCAGAGAGTGTTGAACAAGAGATTATATTTTTGTTCATTTCAAATGGAGTGGAATTTTCTGATATCTGGCAACAGTCTGAACAGCAAAGCATGATGTGTGTTGTGAATCCATCTGAAAAAGAATGTTCGGAAGGCTGAGAAGCAGCAAGTTCACATCATGTGCATGTGGATGAACATCTTGTTTGGTAATGAAGGAAGGAGAACGTGATTGCTCTCAGACTCCCTGAGCATTTCCAAGCTTTGAGCTGTTTCTTGTGTTCAATGTGTGTTTGTGGATGACCAGTTTATGAACTGTACGGCATTTCTCCATTTTGTACATTCTAAGCTACGTTTTGATCATTGGCTGTGATCGACTATACTCAGGTTTTACAGGAAACCTCACAGTGGCCTTTGGAGATCAATGTACAAAAAAAACAAACAAACAAACAAACCCTTTTCCCTAAAAAAAACCCTACCAGTCAAGTTTTCTCAGCTGAAATTATTCAGCTGAGTTTTCACAACAGCCATTGGCAACAAGCAGCTCCTTGACCTCCCAGCACGACTGCATTCCAAAATAACCAAAGCTGGAGACTTTACCAGGGCAATAAGTACCTAGTTTTCTTTTAGTGTGTGTGCACATAACCAAATAAACTCTACAGTGTTTTCATATTTTGTGGTTCTACATAAACATGAAACTGCAATTATGGCCAAGTCGTTTATATGCAAACTTAACATGCAATGGCACAAAATTAAATGGTCTTTAAATATTTTCTACTAACAATTTAAAGTTAAATGGTAAATAAAGAATATGGAAAAATGGACAGTATTACAAACATAGTTAACTGGAAATACTATAATATAGTAGCTAGCAGTGACAATGAAGGGTCAATGCATTATTTTGCAAAGTTGAGCTTACTTTACAATTATTACTGAGCCTTAGCCTAGCTAATCCTGATGAAATGTTACATCGTGGTTTTACTCACTTGAAAATATTACTGAGTTTTGGCATTTGGAGGTGGACACTAAGAGGACAGCATGGCAGAAAAAATTACCAGTACACAAATTATACCAGCTGAAGTGTACTCAGAGAATTTTTGGCTTCAATTGGGAGGTGCTAGCCATAAAAAAGGGTGATGATAATGAGGGTGATAGAGTAAAACAATGACACGAAAGTAACAGAATGACTTCAATGCGAGCCTCTGTACACTTCCATGTACCTTTCTTGGTTTTAACACTTCACATCAGTGACGTTGGAAATGGGCGTTTCCAATATCCAAGATGTTTTTTTTGGGATTTTGGTAAACGCAATTTAGAATTTGATAAAGGGCTGTAAATGGTATGGGGCACCGACCACCACCAGGAGTAAAATAGGGGCAGGTCAAAGTGGCTGTTAACAGCTTTCACTTTTGAGAGAGCAGCACAGCCGAGTGAGAAGGCAATTGTGGCTTATGTCAAGCCTTGCTACATGTATAATTAAATCCAAGCCAGCCTGAAGAAAACCAAAGTAAAGTCCAAATGTGCAATATGCAGATCAAGCACCAGCTGTGATGACCTTTCAGGAATACCACTCACTCTGTAAAATCAGATGTTGTATTGTTATTGCTAAGAATAGAAGAAAAAGTACTGTAGCACATAATCCATGCTAATATAAAACGTCTTGCGAGCATCTCATTATACATGCATCATGCATGGAAAGGCACTACCGCACTTGTTTTCTTTTTACATTATTGATATCCCTAATGTCCCACGCCATTTTAGCGCTAGTTTGCTTTAACATGGCGACTCACATCAGAAACACTGTTCACAACAGTGTAACTAAAGCAGGAGGTAATTACGATGATTTAGCACCGAGACCAAAGGCCACGGACTTCAAGGCAGATCTCGGATCAATGCTTAAGTGGATCAGCAGCTCACTAAGCAGAATGTCCCATTGATCCGGAGAACGAGAAATTGGAAATCAAGCCTTTGAGAAATTATTGTCTTTTTTTTCCATCCTCAGCCTTTCAGACATTTTCATGTCACCTATAAAACGTTAGTCAGACAGGAGCGGCAACTTCGGTTTCTAACATCTAACAGGAATAGTGAGACATTCTGAAGGCATCGGCACTCCATTATCTTGACACAAATCACAGTTCTTCAGAGTACAATGCCAAACGCTAGCTGATTTCATACAGATAAAAGAAATACACCATCGCAGTCTGAGAAGAAACATTTAGATCTGTAAGAGAGCTGAAGCAACACTGTGACACGTCATATAACTGGAGAGTTGATATTATTGCTGAAATATTCATACTTGGTGTCAGCGTTACTTAAAGTGCATCCAGAAGTTCATTTATAATGATTCATGATCTTGGCATGGAACTGACTGCACTCAGAAACATTAGCTCCTGCTGCTGAGTTGCAAAATTGACCTCATTCAGGCTAAATTTACATGACCCTTCAAGGGAATAATGCTAGAAAGACCTCTGAAAAAAAACACAGGATTTTGATCATGTGTTGGTTTTTGCTTTGGGTGATGGAGGTCAGATACACGACAACCAAGATACATGAAATGCATTATTACATTTAAAAATAATCAAATCAACATTCAGATGAATACTTTTTGACTTATATTTCATTACTAGCTTCTTAAAGTTGTAGGCTACAATGGGGTTCAGTCATCTCCAATGATACCAAATTGGGGTGGGCAGAGTGATAAAAATCTTAAGTCATGGCATAAATAATTTCATATTATGGTAACATTATTAACAGTATAATTTTTTGCCCATTACTTCAGTTCATGGCTTAAATTACCATAATGTCCTGTCCTTATGCTTGATTATTTTCTTTTTATTCAAATAAACATGAAAATATCAGAGTAGTCTGGCCTCAGACAGTGCAATTTAAAAATTATATTACTAAAATGCTGTTGATCCTGGCAAAAAAATGGCAGATTGGTATGGTTGAATACCCCAGTCTATCCGACGATCTGATAAATCACTGGTAAAACAGTGATTTTACACAAATTAAGCCTCTGTTTTCAATCCTGTGACCAATGACCAGTGTTGGACAGTTCAACACCGGCAGTCTTATAAAGCTTGTAAAAAATGAACAGGCATGAAAAAATGCGAAGCGGCGGCAGGGCAGCCGTCCTCTTCTTCAACTTTCATGGCTAAAGCGTGTTTCAGTAAAAGCTGGCTCACTCGTAAGCAATATAGCCACAAATCAGTGAGATGTTGTCTTCAGTTGGTTTCGGCCAAAAATAGCGCCATTATGCTCTTTGAAAACCTCAGAATACCTTCGATTATCATATTGGTGGGAATTATCATACTTTGAAAATGTGTAAAAAAAATTCTACTTTCACACCAAATTCAACCGACTCTGAAAATATGCGAATTCCAGTTCAAATTTATTCTATTCCCTTGAAAATAAAATTTGCTTGTACTTTCAGACAATATCGCTAACGTGAGTCAGATTTAAGATATATATATATATATATATAACGCCCCATCAGAAGGGCAATTTCACTGCTTCTTTAAATCAGCACAATTTTCATCTGTGACGACATATTTGCAAAAGTGTTTTTAATGATCAATTATTGCTATAACATGACAAACTTGGATTTGCTAATACAATATTCCATTGAAAAACAGGTATTGCTAAAAATGGGCCTCTGTACACCTATGTAGATGTTCCATTAAAAATCCAGCCATTTCCACCGATAGTTATTTACAATGCTGACAGTGTCTAGACTGTCTTTCTGATCAAGTTAATATACATTTTCAATTTCTCTTCTTTCAAACACAAGGAAATTTCCAAGTGACCCCAAACTTTTGAATGGTAGTGATGTATATAAATTCATTGCACTAAGTCCCATTTTAGTCCCAACATTAAGAGCTTTACAGTCATTACTGCAATCGAATACAGGTAGTATCGATTGTATTCTGGCTGCCTTCTGATTTATGTTGAACCTCACGTTCTGCTTCATGATCAGGATTATGATCAGGATATTCTGTGCACGCTACACAGTGATGGAAGAAGAAATTTTATCCAATACATGAGTCAAAAGTGGTCCCTGAACCCTTTACTTGATCTCCTCCAAACTGGCCCTGGTTGAAGCCTACAGATCAACCTCTAACTTGTAAAACTTCTAAGCCTGGGATTCAGTGTTCTTGATGGCTTGATGAAGGGGGAAATGGAAGCTCAGGACTAAAAGAAGTCCATGGACTGGTTTCGGAAATATTTCCAAGATGACGGACATGAAAAGGTAGCATAGCAGATAACTACCTTTTGACAAAACATGGTATTTATTTCATTATCATCATTTGCAGTACATGGACACTACTCCCCTGAATCTATTATATGTATCCTTCAGGTCTGAATAACACTACAATAATAAAAATAAATATCTTACCTACTTCAAGTCCATCTCCATTTCAAAGCGGCTAGGCAGGCAGATGCTTCCAGGTGCTAACAAAAGCAGTAGGAATCAACGAGTAAGGCACTGTAGTGATACTGTTCCAGCTGTCTGATGTTGGATCGTAGCAGTCCAGTGTCTTACACCGCTGTGTTCCAAAGTAGCCTCCAACGACATATAGTTTGTTCCCTGAGGCTACAGCATGGCAGCTCATCCTCTTAGAGGTCATGTCTCCTACACGAGTCCACTGGTTGGTTTCACAGTCGAATCGGTACGCGGAAGCAGCAGTAAACTCCGTATCACCACCCATGATGAAAATCTGGCTTCCCAACACAGCGGCAGCGGTATACCGCCAAGGTTGAGGACATTCCGCTGCTATGGTCCATCGGTTCTCAAGAGGATCATAACACTGGACTTTTGAAGCCTTGTCCCTGTGTATGGTAGTCCCACCAAAAACAAACAGCTTTAGTTTAGCACTAACCACCGCTGCATTACTGACACCATCTCTGAGCGGTGCCATCATGGTCCACTTGTTGGTTAGAGGGTCATAACGTTCTACTTGTTTCAAAGATACCGAAGGGGAAGCAGGAAAAACACCAGCTATCGCAGTGTGACCTCCGACGACATAAAGGCTGTTTTCCAGTTCTGCTGATCCATGACCGAAGCGTGCAATTAGCATGGGTGCTCCTTTAGACCATTCCTCATGGACCGTATCATATATCCAAACATCTTTTGACACGCCATTTTCCGAGCCTCTTCCTCCAGTCACATAGACTTTGCATCCAATTGCACATGCACTGAATTCCTTTCTCGGACTGGGCAAGTCTGACTTGGGTATGACTTCTTTTGCTTTATGATCCACTTGGTAGATTTTATCACACATGAATGTCTGACCTCCAAGAATGAGCAATGTGTGACCAGCTTTGCGTGGCCTTGCACACGGACTGGTGACAACACCATCATTCTGCAGAATCTTCTTCTTGCACTGGATGGCTTCATCAACAATCTGCCGACTCCGCTTGTCTGACATAACCAGTTCCTCACAAGCCACCGCCTCGATGAGGCACTCAGAAGGCAAAAGGGCAAGACGGATACCCCGAAGAAGCTCAGGGAGGTAGTCTCTGCGACTATCTAAATCATACCTGACCCAGCGCATGACTGCATTGAACACTATTTGCTCATCCTCAATCTCCAGCTCATCACTGAGTATAAGGTCTAAAAGCTTGTCTTTGGACAATCCATAAAAGTCTTCAGTGTCCCGAACCGCTTCAAAGTGAACCAGGCACATCCTCCACGAGAGTTCATACAGGCGCTTGCACTGATGAGCATCAGATAGAAGCATCATCCCCAGACAATTAGATGAGTGAAGATTCTTTTCGAGGAATTCTGCCGCGGCATCACGGATATCATGGAACTGCAGCATATCTCCAGCTTCTAGAAGTGATTCCGCATTCTCCTCATTAATGATGACCCGCGATGAATAAGCAAAGTCCAAAAGTAGCTCCAGAACTTCTGGGTGCACACTATCCCGGAAATTAACGTCACTGTCCAGACTTTCACGGAGGCCTCCGCTGAACATCGCTTCGAAGTAGCGGCTGCAAGCTGCCAGAACGGCCCGGTGGCAAGGAAAGGAACGATCTCCAGCCCATAAGGTCACATCCGTAAACATGCACTGTTTGCGGAGGGTATTAAGGTGCGTCAGGACACTATCGGGATGCGAGGGCTTGTGGAACAGCGAGATGTTCATAGAGCCTGTGCTCGTCCTTGATTTGCGGTTTTCATGGACGCTGACAGACATGTTTCCAGGTACCGCCAAGGAATCACCTTGAACTGAAGTAAGCAAGAAAAGAAACAGGTCAGTTTATTTTCTGAGAGATTCTCTAAAGTTAGGTGAGGTGGGCAGTATCTATCAGAAAACATGATAATTTCTCTCAGGTTTTGCCAACAGGTGAAGAGACATTTGTCACATTTATTTAAAAAATTGTGTGTGTGTATATCTACAAGAGGCACAAGCAAAACTGTCACGTGCTAATGTGAATATAGTGATATGATTATATTTTATGTATTTACTTTTTTTTAAACACCACTATATTCACATTAGCAATTAGGGCCCTGTGACCCTAATTAGAATTAAGCGGTTCAGAAAATATATATTTTTAGCACTCTAACATAAATAACATTCTAACCAGTGATCAAAGCCACTTTTTTGATTTTTGTGTTTCACGCTCAGCTTCGCTCTAGCTTCATTTTCAAATCAGATTGGCAAAAAATAAAAAAATATCTGCATTAGTGATATATACACACAGCAGAAGCACTGACGACTTCAAGCTGGTCAAGGATGTTGTCTAATTTCAGTGTTGGTGAAATTGTGCTTTATCACTTGCTAGCATGATTTAAAAAGTTTTTTTTAATGTATTGAAAATGTCTATTATGTACTTATTTTATATTGTTTGACATTACCCAGTGCTAACAGAGAAAACAGAGCAATCATGGCAGCAAAGCAAAAAATATCAGGTTATGCATACTGGTAAATGTACAAGGTGTTAATGGTATAAAATATAAAGTGTTAGAACTAAGATTATTCTATAAAAATATATCTCCACATTAAAAACTTTGAAAATATAAAGCAGAAACCATGACCTCTTGATGAAAATTTCAATTCCACTGAGGCAGTATTAATAATCATTGGCATTATTTCCCTCATCAAGAGGTGTGGTTATCCTCAGCACAATACAGACAGTGGTATCTCTTCAGTAAGATGTTAAGAAGCAAACAAGAATTCTGACCTTAATTTCGAGCCCATAATTCACACAGATCATTACATTTAAGAGCAGAGCACGGATACTGATCCATGCAGTGCAAATAAATAAATAAAGCTGAAATTATGCTACAGATAACCATGCACAAAGAGCTGAACAGGTAACTCATCTCATCACGCTGACTAATTTTATGCGCTTCTAACTCTAACTGTTATTACATGGCTCATTTGAATACCTGATTCTGATTGGTCAATTGTAGCATCCATCACTCTGTTAAGTCTTTACACAACACCTTTGCTATGGTGTGCGTCAATTTCAGAAGCAAGAAGATAATTTTTTTAATCAATATACTGTCACATTATTAATTTCTTTGGCAAAAAGGTGTGCTACCGGCATGAAATAAACCCCTTTGGAGTGTTTCAAGACTCTACTTGCCTGATTAGTCTATCAGGATTTATTACCACACGTTATCTCTTGCTTAATCAGTATGGATGGGACAGTTTGAAGTTTTCACAAGGAGATGAACCAGTGCAACTAAATGGGTTATCCCCCAGATCCCCCCAGTGCAACTAACTGGGTTATTAAAGGCCAGCCATGTCTCTTACTGTCTGTGGTGATAGGCATGTAATAGAACCATTGCTGTCATTCGTAAAGAGTAGGTCACTGAGATGCTGTCAGCGTGTTTCTGCCCTGTGATGGCCTGGAGCTGTTCAGGGTGTATGTGGCCCTCATCCAGAGTCGGCTGAGATGGACCCTAATAAGGATCAAGCAGTTCAAAAAATGAATGAATGAAAGGTTAGTAGCTTGAAATGATCATACTGTGCTTTCATCATGTTTGATTATTTTCTTCTATTATTTGAAGAAACTTTATTTTTGCCAGTGTTCTCCATATAAGCCTGCCAACTCAATGTCAGTGATTTGTTTGAGGCTCGGCATTACATACCTGTGATTGAGGATGACCAACTCTCTGAACCTTTTTAAACAATACGAACTGGGACCATGCCCTTACGTATGTGTGTCATTATGGCATGTGTAATGTCCCTCCATCTTCAAGATTTCTTGTCATATGAATTGTCTATTGCAAAATAATGTTCATGGTGTTTAATTAGTCTAAAAACTACTTTTTTTTTTTTTTTTTTTTTATAATTCATGCGAGCACTTTATTTTAACTTTGCACAATTACCCTTTTTGCTCTGAGCATGTACAGAATGGGATCAGCATGCACTAGATGTCTTCACCTTTGAGACTTGGCAATGATGTCAGTTAATTTCTGCCCTTTTGCTAACATTATGTTTATTTACCTCTGTACTGAAGCTACAGGAAAATGTAGGAATGCTAAACAACAACGACTCTAAGTAACTCTCAAAGGTAAAATTAAGACGTATAATGTTTTCCATACCTCTTTATATGTTCAACTTAGAACAAATTCTTAAAATATCTTCATTTATTTATCATGTTTTTAGTTGAAAGAGCAGGTGAATGATGGAAGAACCTGGTGTGAAAAAAATTAAAATAAATAAAAACACAAAAACCTGAACAAGTAAAAAAAAACAAGTCATAATTATCACATGACTTGGGATTTAAGCTGCAAAGAAGCTGCAACTGCCCACTTTGGAGTGACTTTCAGCATATGGGGAGAGACCTCTATTGTCAGAATATGATACTCTCATTTTTTATCATGTATGGACTTAGCAGGTTATGGCACTGAGCCCTTCAATTATGACTTAAATGTTCCTTTCCTTCTCTTCTTGTCCTGTACAAATTTGGATAAACTGCTGTCCGACTTTACTGACTCTCTTTCTTTCTCTCTCACTGTCTCTTTCTCAGTCTCTCTCTTTGACGTATCTCACATCCCTGTGTCTGTGCTGTAGAAATGAGAACTGTGGGATTAAATTAAATAAAAGTTAACAAACCTGTGAGGTATATATCATCAGGACGACTTCACTGTACAGTTTATAAAACATCTCTACTGTTAATCACCAACCAGCATATGCACTTGATATCGTTTTACAACAATGCTACAAATTAACAACTCCTTACAGCTCCGGCCTACTAGTAAATGTAAATGTAAGCAATTAAACCTACAGCCAACAAAAACAGTGATCAGTATTTTTCCGTCATAACAAGGTAACGTGTACGTAACACATTTATATCTTGCCACGCCCACTTCGTCTTTGTCCAGCCTATAGTCATTAAAAACCACTATCAACCTTCACCACTGGGGGGAAAAAAAGTAAATATCCTGTTTAAATATTTTAGGATGCACAGTTTTTAAGCCATTTAAACAACACAAGAATGTGTGTGTCTGTGTGCATGCGGTTTTGTGGTGGTGCAGGCCATGCATGAGAAAAACAGCCACTGCTGGTCAGCCACAGAGCACAGCAAGGCATGCAGGAGGAAATGCAGGAACGATAAAGGACAGGCTTTTCTTTTTCTCCAATGAATGCAGGACCAATGAAGGATAAAATCCGTGGAAGGAATCGAATGTCTTGGGAAGGAAATAAACAAAACACTTACAGCGACAAAATCTGCTGACCCAAGAGCAGGCACTGACCGAGAAGATCTGAGGAGGTGTCTGCATGGGGCCCGAGACGCAGTAGATACTCTACACAAAAAAACAAATTGCATGAGATTGGAGTCTGGGCCCCTCCCTAAAAACGGAGCTGAAATCCCTTAATTTTTTTCTCTCTCATCCTTTCAACTGTTTATTTAAAAAGAAATTCCATATACAAGCTCCGAGTCCACTTTGTTTCTCTCTTTATATACTTATTTAAACTCACTTCAGCTAAGATCTTTAATGATTAAGTAAAGAATAAAACAGCACACAGTTACAGTAAAATAATCACAGATAAATAGCCACAGTGGCCACAGGGAGCAGATTATCAAGTGATTTATTTCACTCATACCACAATTACTGTTTACTTTACTAATTATTATTAAGTTATTTATTTACATATTAGCTTTACTTATTTGTTTTCTTACATATTAGTTTATCTACTTATCTTTAAATTTATTAGTATGAGGTTGTATATTTTAAATCTGATTTTTGTTATCAAATGCCAACGAAACAGATCACTTCCTGTTCTTGGTTTGACAACAGCAACAAAAACACAGCTTATCAATTTACAGAGGAAAAGCAATGACGCGTAAACTCAAAAACCTATACAATAAACACTTATATGTAAAACTTTGCTGCATAAGTTTTTTTAAACTCTATTCCTCCCAACACAGACAAGTCCCTCAATGAGTGGTTACCATAGAAACTGAGAAAATCGCCAAAAAACTGAAAACAATCCAAAATATATTTTATTTATATTGTAATTCTTAATTTTCAGAGAAACATTTAACACTGAATTAACTTGAGAGCTATGATGAACATGAAGCTGAGTGTTTTATTCCTTTTACACTGCAGCAAACAACCAAAAATGACAAATGATTAAAGAGAAACAGATTTTTTAAAATCTGTTTCATTATATTTAATGTTACATAACACAAATGACACTTCTGTTACAGCAGCAATGAACACTCTAGTGCAGGAGATAATTGCAAATATAGCAAGAATCGTTCAAATAGTGATACAAGCATGAAATTTGGTACATGTACTCTTCAAATCCCACTCTTTCCAAAAATATTGCTGGCCACACAAAAATCCAAAAATTGCGTTTTTCCTTTATAACCCAAAATGCATTGATTTTAAGTCCCATAAATGTATCAATGTTGCATATAAAGTTGGGTATTGCAGGCATTTTGGTACCAACTGCATGTCTGTATCTCTTCTGGTTCTGTTGATACACCACCCCGGTACTTTTACAGACTCAGGAAAGCAAAAAATATGTACCATTCATTGTTAAGTGAATTTTTTGATATGAAAATGTTATTTTCATAACCTATTTTATTTTGAGTCTTTTTTTCATTATGGTTAGAACATGAAATTCTAAAACCAAGATGGCATCCAAGATGGTTGCCATTAACTTGAAGTTATCTTAGCAAGTATGAAACATGAATTTTTGGTGTGCACATCCTAATGTATGACAGATCCAGCACTGCTGCTACTGTGGATGAAGCCAGGCTTGACATGTACACCAGAAAGCAGAGGCCTTATGAGTTAATCCCATCAACCAGAACAGCTCTGCTCCAACACACCAGCCGTGCTGCCTACCAGACTTGTTGTGTGTGGGCCCAGGCGACCCAGTGACAGCCAGAGGCAGAGGACCCTGCAGACTGGGGATGGCAGAAGGTTGGTGAAGTATGGCAGGTCTTCTGGACAGCAAACTCTCCAATAGCCAAGAGTTGCCAACAGCTTACCAAATGTGGCTGTGGTGGCAGGTGCAAGTGCTACAGACAAGGTCTCACTTGTACAGCACTGTGCCATTGCAAATGTGAGGTGTAACTCTACACTCTTGTGGTTTTATTGAACTGTTCTAAAACTGCTTCATGTGTGTCGTCAATATGTAGGATCTTCTTTTACATAGAGTATTAACAGTATGAGACTGGGACATTTTTCTGTGTAAATTTACATACATGTTTTCTTGCAGACATCTCCAACGCAATCTTTAATACAGGAGTCGGGTTTTGCGTGGCCAGCGGTATTTTTGGAAAGAGTGGGTTTGAAGAGTACATGTACCAAATTTCATGCTTGTATCACTATTTGAATGATTCTTTCACTTATCTGCTCCACTACTCCTTTCCTCACTGAGTAAAGCACTGACACTCCTCCCATTAATGTTAAATAAACATTTCCTCACTTTAAATGTCCCCGTGAATGAGCGTTTTCTATAGAAACAACAACAAATCAGCACTAGTGAATTAATTAACAATTCACAAGAGTTACTGTTTTCATTAAATAATTAAATCAACAACATCTCACCAATCAGAGAGGTGGATTCAAAATCATTCACCTGCAGTGAGGAAAGGACCGCCATGCAGCAAGTCCACGAGAATAAGGACTAATTAAACATCTCTAAGCTCATAAAAAAGTTCCTCTGAAGTTCATCCCATCTCTCATGGCAACAGTAGCTCGACAACGGCGGAAACGATGCCAAAGTTGCAATAACACAGGACATGAACAACTAACACCTTTTACACAAAGAATAATGCACCTTCTTCTGTTGAATGTTCTCCCTGTCAGCATTTCTGACCAATGTTCCTCAGGATCCTTTCACTTAGTGTGTTGGTATTCTGGTGCGTCCTCAATCTGGCCGCAGCAGGAAAAGAGGGAAGCTAGGCGCTTTTCACTTGGCCCCCCCCAATCAGTCAATCAAATCCTGGCAACATTTAAGGGTTTAAAACGTTCAATGGATTAACAACAGGCGTGAAGCCTGACTGAACACAGAGGGAAAAAACTTTCATTAGCTTAGGAGAAAGTCATTAAATTGGGGGAAAAAAAAAAAAAAAAAGAAAAAAAAAAAAAAGAAAAAGGGGGGTGACGGACCAGAGCCCGGAGACAGGGCTGCACGGGAATCAGGAATGTGGAGGTGTTGAGATGTGAGAATGATCACCACTAGTGTGTTTACCAGCCCAATGTTTTTATACAAATTTTATATTTACAAAAACAGCGTTTACATGTATGCATATACACTGTGGCTTGCACAAGTATTCACGTCCCTTGAGCATTTCCACATTTTAACACGTTACAACCACAAATGTGAATGAATTTTATTGCCATTTTATGTGACAGACCAACACAAAGTGGCACAGAATTGTAAAGTGTAAGGAAAATGATACATGGTTTTCATTTTTTTTTTTTTAATAAATAAATTTAAATAAAATATAAATAAAAATTTATAAAGAATGGTGTGCATTTGTATTTGGTACCCCAATTCGATACTTTGTAGAACCATCTTTTGCTGTAATTACAGCTATTACAGTCTTTTGGGGTATGTATCTGCCAGCTTCGCACATCTAGAATGTGACATTTTTGCCTATTCTTCTTTGTAAAATATCTCAAGCCAGTCAGATTGGCTGGAGAACATCTGTGAACAGCAATTTAAGTCTTGCCACAGATTCTCAATTGGCTTTAGGTCTGGACAATGACTGGGTCATTTTAACGTGTGAACATTTTGATAAAGGTTTTAATCTCTAAACCATTCCTTTATAGCTCTGGTTTTTTGGATGTTTAGGGTTGTGCTCCTGCTGGAAGGTGAACCTCCACCCAGTCTTTTACTGTTTTACAGACTAACAGGTTTTCTTCAAAAATTGCCTATATTAGGCTCCATCCCATTGACTCTGACCAGCTTCTGGCCTCATCTGAGCTCCTTCTGTCACATTTCTGTATCCCCCTTATGGCTTGTGGAAAACTGCAAACATGACTTCTTATGGTTTTCAGAAACGGCGTTCTTCTTGCCACTCTTTCATAAAGTCCAGATTTGGGGAGTGCATAACTAATAGCTGTCCAGTGGACATATTCTCCCCCTGAGCTGTGGATCTCTGCAGCTCCTCCAGAGTTACCATGGACCCGTTTTTCTGACCAATGGTAGGTTTGCAGATATGCCGTACTCTTTCCATTTTTGACATGCTGGATTGGACAGTGCTCAGTGAGATGTTCAAAGCTTGGGATTTTATTTTTATAACCTAACCATGCTTTAGACTTCTCCACAACTTTATTCCCGACCTGTCTGGTGTGTTCCATGGGCTTCATGATGCTGTTTGTTCACTAATGTTCTCTAACAATCCTCTGAGTCCTTCACAGAACATCTATATTTATTTTGCGATGAGAGTACATACAGGTGGACTTTATTTACTAATTAGGTGACATCTAAAGGCAGTTGGTTGCACTGGATTTTATTTATCAGAGTAAAGGGGGCTGAATACAAAAGCACGACACACTTTTCAGGTTTTTATTTGTAAAATAAATTTGAAAACCATGCATCATTCTCCTTCCACTTCGTGTTGGTCTATGACATAAAATCCCACCATGTGTGTGTATATATGGGCCATTTTCAGAAAAATTTACAAAGTAACGGTAGGGATGTTTTTCTAAAGAAAGACAGCCCTTTATGCATAAAGCTGAAATCAATGACAAAAGATAGCACATGAATTATTTGTGAACTTTTTTTTTTATCCATTTCCATTACCAAGCACATAAGTAATTCTTTCCATAGGAAACTAAAGTGCAAAATATCCTTACCCCTACCAATGGTAAAAATGACCAAAATGAAGGTGTGTCATCTTCCTGTGATTTTATGTGTTTTTGTCTTTTGATCTATCAATCTATGTGCATTCTATGTAAGGTCATTGCTTTCAACTTAATGCAGAAAAGGCTGTCTTTAGAAAAACATCCCTACCATTACTTTGTAAATTTTTCTGAAAATGGCCCATATATACATATATATATATATATATATATATATATATACACACACACACACACACACACACACACACACACACAGGTGGAAATTAAAACTAGTCTTTAGTCCCTTGGCGAGTCAAAAATCTGTAGGGCGAGTGAAATTAGCTAGCAAGCCATACTGTTGGCAACCTGACAAATCCAATAGGCAAAAAAGATAGTGTTCCTGACCAGTAAATATGAATATTTCATAATTTCACTAGTCCTGTTGGCCATTAGCTTAGTTTTGCTAAATTCCACCCCTGTGTGTGTGTGTGTATATATATATATATATAAAATGGATTATTTATTTTTGTATTTTGCATTTTTTTAATCAGGATGGATGCAGAAAGAAACCTTTTAATTTTAACCTTTACATTTGCATATATTAACCACAACCCCAAGAGAGGTCAGGTGATTTTTTGAGTTTTGGGCCAGAAAAAGCTCCATGTCATCCTATGATCTGTGCTTTTTCCTGTATGGCATAGCAGGGAGCTGGAGCCAATCCCAGTCGAATCTGGTCGAAGGCAGGGTATATCCTGAATGGCTAGGCTAATAGCTCCGTTTTGCTAACGTTATCTGTTAAAAATCAAAGAAATTAGTGGATGATACAGTGGATGAATCATATTGCACCGTTTCCATATAGTATATAATAATTATTTAGTAGCACTTTTCTGTGCTATTTATCAAAGTTACTACAGTGAAAATCAACAGCCACAAACTACCATGTTTTGAACTTGTGGAACTCTTTTGCATCAAACTTGCCATTTACGGAAATAAATAAATAAATGAATGAATGAATGAATGAATGAATGAATGACTTAAACTCTGACACTGGAGACTCCTTCCTTAAGTGTTATGTAAACACATTTCTCCTTACAAAAATCTGAGGTGAGGTCAATAAACTGTTTCTCTAGAAACAATTAGATATCAGAAGTAGTGTGTTGGTTATAACTATGAAAAAAACACCTTCTCTTCTGAGCACTAAGCTACAATCCTCGAGATTTCTACAAGTGCCTGCAACCTGCGATATCGCAGGGCACGTCTCTGACCGCCGCAGGCTTCTCTATTCCACAAGAAAAATAACAGTTACCTTAAATTTGCTATATTTAAGTCTAAATGCATCGTCCGCCATGTTCTTTCCTTCTTGTCTCGTTTGAAGTCTCGTCATTTCTTGCTTTAGCGCAAGATGTCGCGTCACTTCAGAAGCAGGTACAAACTGTTTAAAAAGGTCTAAACTGAATAAAAATGAATGGGAGAATATTGTACTGCTTCTAGATCATGCGGGAAGAAATAAATTGAGTTGCTGAGACAGAAAGATTATTTTTCACACAATGGCCACTAAAAGACGAAGGACATTAACAAATTTCTTCACATCAAAAGAAAAAAAGATCAGAGGAAGAAATTCAACAAAAAAAATTATTCAGCAAGTGTATATGGTACATGTTTTTTTACCATATTCTATTTTGTAAATGTGTGGACTATTCATTCATCGTTTAACATCTTTGATTTTGACCTAGACTTTGATTTTGAATCATGAAAAACACAATTTTGTCCATTTATTTTGGACAGCTGGTCAATAGATACAATTATTAAATGATGAAATTTGAATATTTAAATTTTATTTTATTTATTTCATTTCAGAGTTAGAGGAACCCTTAGATGTGAATAACAATGTGGGTGCTCAGAGAATTTAAGTCTTTCAGAGGAAGTCAGCTGTGCCCTAGACTGTATGAGGATGAAAGACTTATGAGTCAGGAGCAGAGTCAGACTTTGAGGTGAGTAACATGGAATGATACTGAAATAAAAGTTCTGAATTTGAAAAATTGAGTCTGTTCTAAAATTGATCCTACAAACTACTTCAAATTATCAGGCGAGTTGTGAGTTAGATTGCACCAGAAACCACGAAATGGCTTAAAAAATTAGAAATTTTCCAGGGGGGGCATGGCCCAGGATCCCCCTAATGTAGCGCAACGCATAGAATTTGTAGCAAGTTACTCAGAATTTATGACAGGCTGCTTAAAAACCTATGGAAATCCCTGTGTTTACATTTTTTAAACTGCATTTAGATTTCAGTTCTTTCAAATATTTTATTTTTGAATGTTGTATGAACGTTAACTAGGAACACAGAAACTAGCATGAGTTTTACATTGTTCACTAACGAGGACACGACAATAAAAAAAATTTAAACTGATACTAACTAATGATGAAGTTATTTGGTTAAAAAAAGGTCAGTATTTAAGTTGACGTTGAAGCTGAGAATGTTCTGTTCAGGACAGGCTGTCATCACGGCAACACTCATGACTCAGAGTCTGTTAGCCTTTAAGAACACTGTTTACAGGGAGCTAAAATATGAGTGATCTGTACCCAAGTTGGGCAACGTGAGAGCATAATATCAGAGTCATTACACATTCAATCAGTTATGTGAGATTTTATGGTGATTGAGATCTTTTGAGGAGTAAATTTATAATTTACTAATTTATTAATTATCAGATTCAAACTGGAAATTGGAAAAAAAATGATGGTGATGTAGCTCTCTCAGAAACCGGCGGCACGGTGGCGCAGTGATTAGCACATCCGCCTCACAGCATGACGGTCTGGGTTCGATTTCCAGCTCGGGCGTTTCTGTGTGGAGTTTGCATGTTCTCTCTGTGCTTGCGTGGGTTTCCTCCGGGTACTCGAGTTTCCTCCCACAGTCCAAAAACATGCACAGCAGGCTAACTGGCTGTTCCAAATCACCCCTAAGTATAAGTGTGAGTATGAATGGTTGTGTGAGTGTTGGCCATGTGATGGCCTGGTGAGCTGTCCAGGGTGTACCCCGCCCTCGCCCAGAGTCGGCTGAGATGGCCGCCAGCCTCCCCACAACCCTAATTAGGATTAAGCGGCTTAGAAAATGAAGGAATGAATGAAATTATCACACCACACTACAACAATAAGGATGGGGTGTAAAGAAGCAGTGAAATTTTCTCTACTTTCAGATGTCTATATCTCTGGAAATATATGTCCTAGTGTCTTCAAATTTTCAGCAGATGTTCAGACGTTTCAGGTGAATGGAGAGAATGCAGCAAATGCTGGCAAACAAGCCTATGTTTTTTGCTTAAGACCTTTCAAATTCAGGATTTGTTCAAAAACTGCAAATAAAGTGGATTTTTTTAAAAATTAGGAAAAATATATCTGTAATAAATAGGATCTATTTGATCTGAATGACATTACCAATGGATAAAAAGCTGTAGTTCTGGTGTATAAAATGGAAGTTATTTCAAAGTTGACACGTAAAAAAAACATTATTAATTTTCAAACGGTCAGACAGACATCTTGAATCATGGGTAGGTTGGTAAAATTCAGGGTAGTAAAAGATGGAAGTATAATCTACTTGTGTGCCAAGTTTCAATATCCTTCCATAATGATTTCATGCTAAAGTTATTTTGCTGCTGACCCTACATATGCGTCCATTCATTGTTGGAGTCAACTCATTGTTGGGCCAGGGTTAAAAAATGTTCTGTTTAGTATAACAAGAATCATATTTTTTTTTGAGTTGGTAGTTTTTATATTTACCTTTTATTTTGCATATGATAAATTAAGTTTGAAGAAAATTTGTTAGATAATGGCATAAAAAGGTAATTTGTACAAAATAACATTAAATTACTTTATTTTGATACTTTGAAGACATTTTTGTGATGTAGTTTGACAAACTCTTATAAATTTGGCATTTCAGCAACCGTGTGCAAAAAAATTATTACAGCAGAAGTTTTAGGAGAATTTCTCTAAACAGAAATATTTTCAAGGTTGGCCTGAACAATGCCACGTGCGATGAGATTGGTGGCACCGTGAAAAGGCCTGGCAGCAAGGGCCAGCTTGCCGAGTCCCATCGCAAATCAGATATTAACCCCACTTCAACTATTCAACTGGTGTCAGAAAAACATCGAGAATATCACCTTCTACGTTTTCAAAAGAATACAGAAATGTTGGAAGTGCGATACAAGTATGCACGAACAATCCCAGGCACAAGAGACAACCACTCTTTCATCCCAGATGGAGGACAGCTCAAGATCTGCAGTGTCTGGACAAGCTGAAGTTTTCTTCTCAAGTGCAGTGGCAGCCTCAGCTACAAAGATGCATCCAGGCCAGTATGTAGGCTGCATTTATGATGGGAAGTGGTGGCTAGCATTGGCGTATGAAACAGATCAGGAGCATGAAGACATACAAATTAAGTTCATGCATCCCAGTGGTCCATCTCCATCATTCAAGTGGCCTCACCCCATTCGTTGGGTTCCAATTGTTCATGTTCTGTGCTGCATTGAACCACCCAGAACAACTCGCACAGATCGGCATTACACACTGAATAAAGTAATTCATGAGTCATACGAACATGAATCTGGTTCTGAGCTTGTTGTACACGAGTTAATAAATGGACTTGTATGATTTTCAAATCTTCCTCAATAAAGGTGTCAAGTTGCTTTGTCTTCAATCAGTGAGTTGAATTATTTGGTTAAATAGATTAAATATTTTAGCGTGAAGTCATTATGGAAGGATTTTGAAACTTGGCACACAAGTAGATTATACTTCCATCTTTTACTACCCTGAATTTCACCAACCTACCCATGATTCAAGATGTCCGTCTGACCGTTTGAAAATGTATTCTTTTTTTTTTGTTTTTTACGTCTGTCGTAAATTTTTAATATAAAAATACAAAAAAAGTGTAATTTAAAATATAAATACACTCATATTAAACTGTGCATCTATTAAAAAAAATGCACATAAAAACAAAACATAAAAACGTATATAATGTGGTACAAGCCCAAAAATCAGCAATTTGAAATTTTGGTAAATATCTTTAAAAAGTAAAATATGTAACATTAAAAAAGAAATGTGTTTACAGTATAATAAACACTACATCTATGCTAACATTTACCAAAACAAATACCAATTTATATGTATATACATACATTTCTTTATATATA
>JAQMYF010000024.1:26214953-26220447 GCA_030014195.1 Neosilurus mollespiculum
AATTCTTATAGTCTCATTAGTTGTTTTTTATTGTGGTTGTGATGTACCGCGTTTGTGTGTGTGTGGGGTGGGGGTGGGGGGTTTGGTGGGGGTGGTTAGTGCACGCGCGCGTGTGTGTTTGTGTGTGTGCGTGTGTGTGCTTAAGTTCTGTGTGTACTAGCCAAAGTATGCTGCTTATGCTTATCTATTAACATGGGCTAATCTCTTAAAGGCTGCAGGGAAAGGCGACCGTTTGCAGTAAATAAATCCAGGGAGCGTGCGATGATGGAACTTTGGAGACTTGATATTCTATTTCTGTCTCTAAAAAATGCCACAGTGTTTGCTAATAGTGTACGGTGTGCATCAACACTAATTTTCAGGATGGACGGATATTTCCTGCTTATTATCAGTAATTTTCATGTAGTTTATTTCTTTCAACTCAGTGCCACAGGTTGTAGTGGTTACTAATGTTATATGGTTATATAATGTTTATGCTACTTTCCAGTATGTTTATGGTCAACACTGGTTACACCTTTTCCAGGTCTGAATTGTGATGGTAAACTTATTTCAGATGTATAGCTACATTACCAATTAGCTTACAATACTTTGAAAAGTATACAGTATGCAAATATTCGGCTGTGAACATGATAAGCAATGTTGTTTTGTTTTCTTTTATTTGCAGACTAGAATTTTTTTCAAATACAAAAAACAAAAATGTATACATATTTTTATTATATCTTGCGTTTTCTGAAGTCAATGCATACCTACCCCCACTTGGTTCATTTTGTGGTGATAAAAGTTTGAAAATATTGTTAACTTGCTAAGGCGTCTTAACTTATTGTCAGTAATGATAGACTACAACTAGTAGAGTACAACATAATGGGTTTCTTTATCAGCACTGGTTGGATTGAAACACAGCGTACACCAGGAAGGCCCAAGGAGCTCAGTGCAGATCTGTGAGAGAAGATTGTAGAATTACTCCTGCCAGGAACGTCCCCTGGAGCTATTTGTCTACAAATACATATTCTAACATCATCAGTTCACACAACTGTATGCAAGAACAAGTAAATAGGAAGTGGCGTCATATTACCAAGGTCTGGAAGAAGATCCAAACTGTCATGCTCAGCTGAGATGAACTAGATTTATGTGGTCGGGAACAACCAGGGAACCAATAAGGCACAGGCCTTCCATGAACTGGAAGCTGCTGAAAGACCAACATCACCACAGTGTACATTCAGTTGAGTTTTTCATCACCATGGACTGAAAGACTGCCATCTTAAGAAGGAAGAATCTGCTTCAAGCTCGACTGAAGTCTGCAGCTGATCATTTGGACAAAAATAAATAAATAAATAAAAATAGGGGAAAAAATTGTGGAGGAAAGTTTGGCGGCAAGAACCAGAAAATGGTTCTGAGGGACTTTTTCTTTGTTACTGTTGGCACATGATTGCTCATCAGGGATGTATAGGGTTTACAGAGAAATGTTTAAAGCTGTCTTTGCCCAGAGTTGGCTGAGATAGGCTCCAGCCTCCCTGTGACCTGAGTAGAGTGAATGAATGAATGAATGACTTTGTCCTGTCGCAGCACACATAACACAGAAGGTATATAAAGGATATCATGCCTTCCATTATCCCATGGAGAGCAACAGAAAAGGTAACTGTTGTAAGTGACTCCATTCCGCCACTCCTTTACCATTCACTTTTTCACTGTTACAAAAGATGTAGGATATCAACAGACCTACATCGATGTTTGACATCAACAGCAATATATGACTTTTCTTTTACCAAACATATATTCATCATGGATTTATTTTTCATTGAATAAATGATCCTTAGGCTTGTCAATTTTATTCACATTAATATTTTTATTTCTTTGTATTTTCTATAATTTTACATTTTTATATTAATAAAATCAGATAGAACCAAATATAACTAGAGGAATAAATGTTCTTGTGTTTTTAATCAATTCAGCGGCAATTTAGCTATAATTAATATATTGGTTTATATAATCCTAATTGATTTACTATTCCTATAATGTGCAGTGTGAGATTCAAATACATGCGTGGTCACTGTGTGGCAATGATTTTGCCTCTACTAGAAATCACTGCATGTGCGCCATGGTGGCCCCAGACACCAGCATTGGGCAAGCGGTCTAGCTCTGTCTACACATCATTGGCTGTCTGTCTCATTCTTTTTGATTACATTTTAAGAACATTTCTGACCACCAGATGGTGACACTTACCCAACCTTTCATATTTCATAAAAATGAAAGGAGTTGGTAATTATTATTTATTGACACATTCATGTAATTCTCACACAGATGGCATTTCCCCCCCAATCAATCTTGATTGATTCTCTCTCTCTCTCTCTCTCTCTCTCTCTCTTTCTGTCTCTCTCTCTCTCCCACACACACACTCACACACACCACACACACACACACACACACACACACACACAGCTGCCTCATTACAATTTATGATACAAAACAAACAGCTGCCTCCATCTTATAAGGGAGGGAAATTAAAAAAGTAAAAATAATATGAGTAAAAATTCCCGCCTAAATAGATATACACAACTTATCTGACATGGTTGAAAATTAAATAGCTACTCCTCCATGATAAAAAACAAATAAAAAACAAACAGAGCAAATATATATAGTCTTCGAATTACACAGAAGCCTTTAGCTTTACATACTAAGTTTTGTGTTGATCTGTCCAGTGGTTCAGAAGCAGACAAGTAAAAAAAAAACCCAGAAATTATGTCACCATTGCAATTTGATTGTTACATTGCTCTGATGTTCTCTGAAGCAGAAACTTTTCTTTCACAAGTTAGACCATACCCTGAAGGCCCTAATAGTGCAATTTTGCATAAATTAAAGTTACAGATTAAGACGAGAGGATTTTTAAATATATTTTTACAGTTGTTCAAATGGGTGTGTGTTTTGTTTTTTTACGGATTGCTTTCAAAGATGGCAGAGCCTGTTAAGGCCTAATCATTGTGCACAAGAAATTTCAGAATAACTGATGAAATGATGAATGTTATTAGGTCATTTGCATATCAATGAGGGAATAACACAACTTCATTGTCTTTTGGGAGCCATGTTTATTGACCCCCAGCTTCATCTTCACAGTTTAATTTTTGGAAATAGGTTTAAGATGATATGTCTCAAATCTTATTCAAATAAGCCCCCACTGTTCAGTAGATGTACTTTTTTGCTAAAATAATAATAAACGCTCAAAATCCAGGCAATATTGTTCCTTGTGAGGGGGACCTGTATACCAATTTTCATGACTTTTGGTCAATCTGTTTAAGGGAGAAGAGGCTTTGGAATTGGCAAATTTAATGAACAATAGCTGCCAGGTCATGTAAATGGATGCAAAATTGTAGACTATTGTTCAGAGCATGACCTTTATAACATGGTACCTAATTAATTCATTTTTTGCTGCATGATTTTGGTAGTATGGCTAAAAGAAAAAAGTAATGGAAGAATCTGGGAACCCAAGTAAAAACAATAGATCTTCCAAGCTGGTGTCTGGACCTAAAAATACAGCAATAAGCTAAAAGTAAAAAACAAAACAAAAAAACAACACTAGCTACAGCCTATAAAGCACAAAAAACCCGAACTTGTTGAAATTCCAATTAAAAACGAATATTTATTTTGTATGTTTCAATGTAAATCTGGAATCATGTAAATGGGTGTAGCATTGAGGTGGATGTGGGGTTGTTAATGCCCAAAATT
The DNA here is from genome assembly GCA_030014195.1 of Neosilurus mollespiculum. NCBI lineage: Eukaryota > Metazoa > Chordata > Actinopteri > Siluriformes > Plotosidae > Neosilurus > Neosilurus mollespiculum. The sequence continues at coordinate 26,218,668 of JAQMYF010000024.1, forward strand.
TTGTCCATTTGCAACTTAAATTATGTTGTTTTATTTTGTTTTGTTAATTTAAGTGTGAAAACTGGAAACTGCACTGAAGGCAGGTTTCCCGCACAGTTTTCTGAAAAAAGTAAACAAAACATGATAGTGATTGGTCTTGTGAAAGTCAGTACCAAATGACGGTAATGTATGGCAAAACAGTTGTCAGTAGTAGGAATATGAGGTTGTATTGAACTCAGTTCAGAACAACAAAACATGGCAGCTGCATGGCAGCTAGGCGATGATTGTTTTGATAACCACCAAGAAATTTCAGACATTTTGAAAATCTTATAGTTTATCTCATTCGATTGACGGTGAACACCATTATAGTGACAAGCCTTTGTCACTGAGGTCCAATATGGTTTGGAACCATGCTAAACCACCATCAGAACCTCCCCGATTTGATGCCTGCTTTAGAGACGTGTTACAGAAGCACTCACACATTAACCTTTTTTCCTGAAAATCTTTATCACTGATAGGGGAAAAAGTGCTTCTCTAATCATAACAACACTGCTGCCTAACTATCTAAAGCATTTACCCATCAGAGTCATGTGGAAACTGGGGCCATTCCCAACAGACTTCAGGTGAGAGGCGGGGTTACACCCAGGACAGGTGACTAGTCTTTTTCTGGTATTGACAAATTTTCAGAGAACTGATCATAAGGGGACAGTGAAAAGCAAAGTTAGCATTATGAACACATCTTATACATTATTTCTAAAACTTTAGATGACATGAACAGAAGATGAGATGATCAGTGATGTGATGAAAAACAGTTAATTTTTTTCTGCTGTTATAGCATCATCACCATCATTGTTTAGCCTAGCCGTGGTAGAGATTTCTACGCTCAGAGCTATTTCCAAATGTTCTTGGGATGATGACTTGTATACGTATATTAAAATGACACGTGATCAGACGGTCATTTGTTACTGTCTGAGACACGGTGACATGCTTTTGCCTTCACCATATAAATATTCTGCGTTGTATAGGTCACCGATGAGGTTCGGGTGATTGGATCACATCACATCTCTAAGACACACTAAGTTTTGACTAGAGAAACAGGAAATTAGGTTAAAGTCTCGTCTGATTCCGTAAAGCCTAGTCCAATCTCTGACACCAAATACCGATGAAGTTCATAACAAATACAGGTGAAACTTGAAAAATTTGAAATTCATTTATTTCAGTAACTCAACTTAAAAGGTGAAACTAATATACTATATAGACTCATTACATGCAAAGTGAAATATTTCAAGCCTATATTTGTTATAATTTTGATGATTATGGCTTACAGCTTATGAAAACCCCAAATCCAAAATCGGTCCAAAAATTTTAATATTACATGAAATCAATTTTTAAAAAGGATTTTAAATACAAAAAATGTCAGCCCTCTGAAAAGTATCATTATGCATATATACTCAGTACTTGGTTTGGGCCCCTTTTGTATGAATTACTGCCTCAATGCAGTGTGGTATGGATGCTATCAGCCATATGGCACTGCTGAGGTGTTATGGAAGACCAGGATGCTTCAATAGTGGCCTTCAGCTCTTCTGCATTGTTCAGTATCAAGTCTCTCATCTTTCTCTTGGCAAAGCCCCATCGATTCTCTATGGGGTTCAGGTCAGGCGAGTTTGCTGGCCAATCCAGCACAGTAATCCCACGGCCATTGAACCAGGTTTTGGTACTTTTGACAGTGTGGGCAGGTGCCAAGTCCTGCTGGAAAATGAAGTCAGCATCTCCATAAAACTTGTCTGCTGAAGGAAGCATG
>JAQMYF010000024.1:26224576-26229576 GCA_030014195.1 Neosilurus mollespiculum
GATTGAAGTGCACATGGAAATTTGTGTGTGCGTGTGTGTGTGTGTGTGTGTGTGTGTGTGTGTTATGATAGTCTGGTTTTTATAGATGCGTTCCAGGCATGCCGTGCTATTCATACTTCACATGGACACACTACTAGAGTAACTCTCTCTCTCTCTCTCTCTCTCTCTCTCTCTCTCTCTCTCTCTCACACACACACACACACACACACACACTTTTTTGTTCAATCCCTCTGCATCACTCTCTTTCAGTCTCTGTCTCTTTTCTCTTTCTTACTCCCTCTGTTCATATTCCTCACTCTAACACTTTCTCTCTCGCTCATTTCTCTCATTCACATGCTTAACATTCATGACCACATCCTCTCTCTCTCTCTCTCTCTCTCTCTCTCTCTCAGACAGACCGACACACACAGAAACACACATACACGCACACACACACACCGGTGCCAGTGGGCTCGGTTCCACTACAACATGGTGCTGTTTCCCCTCCTGTCTCTGATGACAATACTCTTCTGCACTGATTTATCGTTGCTCAAACTCGCAGGGTCACTTGTTCATGGTGCTGCTCGACCTTTGGCCTCCATCCAAAATGCTACACTCATAAACTCCCCAACACACACACACACACACACACACACACACACACAGAGAGAGAGAGTGAACAGGGGGTTTGACACACAGGACGGAGAGAAACACACAAACCCGAGAGAACATTCTTTATTCCCGCTGTTCTTCTTTGTGTATTTATTTATTTGTTTGTTTATTTACTAATTCTTTGACGTCTTTGACGTGAGAGCAGTAATGTTCAGCAACAGCAGGCCAAGTGTCTTCACCTGGACAGGCACTCTAAAAGAGTACGTTCATCCCAAATCTGGTAAGTAATGGCACAATTCTAACAATGCTCTCATTGCACACATCATATCCCGAACATGGCATGTATGATGGCAGGTTTAGCACAATGCTACAGGATACTCTATACTTATGCCTCTGAAAGAAAAACTCTATCCTGAGTTGCATTAAATGTTTAGATAGAAATATTTTTGAGATGTTCAGCTCGTGTAGTGATAAATTTTGACTTGGTTCTGTATTTCTGTTATTATTGTGAGTGAGTGAGTTAGCAACTGTGTATTACTTAAATATCACAGGAAGTTGAAGTAGTCGCAACCTTAGAGCAGACATTGAACTCAAAATCCAAGGATGCAGTGCTGCTATACAACACTGAGTTGCAGCAGAAACTCAGATCGGCTTGGCTAATTAACAATCTGTGAGATGACAAGCATTATAGAGTTGACAGGCATGTTAGAATAAAAGTTGAAAGCTTTGAAAGCTGATCTGTTTAAGCATAGTGTTGAGAGAGTAGTAAAGGACAAAAGTGCCGCAGCATCACTTGTGAAGCAAGGTCTAAATTCCACTGCACCACTACAAGCAAGGCATCGTGGGTAAGGTAAGAAACCATTAGCCAAACTAAAAATAGAGTAACATGTTGATAAACTAAAACAAAAGTAAATCTTTAAAGTGAAGTGAAAGGCAAGTCTTCCAAATGCTCCTGTTGCACATTAGCACGTATATTTTCATTTTGGTTCAATGTTTAGTTTTTACTTACATTTTTGAAGTTGCACTCTGCTCAAATTCGTTTGATAGTTTGCATTAGCTAGTTTGAAAAGACTGTTGTTTTACTCCCAATAGAGTGTGCGAAATCATGTGAATAGGATGTGAATACGACATTTTATATAAGACAAGTTAATGGCAATAATAACAGTATGCAGATATTAATACAAATCGCATATAAAGTAGTGAACATCTGAATAAAATTATACTTCTGAATAAAATAAAACTAGGTACTTCCACTCATCCTGACAGCTGGACAAAACCTGATTTCCTAAAGCATGATTAAAATCAAAGCAACTCCAAAACAAATGGATAATCCGATGCAAATAAAACTAGTTTTTTCAGTCATGCTTAACAATTATGTTTAATCAGGATGAACGTAATGGTGCCTTATATAAGGAGGAGGAGGTTGTGTGTAGCTGTATTATCTGAGGCGCTGCAGTGGCTGAGCTACATAAGTAAATTATTTAGGAGGTGCTCCTAAATAATCAACCTCAGTATTTTACTTGTTTTTTTGTCCTTTTTACCTGGATAGGAGGATATTTGCAAGATATTTAAGGGAACTTTTTATGAAGTTACAAGAAAGGGGGAAGTTTAAGAGGCATTTATGGTTAAGATTAAAACCACAATAAATAAAGTAAAATAAAATTTTATATACTCACCTCGACTGGGGATGTTCTCTGGAGGTGACAGGAATACTTCAGAAACCTCCTCAATCCCACCAACACGCCCTCTGTGGATGAGGAAGACACTGGGGGTTGCGGTGGGGGTCCTCCCATTGCTGGGACTGAGGTTGCTGAGGTAGTCAAAAAGCTCCTTGGTGGCCAGGCTCCAGGGGTGGACAAGATCTGCCCTGAATATCTCAGGGCTCTGGATGTTGTAGGACTGTCTTTGTTGGCACGTCTCTGCAACATTGCGTGTTCAACGGGGCCGTACCTCTGGATTGACAAACCCTTTTTAAAAAGGGGACCAGAGAGTGTGTTCCAATTATCGTGGAATCACACTCCTCAGCCTACCCTGGAAAGTCTATTCAGGAGTACTGAAGAGGAGGATCCGGCCGAAGGTTGAACCTCAGATACAGGAGGAACAATGTGGTTTTTTTCCCTGGCACTCTTAACAGGATCCTGGAAAGGGCCTGGGAGTTTGCCCAAATTGTCCACATGTGCTTTGTGGACTTGGAGAAGGCTTTCGACCGTGTCCCTCGGGTTATCTTGTGGGGTGTGCTCTGGTGTACTGGACCCATTGCTACAGGCCGTTAGGTCTCTGTACCACTGGAGCCAGAGATTGGTCTGCATTGGTAACAACAGGTTGAATTCGTTTCCAGTGGGGGTTGGGTTCCGCCAAGACTGTCTTTTGTCACCAGTTCTATTCATATTTTTTATGGACAGAATTTCTTGGCACAGCTGAGGCATTGAGGAGTTCTGGTTTGGTGGCCATAGGATCTCATCTCAGCTTTTTGCAGATGATGTTGTCCTTTTGGCTTCATCAAGCCGGGACCTCCAGCTCTCGCTCTAGTGATTCGCGGCTGAGTGTGAAGCAGCCGGGATGAGAATCAGCACCTCCATGTCCAAGGCCATGGTTCTCAGCCGGAAAAGGGTGGAATGCACCCTCTGGGTCTGGAACGAGGTCCTGCCCGCATGTGGAGGAGTTTGAGTATCTCTGGTTCTTGTTTATGAGTGAGGGAAGGATGGAGTGGGAGATCAACAGGTGGGTTGGTGCAGCCTGTGCTGTAAAGCGGAGCTTGTACTGGGCCATCATGGTGAAGAGGGAGCTGAAACGAAAGGCTCTCGATTTAACAGTTGGTCTATGTTCCAACCCTCACCTATGGTCACAAATTTTGGGTAGTGACCGAAAGAACAAGATCGCAAATACAGGCGGCTGAAATGAGCTTTCTTCACAGGGTGGCAGGGCTCTCCCTTAGAGCCGACTCTTGGTGAGGGTAGAGTACACCCTGGACAGCTTGCCAGGCCATCGCAGGGTAGTGGCAACCATCGCACGCTGATGGCTATGCAGCCTACTCTTGACGAAAATCAGCAATGGTTCTTTTACATGCCTCTCACTATAGACAGTGAGAGATATGGCCGGCTTTTGATAACCCAGTTAGCTGCAGTGGGGGGACAACAATGAGATTCCATTGATAGTGGGGCTTGAACCCCCGACTTTGGGATCAGTAATCCAGCACAATACCACCAGGCCACCACTGCCCCATACGTATTTGTTTTTTGTATATACAGCCATGAAAAAAATTTAGAGACCCCTTTAATGGAGATTCCTATTATAAATGGTCTTTTTTTTTTCCATGGCTGTATTACTGTTTTAAAATTTCCTGTTAATTTTTAAAATAAATAAATATAAATGCAAACATGAGACTGAGCTTATGAATTATACATAACTAAACAAGATAATTAATAGGTTATTTACTGTCTTTTGTTGTTAAATTTCACACACAAACTCTCTCTTGAGTTTGTGCGTGTTTGTGAGCGAGAGATATAGAGAGAGAGAGAGAGAGAGAGAGAGAGAGAGAGAGAGAGAGAGTGTGTGTGTGTGTGTGTGTGTGTGTGTGTGTGTGTGTGTGTGTGTGTGTGTGTGATATGAAAAGTATCTTTCTACATATTTAGAAAGTTCACTGCTTCATTTGCTCTGTGCTTTTAATGCTCTTCTGTTTCCATGGTGCTGAGGCTATGTTCTCTAGTCACAGGAGTTCTATTATAAGTGCGAGTGGTGAATCTCGACCTTTTATCTTTCCACTACTATATCACTCTCCTGTCCTCAAGCTTGGCTTTTATCTCCTTCACTCCGTCAGCCCTTACTGGAACAGATGACTTAAGACTTTTCTCCACCACCAAAAAATAAAACATCACTCAGTTTACTTGTTTTGTGCATTAGTGAAAAAAAATCTTCCTATATTTTAATACAAAGAATTGACATTACTCATATTTTACTCATTTGACATGTACTCATGTTTTTGATCCCAAATTTAAAAAATACCTTTTTTCATTTAATTCATTCATTAAGCATGTTAGGTTATTTATGTATTTAAAAACTGGTTTAAAATTGCTTTCCTCTTTAATTTTTGTTAACATAGTTTAATGAAATTGATTTTGCATTCAAATTTTTTAATGTATACTAAATAAAAAAATTATTTGAACTGCTAATTTTGAATTTTAAAATATATTTTTGAATCAATCCTTTTTGAACTCCAACCTTGTGTTTTAGTGTTGATTCATGTGTTAGTGAGTTAAAATTTCTAATTATTTTTTCTTGGTGATAATGCAATTAAAAACTGAAAGTTAATTTGTTTATCTCATTTATCATGTGTACATTTTTAAATCGTACATTTATCTATTTTTTCAAAGACAAATAGTAATTCATTTACTTTTGGATGTTCATGCATT
>JAQMYF010000024.1:26232076-26238015 GCA_030014195.1 Neosilurus mollespiculum
TTTTGTAACATAAAGGAAACAGTTTAATACATTTGGTTATGTTGAGGTAACTCTTTGCATTTTGTTATATTGAGGCAACACTTTATGTTTTGTGGCATAGTGCACCATTGATTGCATTTTTTATTACCGTGTTGCTACTTTTTAACAGTGACTACTGAACCTGATTGATACCGGCAATGTATATATATTTTTTATCCTAATCTTTGGTGTTCACAGAATCATTGGATTCACTGTACTTCAAGAATATGCTTTATTTACGAGTCTCAAACCTCAGCCTCCCTGAGACCCTAACTAAAATTAAACACTTCATAAAATCAATGAATGAATGAATTATAAAGTAACACAACTATCATAGATTATTTGTTATTTTTAAATGACTCCCACTGTTTGTTGTCTGATTTAGACGACTTCATGATCAGGCTGCTTGTTTGGAAAAATTGTGTAACTGAAAAAATAATTTAACTCAACAGATTAAAATGACTCATATCACTAAAAATGCAGAACAAAATTCCATCTCTAGCTTTAACCTTCTTATTTAGTTTCTCAGTTAAATTAGGTCCATGCTTTCAAAGACATGATCAGGAATTCATCTGGGTACAAATGAACAAATATGGCTTCCATACAGGACAGAAGTGAAGTTACTACATCAACAAATGAGGACAAAAGAAAACTAAAAAAACAGAGAGAGAGAGGGGGGGGGATTAAATTAGAAGATGGTTATCAAATGCTTCCTTTAATTCTTTCCATTATAATAGACGAGAAAGATGCTTCTTCTCAGGAGAAGTTGACTTTCTCTCAGATCTCTGTACAAGTGCAATACGGCATGATGATTAGACTGAAGTCGTTAAATCGTTGCTTGTGTGCTGTGAATGGAAAATAGCGTAATTCAGGGAAGAGTGGGCCGTTAACTAGCTTATCATCATCCACTAATGTGAAAGGGGGAGTTGAGCTGAAATTACATTTATCATTTTATTATCAGACTCTTATTATCAGCGAGACCTCGTAATCAACCCTGAGAAATCACTGGCACAATGGATTCTCTTCTGCGTCGAACATGAGGCCTAATTGGAAAAGAATGGACCATTATCCAGTTAATCTCAGAGAGTAATTTGGCTCCGGTTGTTAACGAGACGAGAGAGAGAGCAGCATCAGTGTAGCGTTCAGTCGTAATGTGATATTTCGCATTAAGCACACAAGCACAGTTTCCTTTCTTTCTTTCTTTCTTTCTTTCTCCCTTGCTTTCTCAGAGTAATGATGAAATGATAAAGTTTGCTCTTGGTTTGCAGATCATCATATGAAATTTAATCATTTGTTGATTTGGTTTTAAATTGTGTGTGTGTGTGTGTGTGTGTATGTGTATGTGTGTGTGTGTGAAAGAGAGAGAGAGAGAGAGAGAGAGAGAGAGAGAGAGAGAGAGAATGTGAATAAATACTTATGTTTATTATTTTTATAGAATGACACATCTTTATCCTTTATGTTTTTATAGCAGCTCCTTTCTATAGAAAAAGATAAGTAGCAGCTTGTCATGTTACCAAGAACCTGCAGAACTGAAAACACAAAGTTGTTGTACTGTTACAAAGTGCTGACACTGGAGACTCCTTCCATGAATTGTACATAAATCAGCATCCTCGTGCAAAATAACAACATTCATTTTTTTAACCTGTTTATTATTAGTGTTGTATGGTACATGCTCCCGTGCATAAGCTGTTACTATAGAAACAATAATGTATTAGAACCGCATGTTAATTATAAATAAACCCACACAACTGTCACAACTGCTGTTCGAGAAAATTAATCAACACATTCTGTCCTGGCCAATCACAATCCAGAACTGTTTCAGCCCTCGTCCTTCTGTTGGCTTGACTGTTGAGAATGGAATATCAGCTCTTTATGATCAGTAGTACAGCATCCACTTACAGCCTCTGTTGCAGGTCTATATTTAAGCAGATGTATAGAGTTGCGGCAGAGAAATGGTGCAGTCCCTCTATGGTAATCGGAAATTTAAAACACTAATCACTCAGGCCCTCTTTAAAGTTTTTCTCTAATTGACATGGTGTTATAGAGGATTGGCACACACCATGAATACACGGTTTATGTAACGAGTAGAAGCAGCCGATCCCTGGTTCTTTCTGCTGTCAAATCTTTATTAAATAACAATCATTTAAAACCATATTAGCAAAGAAATAACTTCATGTTTAACAAGCACACTTTTACAGAATCTTAGCAAAAGCTTTAAACTAGCCCATAGAACATTTACCTAAAAACACTTTCACTTTTAAAAATCAAAATTATGCAAACACTGCTACACTTCAATCCATCTTAAACACTACAATCCTTCTGAAAAACTTTATACCAGCTATCTAGTTTTATTAAAGGATAGATCCTCATTTAAAGCAAATAAACCTGTAGTACTACATTGACCATTTGGGATCTTGGGCATTAATCTATCCAAAGTTTTACACCAAAGTTATAAACCATAACACAGACTTTAAGTTAACTTTACACAATAAATTAGGCTACAAATTAGCCTTGTATACATTCCCAAGGTTAAAGTGAAAATTTACACAACCTCAGCCATAGTGAAAACTTACAGTTACAGTTTACCAAACCTTACCACAGCATTTATGACACTTTTCACTCCAGTATGTTAGCAAATCATTACATGCTCTTAAACTTTTACATAAGCTTAATAAAACTTTACATTAGCTTTGCAACTATTTTCTTCACTACATGAAACTTTACACAGCATTTGGAATTGAAGAACTGATTATTACACTTTTTTTTTCCTAATGCAAGTTAGCTAACCAAAGTTTACACCAGCTAATCAAACTTTTCATTACTTTCAGGACAACTTTCTAATAAAGACTCAGACATTTACGCTAGTCTACCAGAGTTTTACACTATGTCAGTAAATCTTTATGCTTAACATTTACAGTAATCCAGCAAGAAAACTACACAAATTTTAGCCTAGCAAAACTTTGTACTAAGTAAGGAGACTGTTTCACCTTGCAATATCCTTACAGCAATCTATTTCAAAACCACACACCTCTAGTTACACTTTACATCAATCAAGACTACCTATACATTGACATAGTATTTTTTTTCTGTGGACAAAGAAACCTCTGGGAATATTTTACTTCTCCCAGTTTCCAAAAACCAAGTGGTAATTTTTTTTACACAAACCTGATAATCCCAAGTTAAACTGATTAAAATTTTTTTTTTACAACAGCTAGCAAAGGTAGCTAATTTCACTGCTTATAATTTTATACATTTACCTTTGAAGATTTTATTTTTACATTTTCTGTCTTGTGTATAGTAATGTGTGCAAACAAACAAACAAATACATTTTGAAACAAGGATGGTTTAGGGGGTTTGACTGATAAATACATTGATTAGTTGATAAATCTTTTGAATAATGTGGAACCAGAAATGATGATAAAATAAAGACGCTGTACTATTAATTCTAATACTACTTATGTAAATATTAATAAAACAAGAGTTTTGTGGGAACTGTTGCTTCAGTGCACTTTTTATTTCAGCTACTTGGACAGTTTTATTTTAACCTGAATTTCTCCACTGACAGGTTTTAAAATAGAGTATAAATAAATGAATAAATGATCTCCTGGGAAGCATCTCTGATGCTGAGTAAAATCAGAGATGTTCTTGAAGGTTCTACAAGACATTCTAAAAGATTCCAATCTTGGGGTGAAAACTTGTATCAGCTGTGGGGTCTTGAAGGAGAGTTCAGAGGCTGTTCTGTTTAAACGAAGTCCAATGTACATGGCTACGAGAAGTCTTTCTGTGCTCTAAACAAACTATTTTGTACGAATATTTGGTTTCATAATGATGAAACTGATGATCTTTAACATCATGTCCACAGACTAGCAAAATATAATACCATCTGCTAAGAGCTAAAATGAAAGAATTATATTTTGGGAGAGAAGTGAGAGTTGGAGAGGTGTTTTGGCAGATGGAACCCAAGGTGCTCTTTGATACCACAAGATAAACTGTGGTAAATATCAGATAAGTTAAAGTTCTGAAGTTAAGAAGGAAATGCTCGCTGATTACATTGGCTCAAGTTTACTTTTTGAAAAGTAGGCAGGTTTCTGACACAGAGCCAGAGGTCAAAGTTGGATCTAAAAACAGATCTAAAATTTTAGTCATTAGTAATGCTTAAATTAAAGTAATGCTTGAATTAAAACATGCAGATACATTGATTAGATGTAATTAAAATTTTAATCTAAATTTATTCAGACTTGATGGGAAATATTGTAATCAGTGAGTAATTATTTCTATTATACGTATTAGTTTATATATATAGTTTATGTCTCACATGCTCTATAAAAGGGGACTAAAATAAAAACATGTACTAAAACTTTTAAAATATTACCCTGTTTAATTTAAAAAGTATTCTGTTTAATTTAAATAGATAGTCATTTGTCATTAATATGCAATTATGTTTTTAAATCACTTATGAATGTATTTTACATTCACATTGACACCTTAGTAAAGGAATAAAAGTGAAAGGTACAAAATTAATATGCTTTAGATTAGAGATGTCAAACATACAGGTCATGCACCAGGATCAGCCTGTTGAAAGTTTTGATTCAGTTCATTAAATGTATTTTGTTGGAAATAATTTATGAAATCTAATTAAATGGGGAAAAGTGTAAGTTCCTGTTATTCCACTGGGGGGCAAAATAAAGCAATAATTTCAGGGCTGTGAACTCAGCTCCTTAAAGAATATGCTAATGATTAGGAATGTAACAGTGAGATAATTTAATTCGAAAGACAGTGATTCAAAAGATGATGATGATGATTATTAATGGTGTGTAAAACGTATATTGAACTGATGTGAATAATTAAACAGCAAAGTAAGACTTTTAATCCATTTCCTTCACAATAATAATTTATATAATTGTTCAATTAAATTTAAGGCCAGATTCTGAACATTTTAAAATAGGAGTATACATTTTGCATTGTGTTTTACACACACACACACACACACACACACACACACACACACACACACACACACACACACACACACAAACAAAAAAAACTGCACACACAGCACCTACCCACTGAGTTTTTGACTGATGGTATACTTAGTCTATGTCCTGACAAACCAGTATAAGAATATATTCACTGATAGTGACTTTAAAGCACTTCTGTAAGTCACTCTGGATAAGAGCATCTGCTAAATGCTGTAAATGTAAAGAGCTAATCTAGAAAAACATGCATTTTCAAAACAAATTCCTTTTTTTAACAAGGATTTTTGCTGCCAACCTGGATGATGCATGAGGAACAAAATGTATTATGTGTAGCATTTAACGATTACAGTTATTGTAAATCGCTTCTTTTATAAATACTCTACAAAATAATGTTAACAAATATGCCAAAATTTCTACTTCTCTCTTTGGTCAATGCTGAGTCCAAATGCTTTAATGCATAGCTGTCAAATTAATATAGTATAAAATAGCTGCCGAGTCCTCATGGAGGAATGTAATTGGTCTTCATAGTGCAAACTTTCAAAGTCACTGCTTTATCTATATAATTTCACAAAATTTTCTTCTACAATAATCATAAAACAGATATGAAAGAGAATTTTTATTTTGAAAAGCACATAACATAAATACTGCTTATTTCTTGGGATAGATGTACTGTAAATTTCTGCTCTCACCTCATCACTGTCCGTGCAAGATGTCGCCTTCTGCGCACGCGTGACTGTCTGAGCCGTGCTGCTCTCCAGACTAATGATACTCTCAGTGGGAGGTCTGGAGTATTTCAGATCACTCTTTCTAGAGTCAGTGGTTCTGTAAGCTTCATAATTGTACATATGCTGCAAAGTTCCTGTTCCTCCTACATCTGCGTAAAGGGGTGGATAATACGGAATAACTGGAAGATTGGCACCGGATTTGTAAAACATCCGCTCACGT
>JAQMYF010000024.1:26274316-26286703 GCA_030014195.1 Neosilurus mollespiculum
AACAATCCATTTTAATTCCAGGTTGTGAGGCAACAAAACATGAAAAATACCAAGGGGGGTGAATACTTTTGCAAGGCACTGTAGCTTATTACGAGGGTATAGTATTTATTAAAAAAAACAAACAACCCAACCCCCCTCAACTAATACACTTGTTTATTGCTCTCAAAGATGCATTATTTATTCAAACTGTTAATCCTGCATGTAAACTTTCTTTCTTTTTTCGAGGGTGATATTTCCACACAACGTGTGATATTTTCCAGCATAATAAAACATGCACCATATTCCTCTGTATTAACACCTCCCCTGAACCTCTCTTCCTCTGTGGAATTCTGGATGCTGATTGGTCAGAAGGTCAACATCAGAAATACATTTTTGTGTGATTGTGTAAAATGTGCATTTATGATTTCACTCTGCAACAAAAGGCAAAAATTTAATTTGTTTTCTATTCAAGAAGTGGAGTAGTGGAGACCCTTGAAGTGCTTTAGTAAGCTTACAGCAATAAAGCAGTGAACCAGGCCAGGGAGTTTGAGTGGCATTCACCTAATTGACATCCAGCCTTTCTTAAAACTCGAATTTCACTCAAACCCCCTTGCCTGAATCATTGCCATAGGTTTACCAAAGTATTTCAATGGTCCCCCCTGCTAACTGCAAATGCCTTTGCACATGCATGTTGTCTCAGCAATGCATATAACCCAGCTCCTAATGGTGACAGCGCAATGTCACCCTATCTCCATTTGTTCATTACAAAGGCAGTCCTGGAACTTTTTATCACACTTTGTTTATAGATGCAGTCCTTTCATATTCATATTTAGTTGTTTCTGTAGTAAAAGCTCATTCACTATGTCACAGTACACTCTACTGTATTAATAAATAGGATTGTGGATAGAGATTCAGAGATTCAAGGAGTCTCCAGTGTCACTGCTGTCAGAGGTTAAGGTTCACTTGTAAGTTTTAAACAATTTCAGGACAGAGGTCTTTATACTTCTTTATAGTTTCTTGGTCACATGGCAAGCTACAATGTCTTTTCACTTATTAAGTTAAAGCAGATTTGAGGCTGATAGCTTATCACGAACGAGCTACTGAACTTAAATGTAGCTATAAAAGGGGCTACAAGTTGGAATCCAGGTTGATGCATGGAGTCATGCATAGCTGGGAGTACATGGAAGCTCAACTGGCCGAGCTCTCATTGGACGGAGGGATGGCATGCACTTACCTCCCTATCACTTAAAAATGACCATCAACCATGGCTGTCCATGGGTTAGTAAAGATGAGTGTGGCATCATCACTGTGTCATGGAAGGGGCATATGCTTTCTCTCATCCCTCCCTGGTTGATAAGGAGGCTGTAATTGGCGGGAGAGAATTGTCTACAACTAATTTAGGGGAGAAAAATCAGGAGGAAAAAATTGCTATAAAACAATAAGAAGTATGACGTGTCATTCATTAATAATTAATGTAGGACAGAATTTAATGTAAATTAAATGTAATTGCGGGAAATTACTTTGGGGTAAGAAGGAATAAATCACTGTGGTGCAAAGGAAAATAGTCAGTTATGGATGTGTAAATACAATTTTAACAGTACACACACAAAGTTTATTTCTTCCACAATTACATTATTTAATGTAATTATTACACTGTTATTACTACGTAATAGAGGCAAATGTTTTCTTTCACTCTGTGTTGTTGTTTATGGTGATGAGATTTTGATGAATGTGTAATGTTTTCATCCTTTTCACTTTCCCTGTGTGTGTGTGTGTGTATGTGTGTGTGTGTTAGTATAAAGCACTCAGCTCCTCTTTCCATCCCCGCTGACCGGATAAATTCTACATTACCCTCTAGCACCCCTTTTTAACGCATGAACAAATACGTCTTTTACTATTTGACCAACCGATGACCAGAAACGCAAAGAGGAAAATCCACGCTGGCAGGAGATCTAACTGGAGTTTTTTTTCTTGCGTCTATGAAAAAACCTGTAAGAAGCAATGACATTTTTATAAGCTTAGTATACTCTGTTTGGTATTCAGTCTCCAGATACTGATTTTACCTTGTTCCCCATGGTGATTGGTCAGGATCGATTTGATTGACAGCTCTCTTCTTGCTTTAGTGTTGGGAATGAAAATAGGGGTTAAAATTGTTTACACTTTGCACACTTCATTATTTGTTTCACTAATTCAGACAGCATCACAGGATGTTAAATTGATTCATTTCCTTTCTTTGCTAACTCTTAGAGTGAGAGCAACAGTTACTATATTAAATGCTCAGATTGACACTTCCTGGATTTTATTTGGTGTTTGTTGAAAGCCATAAAAAAAAAAAAAGACATTAAAAAAAAGACCAACATTTTAAATATGAGGCAAAAGATTTTTTGCTCCGGACACTGATGAAACTCGCGAACGAATCCTTTCTCCAGTAAGGCAAGTGCACTTATGCAGCTGAATATGCAGTGAAATTCTGCACAATCGCATCAGTTGCAATTGTTGCACATCCTAGCGATCCCCCTCATGACTAAGCTGTGGATAAGGGCAGTACATGCAGGACCTATCAGAGGGCAATAGTAATGCAATACACAGAGCAGTTCAGCATGTAAGTTAGTCCCTTACGCTATGAGAACATCTCATTCTTTGTGATGACCTCACCACACCATCTGCTCAAACTGGTAATGCCCTGGATAGTGCTACACAACCTACTGATCTCCTAGGCTGAGCAAGCAATTACTAAATGGCTTAACTATCTTCGTCAGCACTGTCTCTGTCATTCCATCATCACTCTCACCATCACCACAGTGGAGAGCACAGAAACTGCCTGTGAAGCAAATATTCCCAGCAATTATCAGCAGTGCTCAGAGATATTTAGTCAGAAAAAGGGCAGCAGACTCCCTTCTCACTGTCCTCTGACTATGCTATTGACCTCCTCCCGGGCTGATTGTGAGTGAACAGCAGGTGATGGCAGAGTACACTGATGAGGCCCTGAAGCAAAATTACATGTGCACCTCCAGCAGCAGCTGGCTTCTTCTTTGTAAATAGACTACTGTGGTAGTGAACTACCTGTATCCATTGCCCCAGTCCCAGCTTCACTTGAGCAGCTTTGCAGGCCAAGGTCTTCACAAACCTTGACCTCCACATACAACCTCATCCACATCTACTAGGGGAGTGAATGAAAGATGGCCTTCAGTACCACCAAAAAGCACTATGAATGTCTGGTAATGCCTTACGGGTTTGCTGGAACTCCTTCAGTATTCCAGCACTTAATCAATTATGTGCTTAGAGACCTATTTGGGAGAGGTGTCATGGCCTACACTGGCGATAATTTGGTTTTCTTGCAATCAAGAGAAACACCCTTCACCCATGTGAAAGATGTTCTATAACGCCTCTTAGAAAATCAGCTCTACATCAAGGCAGGAAAAGTGCGAGTTGCACGTGTCCTGAGTAGCATGCCTGGGCTACATCATTGGCCCCAAAGGCATCTCCCTGGATCAACAGAAGGTGGAAGCGATCACCTCCTAGTCACAGCCCACCACCATTAAGCAGTTACAATGGACCCTGGGATTTACTTTTTTTTTTATCGGAAGCTCTTTGGGAACTTTTTACTACACAAGCAGCACCTCTCACCCCTCTACTAAAGCTACTTTAGCTTAGCTACTACTAAACTTCACTGGACTCTGCAGTTATCCACACATTTAAGAAGCTTAAGAAGGCGCTCCTATCCTCAGGCATCCTGATCTCAAAAAGCCCTTCATTGTTAAGGTAGTTGCTTCTTACACTAGAGCAGTGGCCATATTGTCACAGGAAGGGAGGACCAGAAACTGCACCATGTCTGCTTTTTCTCAGGAAGTTGTTACCAGCTGAGAGAAACTGCGATGTGGGGGATAGAGAGCTTCTTGTGATTAAGCTGGCATTGGAGTGGTGGTGGCACTGGCTGAAGGGGGCCAAACATGCATTTATAGAATATACTGAACACTAGAACCTGGAATACATTTGCATCACATTATTTCCCAATGTATACCTTTCTGTGTATGACCCTAGTTTGCTTTTCCATTTTATGAATCTGTGCTTAGTCGTTGGTATTGAGATCCAGTGTATGAACTTTGCTTGCTGCTTGGTTTCTGATTCTGCCTTGCCTCTACTGAACTGTTTGTTAATCTGAATTCTGAATTCGGACTGTGTGCCTGGTTTTGGGTGCTTCTCTATTAAAGGGCTGTTTATCTGCAAAGTGCATCCATCTCCATGTCTGCTGCGATGCGGCGTGACACTTTGTGATAATTATTTTTATTCATTATAGTTTTTTTAAGAAAAAATGGAAGTGTGTCTCTGCATCCATGATGAATAAATACAGATTTTTTTTGTGTCCTTTAAACAACAAAGTTTACTTCCAAGACATTTTACATGTCTTTTATTTGTTTTCTCATTCATTTTTCTTTTGGCTCAGCCTTTTAAAATTTAAATTTTAAAGATTTTATCTTTCAGGAGCTGGACTCAAGCTCAATGCAAGACACAAGATCAGTTGACAACATCAAAATCCAGGAAAGGAAATCTAAAGTATTCGCTGATAACCGCTCGTCTCCATCCTTACCTGGAGAGAAGCAGGAAGACGCAGATCTGAAGGCCCGAGATTTCCATGGTCACTTCCTGAACTGTTCAGGGAATCAACAGAAAGCACATAACAACATGCTCGACAGCCTTCTGGAGAAATACAGTGTCTTGATACCTCATCATGATCCTCTGCTTTACAGCTATGCAGCATCTCGCACTAAATACATTGCCGGATTCTCTATCTTGGCCTTTCCGGATTTCTGGGGTCATCTTCCTTCAGCTGGGCCCGAGTGCATGGCACACAGGAAATCTCATGTCCAGAGGTAAAAATATTGATGAGAAGATAAGATTAATTGATTGATTAATTGATTAATGTTCTATAACAGTGCTGCACTACTCTGATTCACTGATTCTGTCATTGATCAATTTTCTGTAACTTCTGTAAGGTCTAAAACACTGCATGTTTACCATTTTCTCTGGAGTATGCTTAATATAAAATCTGTATAACAAACAAACAAACAAACAGGTATATGAATAGATAAAGAGATAAAATAATAAAGAGAGAAAATAAATAACTGAATAAGTTCCATAGTCACATATTTATCTGGAGCTCGGTTTTGGAATTGTAAATGTCACTTTCATCCATTGCTCCTCTGCTGCGTCCTGTTTTGACTTATTTTTGAAAATGATGGTTTCTCAATAAAATGACACTAATAGCACACGGTGTCTTATCTCAACTCAGAGTGAACACAATAAACTGTGAAATGACTGAAATAAATGTCACTTTGCTTCAATCTCAGCTTTGCACACGGGAGGGAACAAAATTAAAGCTGTTCCGAGAAGACGCTTTTTGACAAAGAAGCTTAAAGCAATTAGAGAAATATTACAGAGAAGCTTATCATACGATTCGCTTGGGAGGTCAGCAGGAAAGAAATAACTAAAGATTACTGAAGATTTTTAGTCACATATATAATTACCAAAAAATGTTTTTTAATAAAAGCTGAGTACAGGTGGTCTGAAGTGGGTGGAACTCAGCTAGGAAAAATGTTTTTAAATGGTTATAAACACTCTGATTTAATTCATTCATTTCATTGAAGGGTTAACACACACATACACGCGCACAAAACCAGTCACAATCACACTTTCACCAGGGGGAAATTTGAAACAGTCAATTAGCCTAATGTGCATTTCTTTGGACTGTGGGAGTAAACCAGACTACCTGGAGGAAGCACACACAAGCACCGGGAGACCATGCAAACTCCACAGAGAAATGCCCTTGCCAAGCCTGAGACTTGATCCCAGGACCATGAATTAATAAATGAAATAAATTAATAGATTTTATGTATTTATCTCATATTTCTCATAATTATTAATAAGCAAATAATACATAGTAATTATACTAAATGATACTATATAATACAAAGTGAAAGAATATAATGATTTATAATTAATTAGAAATAAAAAAGAAATTAACTAATAACCATTTTGAACTAAACATTAAATAATACTAAAGTAAAGAGAAATTATTATAATTATTACTAATTTCAAATAATTATGGTATATTTATTTTAAAATAATATAATATATTTAAGAATTTAGAATTTTAGGAGCATTTTTTTCAACAAGTATTTTTAATTTTATTTATTTACAAAATAATAAACTCCTAATAACCAAACACCTAGTACATGATTAATGATTAGCAGATGATCCATACTTAGTTCTTATTGATTATTGTTTTTGCAACAATATTTATATTTTTGGTTAAAATAAGGTCATGACTAAAGTTCCTTTATATATTTCTAAACTGTTTCACTCGTATTTTATTGTTTATTTATTAGATTTGTTCAGTTTCTATTTACATTTATCATTGGAGAATATCTGTGAAATAAACATCTGTGAAGTAAAATTTATTTTTCCATACAAGCATGCAACCAAGTTAAAGATGTTAATGTTATAATGTTTTGTGGTATAGTTCCTGTTCTCACATATATTAGAACTTATATTAGAACTTATGTATGATGTAGGATCATTTTAATTTATTGAATCTGAAAGTGTACCTAATTCACACTGTAAATATTCCTCTTTTTTTCAGAAAGAAAGTCTTCGAAGACATCCGGCGCTTCCTCTGTCCTGATGACATCATCAATAAAGTTGTTTTTGATATTGATGACAGCAGGTAATTATTATCTCATCAACATATTATAATATTTTCTTATGACTTGAGACATCATTCACAGAAATGGGCATGCCTTCATGACTCCTTATTTTAATACACATTGATTGCTTTGATCTTTGTTGGAAATGTAAGATTTGTTTAGGGGTGTGGCTTTCATCATTAATGGGTCATATGACTGCAACAATCTACCAGCTATAGTCAAAGCCTGTTGAAAGAGCTCAGTAGTTTACCTAAAATCCCAGAGAATCATGTCTTTATATCCTCGGATCAGTATTTTAACCCTGAGGGAAATTCCAAGTCTGAAGAAAACATGATGAAAAGGCTACTAATAAAAACATAGATTTCTTATTATAAAAAGTAATCTGAGATGATCACCAGTTAGCAGGTGAACATTGGTACCAGAGGGGAAAATGACCATAAATTCAGTTCCTTATCTTCAGTCAGAGTCAGGCAGTATCCAGAATGTATCCTGGGAATTTTGGGATCATGATGTGAATATCCTCTGAAAATCTGATTCTAATCGATTTTTCTATCTATTAGGCTCAGATCTTATTATCTCTTAAAACTCAGCGACTTTCTTCTCCTTTCCCGATATTCCCAGAACAGGTTCTGGATCCACTGTGACGTTCCGGTCTCTTGCCCATGCAATAAATCTCCTTCTGCAATATTTCACTAATTTGACTGCTAAGACAAAATTAGCCATCAGGGTTCTCTGCAGGACACACAAGTTCTTCCAGTTTCTTTCAACTTCAACACACCATGTCTTTGTGGAGCTCATGTTGTGTACAGGGTTTGCGCATCGTCATGCTGGAGCAGTGACTGGGTCTCTTAATCCAGTGACACGAAACTGTAACGCTAAAGGATACAAAGACATTTATGTAGCCCCTGTGACACTAGGAAGAAAAATATGGATCAGTAAGAATTTCTATGTCATGGCCACGCAATAAATTTTTTCCTCACCAATATCACCAGAGGGCGCAGTAGACGTTCTATACAATCATACAGGTAAAGTAGGAGTCCATTTCTGTCCCTCAAGGTACAGTGTACACTACATTACCCCGAGCGCTGATTATTGGACCTCAAGTTAACAATGTGTACCTTTTAAGGGCTGAACATATTGAAGGTATATGTTTCCAAATAGTATATAAAGGGCACCACCCCAGTAACAAGCTATCGTATCCCTTTACATTTATGGCATTTGGCAGACACCCTTATCCAGAGTGACTTACATTTGTCATTTTTAGACAACTGAGAATTAAAGGCCTAGCTCAAGAGTCCAACAGTGGCAGCTTGGTTGTACTGGGGCTTGAACCCTTGATCTTCTGATCAGTAACCCAGAGCCTTAACCACTGAGCCACCATTGCCCTTTAGGTGCTAAAATATAGCTTATTTTCTGAGAGTGTGCGCTTGTAATGTTGTTGTACCTGTTTAGGAAAGAAAATAAAAAAAGTAAAATGGTCATGCATATTCTTTTGGCTGTATGGTTGTTTTATGCTACGTTCCCACGATCACGATTTGTGCTACGATTGAAATCATGGTCTTAATCGTGGAGTAATCGTGGTGATCCTGTCAGATCAGGATCAGGTCAGTTGTGGCAACTGTGTTGTTCGTAGAAAAGTTGGACGGGTCAAAAATTTTTTTCATGATTAATTGTCAATCCTGATCATTGCATCAAATCATACTGGATCATAACAAAGAGCAACAGATCGCATCTAATCGTGCTTCCAAATCCACCAAAAATGGGAGTAAATAAAAAAATCCTTCTCCCCTTCCTCCTCCCAACATTTTTATTTAAAAGAATATTTAGTTGAGTTGATCCACTATTTGATTCTAATAAAATGTGAACTCCCAATATCCCCAAAATGTTACGTTGAACATAACATGAATTTAATATTGATTTAAAAATAAGACATATGATAAACTATGTGCTTCTGAAAAAACAGAAGCAATTTTATTTGGCCAATTTCCTCATATTCAGGGGACACTAACCATATCAGGTTATATAACCAAATCAGAGATATCATCATTCTTTGAAGTTTGGTTTAATTACATTTTATTTTGTTCCTTTTTTTTTTTTTATAGAGGAAGGGGAAGGCATTTATATATACCTGTTTATACTATACAGCCATCTCTTTTTAATTGTTTGCATGGCTGTATACACCCATCGGGGTCCAGTTGTAGCTCAAATTGTGATCACTCTTGAACCCGATCGTGCTCATTGGTTCCTGATGATCATATCGGAAAGTATCTGAATGAATCTGCACGTACCGGATTGTCCCAAATAGTGGAGATGATCATGTCCAATTGTGGATTCAATAGGGACAATCCTATCAGAACGTATCTGATTGTATCTGAACAGGAGACCAGATCGTGACAGATCGTATCACCTGAAATTGACCAATCGTGACCATATCGCATCCAAGCGCACCAAATCGTACCAGAATGTATCGACTCGCATCACCTTGTATCCAACAGTGACATTTCAGAAAAATTCCACAATCAGCTATGAATGGCTAATTGTGGCGTTCGTAACGGGTCGCTTGACAGTGGGAACCAGGCATTACCATTTAGGCAGATTCTCATGATTGACTAGAACTGTTTCGGTGGGGAAATAATATTACATCCATTAATCTCTCCCTCCCTCTCTCTCTTTCTCTCTCTCTCTCTCTCTCTCTCTCTCTCTCTCTCTCAGTCTTCATCATTCAAGCATGGCACCAGACTCTCTACGTTTTTTTTCCAAGTTTGAAAATGGGAACTTAAGGAAAGCGGTTCACATTCGCAGGTGATATTCATAGTACTACACGTGTCGTTGCAGTGGAGTCATTAAAAAACTATTTTTTTCTCATAAAATTCAGTTTTTACTTTTTCTTCTCTCTCTCTCTCTCTCTCTCTCTCTCTCTCTCTCTCAATCTCTCAGGTATGAGTATGACTTAATTATTAATGCTGATGTAAACTCATCAGCTCATCACCAGTGGTTTTATTTTGAAGTCAGTGGAATGATGGCGAATGTACCCTACCGCTTTAATATCATCAACTGTGAGAAAAGTAACAGCCAATTCAACTATGGTAAACACCAATCACAGGTGCTCATAAGTATTGACACCTGCCATTAATTGCTTCATTCATAAAACAACATTCAGGATTAATAGGTGATGAAGTCATGTAAACATCTCTGAGTGTGTGTGTGTGCGTGTGTGTGTGTGTGTGCGCGCATGTGTGTGTGTGTGCGCATGTGTGTGTTAGGCATGCAACCTGTGGTATATTCAGTCACAGAGGCACTTGAGAAAAGACCTCAATGGGTTAGAACCGGAACTGAGATCTGCTACTACAGGTGAGACGATATCAGATTTGTTTATTATTGTTGTTATTTAACTGCATTTTTACTTTACTAGATTGAACAATGTTTGGATATTTTCCAGAATTGTTGAGTTGGAGGAAGTGAGGTTAAACCAGTAAGCCCCACCTACACCACTACAGTGTAGACGTACGGTTAGCTAGTTAATTTTAACAACTACCTAAATTAGACAGATGTCCAGAGTAAATCCTGTTAAATATTTCTGATATATTTTTCAGCTCTACATGTTTGTGTGTATACTGTGTTTGTGTTTACAAAATAAAATAATTAACCTCTTCCTCTTCCTTATCTTCCTCTTCCTGTTTCATGTCAGAAATAATTTCCAGCCGTCTGAAGGTCGCAAACGTCCCTGCTTTTATACTTTGACCTTCACTGTGATCTTTAGGCATGAGGATGATGTGTGTTATTTGGCTTATCATTATCCATACACCTTCTCCGCACTGCAGGTGTGTGTGTGTGTGGTTGTGTGTAAGTGTGTAAGTGTGTGTGTGGATAAACTGATCATTAGTATTGATTAAGATTACTGATCATTAGTATTGATTAAATGCATTATAATCAGTGTTTCTTTGTTTGTTGTTGTTTTTAGTCTCACGTCCAGACTCTACAGCGTTCTGTCGATCCGCAGAAGATTTTCTTCAGACAGCAGACGCTGTGTAACACACTTGGGGGAAATGCATGTCCTCTCATCACCATCACAGCCACGCCCACCAAGCACAACTTCCAACATCTGCACCAACTCCGTGAGTCCTTTCTTTCTTTCTTCCTAGTATATCTATACCATAGATTTAGGAGGAACAAACAAACATGCAAACTAAATTTCTGTCTCCTGCATTGCTGTTTCAGTATCCTCTCTATAATTTCTGTTAATTATTCCAAGCTGCATTTTCCCCACCCAGTGTACAATTTCACTCACTGACCTTTGACCCTGAGAGATTTTCTTTCTTTCAGATTTGTTTGTTGCTTTTAATATAAAGAGCTCAACTTTAGCCCATAAAAACACGTGCGGTAATTTGACTTGTTCCTGTGACACCGTGTGTGTATGTGTGTGTGTGTTTGTGTGTAGGTAACAGGCCCTGTGTGTTCCTGACAGCGAGGGTTCATCCCGGCGAGTGTAACTCCAGCTGGGTGATGAAAGGAACGTTGGAGTTCCTGTGCAGCAATGATGCAGTAGCTGAAAGTCTGAGAGAAACCTTTATCTTCAAAATCATTCCCATGCTGAACCCTGATGGAGTCATACATGGCAAGTACGTACACACACGCACACACACACACACACACACACACACACACACACACACACTACATGACACGCCCATCCTGCTGAACTGCCATTCTGCACATTACAACAGCTTTATTTCCCCACTGGTTTTAGTACTGGTTTTGAGATTTGAACTCTCAGAAGGAATGCAGATGGACCATTCTTCATTATTCAGCAGCTCACAGAATAGCACTTGATGCAGCACATTATTATTAATTAATGAATATTGTCCTGGTATTGTGTTCAACACTGTTATTTACAATCAGAATATTTATATAATTTTAGGATATGTATGTAGTTTGGCATTTCACCAAATTACACCATTACTACACCATTACACCGGATGGTGGAGATACAGTGGGGTGTTGTTTCAATCTTTTTGACTTGGACGAGGTTTATTTAGCTTACTCAGTTACTTAGACCTAGCATTACTGTTTATTCTTTATTCCCTTTTTATACCTGAATGTGTGACATTGCTTATGTTATCCTTAACTGTGTCTTCAGTGTTACCGAGGTTAGGAGACTGCAACGTAACGAACACAGGGCATTACTTCAGATTCAAGCTAAGTCAAACTTTCAAGCATTTGCTGTGGTCAGTGACAATCCATGAAGCGCCTCTTCTTAAACTTTATGTCCATACAATAGGTCCTGGAAAAGAAGTACAACTTTCCTTTGGACTGAAAGATGCTCAGTATAGTTCATTCAAGACTGAAATATGCAAAAATTAGGAATCAAAATTCTTTCATCTTTTATCAGGTCCATGGTTCTGAAAAATTTGGAACTGGTACCAACCAGAACCAGAACTTGATACAGAACCCTAAGTGGTGCTACTCTTAATCCTGCTCCTTAGTTTCAGAAGTAAAACAAGATCAGAAATTGTCATAACTGAGACACACCACTCATCTACATAAACCCTGCCAATATAACCATAGTTGGTATATAATTTGTGAACAGTGCTCAAAGTACTGAACCCTCAACTCATATCTGTGTGTTATGTGTTCGAGACTCTGTCACTTTGTTATTTGTGTTTTCCGGTTTAAAGCTTTCTTTTTATATGTATGTGTGTGTGTA
>JAQMYF010000024.1:26299585-26317232 GCA_030014195.1 Neosilurus mollespiculum
TTTGTTATTACTATATATTGTTGTTTGTTTACTTATTCTCATCAAAATGATCCAATATTACATGAAATAAATACTTGGCTTCTGATTTATCTTCATTTTGATTTATGTATCATATTTATTTTATTTCACTCACTAAACCATTCCATATGGATTGAAGTTCATTCATGCTATGCAAAAGTAAAAGAAGTGTTTTTGTTTATTAGCCATAGGCAAGGAAAACTATCCACAAAACAACTCACTGCACAAAAGTTGTAGTTAGCTTCCAGATCACTTCTTCAAAAGCTCCATTAGAACTCATAGCTAGCAATGTACTGTACATTATATTTCTTGCAATGGTCACCGTACACCATACACCATACACCATACAGGTCCTGTACAAGACACAGCTAGAATACCATGACATGCTTACCAAGGCCCTAACACATGGAAACTGTTATTAGCAGAGACATGGAGAAAAAATTATATTTGAGATTAATTGTTAATTCAGTATCATATTGCTATTCCACCAGTGTTGTTACTGACCATCTAGAAAATTGCTGGACACAGAGTTCACTGAAGAGCCAGTCATGTATGAAAGTGAAACATCATGGTTTAAGGTCACCTCCAGTACATAGCTATCACAAAGCTGTGTAAGATGGGTGATAACATTAGCAGACGCAAATATCAACAGATTATTGCTTTCCATCATGTTTCAAACCTACAGGTGGCTCAGATTTCTCATTATAGGGTTGATAACAGACTGTTTTCTGACCATTTGATGAACAAGCTGCCCTCTAAAATAGCTTTCTTGTGCATTAAAAATGGATTACAAGTGTCTTGGGCCTCAAGAATTTTTGTAGCACTTACAATTTTTTATTATTTGTAATTTGAACATCTTAAAGGTGTCTAATTCTTTTAATATGATAATTATTCTTTATGACAAGCACCTGGGAGTCTGGGACGATCTTGGCCATGTTTGCAGAGGCACTATTGACCTTGAGTGATGCTTTTAATTTTTCAATATGATGTTATATTTCCTTTTATTTTATATTGTTATATTTTATATTAGATATTTAGTTATAAACAAGGGTATTTGATTATTTTTCTGTAATATATATAGTGTTTAGAATGTGAAATTAGGTTTTTGCAACAAGATTTTTGTCTTGTTATGTGTGTGTGTGTGTGTGTGTTCACTTATTACTTACATCCATCAAATGAGCTGCAAAAATGAATGTGAAATATAGTCAAGATATTGAAAAAGTTACAATAATAATTTTTACTTTAAATAATTTTTTCTTTCAAACTTTGCTTTCATCTAAAAATACTCCATTTACAGCCTTGCAGACGTTTGTCATTCTACTGTCAGTTTGATGAGGTAAAATGAAGAAATTTGGACTGGCTTCATGGGCTCTTTTTCAGTACCATACGGTCAAACTGCTCCCACAACAGCTCAGTCTGTGATCTGAGATCTGGTGACTGTGCTGGCTACTGCATTACTGATAGAATACCAACTGACTGCTTCTTCTCTAAACAGTTCTTGAACAGTTCGGAGTGGTTTTTTTTCGATCATTGTCCTGTTGTAGGAGGAAAGTGGCTCCAATCAAGCGAGGTTTGCAGGGTATGGCATGGCATTGCAAAATGGAGTGGTAGCTTTCCATGTTGAAAATCCCTTTTGCCTGTACAACTCTCCCACTTTACCACCACCAAAGCACCCCCAGACCATCACATTTCCACCACCATTTTTGACAGATGGTGTCAAGCAATCCTCGAGCATCTTTTCCTTTTTTCAGCACTTTACAAATGTTCTTTGTAACTCAAAGATCTTAACTTAGATTTGTCTATCCATAACACTTATTCCCCAGTCTTCCTCTGTTCAATGGCTGTGTTCTGTTGCCCATCTTAATCTTTTTCCTTTTATTGACCAGTCTTAGGTATGGCTTTTTTTATGCAACTCCAGGAGTCACCTTTTCACTGTTGAAGTTAAGACTGGTGTTTTGCAGGTACTATTCAATGAAGCAGGCAGTTGAAGACCTGTCAGTCAGCTATTTCTCAAACAAGAGACTCTGATGAACTTGTCCTCTTGCTCAGTTGTGCACTGGGGCCTCAAACTTCTCATCCTATCTTGGTTAGTGTTAGGCTTGTACACAGGGAAAGGATCCACTAGCAGAGAGAAATGGTGAAATAAGAACGTTTAATATCTTCATCTTCATCTTCATCTTCTTCCACTTGTTCCAGGGTCAGGTCGCAGGGGCAGCAGCCTAAGCAGTGAGTCCAGATGTTTCTCTCCCCAGCCAATTCCTCCAGTTCTTTTCCATGGTTCCCAGACCAGCCGAGTGATGTAGTCCCTCCAACGTGTCCTGGGTCGGCCCCGAGGTCTCTTCCCAGTTGAGGAGGAGCAGCGGTTTTATTCCGAGCTCCTCCCGGATGACAGAACTTCTCACCCTATTTTTAAGGAAGAGCCCCACCACCCTGCAAAGGAAGCTCATTTCAGCCACTTGTATTCGCGATCTTGTTCTTTCATTTTCTACCCAAAGCTCGTGACCATAGGTGAGGGTAGGAATGTAAATCGACTGGTGAATTTGGAGCTTAGCCTTCTGGCAGATGGGTACAAGCTCCGCTTTACAGCAGAGGCTGCACCGATCCACATGTCGATCTCCCGCTCCATCCTTCCCTCACTCGTCAACAAGACCCCAAGATGCTTGAACTCCTCCACTTGGGGCAGAACCAAATTCCAGACCCGGAGGGTGCATTCCACCCTTCTATGGTGGAGAACGATGGCCTCAGACTTGGAGGTGCTGATTCTCATCCTGGTCGCTTCACACTCAGCTGCGAATCGTTCCAGCAAGAGCTGATGGTCCCGGCTTGATGAAGCCAAAAGGACGTCATTCACAAAAAGCAGAGATGAGATCCTATGGCTACCGATGACCACAAGATGTTGCAGAGACGTGTCAACCAAGATAGTCCTACAACATCCAGAGCCTTGATGTATTCTTGGCGGATCTTGCCACAAAGGAGCTTTTTAACTACCTCGGCAATCTCTGCCCCAGTGATAGGCAGACCCCCTTCCGAACCCCCAGGCTCTTCCTCTTCCACAGAGGGCATGTTGGTGGGATTTAAGAGGTCCTCATAGTATTCCTTCCACCTCCCAACAACCTCCCAGTTGAGGTAAGCAGCTCCTCAGTTCCTCTGTAAACAGTGTTTGTGGAGTACTGCTTCCCCCTCCTGAGGCGTCAGATGGAGGTCCAGAACCTCTAGTCATATTCCATTTTTATTTATTTATTTATAAGGTACAATAATAAAACAACTAGCTTTAAAAGACCATTGCTTAGCCAACAAAACCTCATCCCTGACTTTTGCTGTAATGGAGCAGAAAGTGGACAAAACTGCACCCCAGAAGCGTCCCTCAGATCCTGATGATTCTCTCAGCTTCTTTCTGCAATAAAAAGGCTCTAATAAGCATGCAAGGGAAATAAATTTGAATAAAATGCAATATTTCACAGAGGAAAATAAACACCCATGCCAATTATTCAGCAGAGGTCTCGGACAGGTGTGAAAATGCAGCCTCTGTCTGAAAAAAAAAACAAAAAAAAACCCCAACAAAAATATGCAAATGTATTCTTCTGTTTTGTTTGGGGAAGAATGTAAATCTGAGAAATGGAAATATGCCTGCTCAGGATGACCCTGATGACATTGGCTGCTTGCCTGAGCTTGCTCCATACTGCTCGCTTCATAATTCAGAAGTGTTTAGACACATCGTCAACTGCTTAGTATGAAATCGAGCCTCATCTTCATTTTAAATCATTCACGCAGTGGTATTAACACTACTCCTGCTTTTAATGGTTTCACTAAAATTGCTAAAATAAATTTAAAACATATTAAACAGAACATGTTAACTCAACCAAAGGAATAAACACATTGCTTTTATTTCTTTCTGGTTTTAAGTTGTCTTGTTTCCTTAAATTATGCTGAAGTGAATTTAGAATATTCCAAATAATATATATTTGAAAAAAGATCCTATATTTTAAATGATAGAAATATTTATTTAATTTTATGTTCCCTTTAAAATATTTTCACTATGAGTTTATCAATATAGTTATTTTTATGCAAAATCTAAAATAATAATTGCACCATGTATCAATCTAATATATTTCCAAAACATTTTCATTTGTCTGAGGTGTAAATGCACAGTGATTTAATTAAAATTAAATTAAATTTATTTTTAATTAAAAGACTTCAATACTTGGCAGTTAAAGATATAATTGCACAGTGACTCATATAAGACCCTTAGAACCTTCTCAAAACATGATGATAAAAAGATACACTTTTGTGACACCCAGTTACAATAAATAATACCCCCCCCCTGAAAAAACAACCAACTGAACAAACATACAAACAAGATCTTTATTTAGTTTTTTTTTTATTTATACGTGTTTTATTATCATTATTTCTCTGCTTGTGATTTTTGACCCAACCCCCTGACCAGAAATGTTAGACCTTGACAGGGTTAAATTTATATAAATATCAAAATTTTTATTATTTTCCTAATGACATTCATTGCATTACCTTCATTACACACAACATCTATCCAGAATCTTAGCAGCTGTCACAGTTTTTTCCTTTCCTTTATTGCCCTCAGCACTCATTAAACACCCAAACCAAGTCTCAGTAAAGCTTCTTTGTGACTGTATTTATAGTTCAGAATTCTGTATAAATGAAAGTGAGCTGAATTGAGTAGTCATGCATTCATATATAATGTGACAGGTTTGGCAGTTTGATGTTGTATTCCTATAATTATTTTCCTCTGGTGCCATGACCCGGATCAACAACTGTGGATTTCTGTCAGATCCCTGACTTGCTTCATTGAAAATCAGATGGATTATTTTTGAACAGACCAAAATCCACTCGTACTGTTTGCTAGAAACTTGTTATCTGAGAATAAATTTTATAAAACTGAGACAAAATGAAAAACCCTCCCATCCAGCTTTTAGCAAGATGCCATTACACTGGATAGATTTACTTCCGTAAGCACGTTATAGGCACCAGAAATATCATGCGCTTCTTCAATATAATTGGTTTAAAAGCCTTTCTATTCAAATGAGTAATGCACTGCGCAACAGTAAGTTTAATTTGCCAGCTAAAAAAATCAAAGATAACTACTGCATATGGCACATAGAATTCTGATTACATTGTTAAAAAAGTGTATGTCATCTTATGGTTTGAAACAAGTAACAGTTTGGAGGGGAGGACAGAATAGAAGAAGTTACCATCACTCAGACATTCAATTCCATTACAACGGTTATATACCGGCATGAGTAATATTACTACAGGGTTCCCACATGTACACACACACATGTGGGCAGACACAATATTCACGACACAAAAAATCGGATTAACGTTTTACCAATTTCTCTTAACTATGGTTTTCTGCTAACAACAGACTATGCTAAGCTACAACTGATCTTTATCCATTATTCTCTGGAATGTGTTAGCCCTGTCCCAGAGAACTCACAGGTGTGATGGACAGGTCACCATGAGATATTTAAGAACTATGGATCCACGCTTATTACTGTCTTTTGAGGGACATGCATATGTTTAAAATCATTTTTAATCTTTGGCTGTTTTAAGTCTTGTGGGGAGGATATTCCTCTAATTATTACAGGAATTATATGTGTGCATTTTATATGCTGTATTTATAAAGATGACCTTTCACCTATTGTAAGATGCAAAAAAAAAAAAAAAAAGTCAAATTTATAAAGTTTGGTCAAGTTTGGTTAATCATAAAATGAAAATATATAGCAAAGTTTATACAAATAAAGTATGGTTCATGAGACTTTTGCACCATACTGTACAAATTATTTAAACATCTTTCACATGATAACACATTAACCTCATATCTCCAAGCAAAAATAAAGTACTAAAAATAAGAATATTTAGGACAGGTCACTATCTAACAATGGTCTGTAAAATTAAATTCTTGGTTTACACTGGGGTAAGATGTCCATAATCATCACGATTTGAGAGAATCGTGATGATCGTGGGGGTCGTGGGATTGCATCTTGATGATCTTGAGGGAACTTGGTGGAATCGTAACAATCTTGAGGGAAGTTGGTGGCATCATGGTGATCGCACTGATCATGGCAAAATTTTTGACTCTCAAATATTTTGCCATGATTATTCCACTGTATTACAATTTGACGCCAATCATGATGGAATGTGGGAAGCGCAGAAGAGCACAGTAGAGCTTAACAGACCTTAATGGACCAGAGAATAACAGAACTTGATGCGCCATTGTAGGGGATCTTGATGAACTCCTTCAAGTTTTATCTCCTGGATGCGAGCTGCCTCATTTTTGTACTCCAGTCGTACTTATAAATTGTAGATTTGACTGCCATGACAGTCAAATCTCTTTGCAACATGCACCTAATAGTGCTGTCCATGGTTATGAAATTTTCTTGGGTGGCATGGTGGTGTAGTGCTTAGCACTTCCGCCTAACAGCAAAAGATCTCGAGTTCGACTCACAGGCTATGTGAAGTTTGCATGTTGTCTCTGTGCTAGCGTGGGTACTTTGGTTTCTTCCTATAGTTCAAAGATGTGCATATTAGGCTAATTGGCAGCTCTAAATTACTTCTAGGTCTGAGTGCAAATGGTTGTATGTGTGTTGGTCATGTGATCATTTAGTGAGCTGTTCAGGGTATACCTCTCCTACGAGGTAAAAAAAAATAATTGAGTGTATTAAATTTAAAGAGTAAGGGTAGGGGTACAATGTTTGCCCTTCATGGTGTTGGCATGATTATATCAGATCAAATAAAAAACAGAAAAATGGGAACTGGGTTCCAAAGTAAGTTGGGGTCAAATATTTGGGTGCACTGACTTTTAGGAATCAGGAAATGGCATGCCATGTCTGCAGTTGGTCATCAATACAAAAACACTGTGTGTGGAAATATACCTAGATAAAATACAGTATAAAGCAACATGGGTGTGCGAAGATTTGAAGTCTCATGTCAAATAAGTGTGTAGGACTTGAAGTCTCAGTCTGTAGCTTTATAAGATCTTGGAGTGAAACACTGATCAGATGAACACCAGCCAGAAGTGCAATGAAGACTTCAGATTAACCTGTCAGCTCTAATATGATTAATTTCCTTCAGCTCCTGGGCTTCAGATTTCTGAAAGTGTCCTTGTTTAGTTCTTAATGCTGCGTCATGCTGATATATCGGGTTGTGGGAAGTAAATAACTCATAACCAAGGTAAAACCTTCTACCTGAATAAGACATGTATCAGTAACAATATAACAATAGCAACTAGCAACATCTCAACTACCTTAAATTTATAATATATTAGGAAAGCCAGTAACACTTCCGGTAGCAACTAGAAGTACTAGGGAAATGCCAGGTAATAACTAAAAGATCTACAGAAATGAATGCAAGGAAGAATAATTAATAAAAAAATAATAATTATGCAAATTTTGCTTAATGTATTCAAAGACTCTGGTTTAAAATAATTTAATTTGACGTAATTACTCTGGTATAAACACTGTACATACTGTAACACTAAATATTTAATATTTTTCATTTAATCCATGAACTGTTATATTCTTTCACAAATCAAGGCGATGTTAAATAAACTGCAGTATGAATATTCATGCAGCTTTAAGTTAAGTTCATTACCATATTGCATATTTAATTTTGCCTTTGGTAACGTCATTTTAATAATTATGCTGTTTAAAATTCATCTGCTTCTCTTTAAACATTTTTTCTACAGTAATTTATTCATGTTTGATTGACGGCGTCATTCTTTCCTTAAACTGCACTGTTACTGTTCACAAGCAGTTTTTTAAAATCACAAAAAAACCAAAGCTCACATAAACACAGTGAATGATTATGAGGCGGACTTTTAGCCGTGATGGTGTGGTGAAATATAAAAGTACCCCCTGAAGTATTTGGCACAGCTAAACTCATACATATTTACACACACACACACACACACACACACACACACACACACACACACACTGACTCAATATGTGAGCTTATGTATGTTGAATTTGTGTTAAATAAATTGTCATGGCTTCACAGCCTTACTAGCCACTACTGCTAGTTAGATTTAGGCGTCTACAATGCCCTTCTTCTTCTTCCCTTCTTTCTACCCACTTTTGCTGACTTTTATCTGAGACTTGTTTTTGACTAATTTGAAGGTGCTGAATCCAAAAATCACAATGTTTTTTGGCTAGGAGGTCATATTTTTGCTGTATAGTATATCTGTATATTTAATGAGTACGTATCGAAATATAATGACTTCTACAATTTCCTGAATTTTTACCTATTTACAGACAAGGTTCCAGAAAATTATGCCATAAATCATTCTTGTGATGAATATGTATAAGTCTGTACTAGTACCTATCAGATCATAATATTGAAATCAAAAATTAAAATCGATCTCATGATTTAAACAAATTTTAGTACAAAGTGATCATAACGTAATCCAGCATAGGAATGTATTTGATTTTTTGACAAATTTGTATGTCTTTGTACTGAGGACGGAAACCAGAGTACCCAGGGGAAACCCATGCTAAGACCGGGATCACATGCAAACTCCACACAGAAACGCCAGAGCCTGGGGTTTTATGCTCATCATTCTTATTATAGCATTTTTTATATTGAAAAAAATTATATCTTTTATGAAAGGTAATAGACTTGCTGGTATTGTAACAAAATGTCTTGGTTTATTACGTCTCCTGTCCTGAGATGAAGGAAAGACACCCTGTCACTCAGAATCAGTAGAAGCAATTCATCCGCAGCTTTATTTGGCTTACCGCATCACACTGCAATTTGCTTCAACAATAAGCACTCGTTATTGCATTACACATTTCATATTTCACAGAAACGATAGCGATCCTTCAGAGCAGGATAAAATGAGAGGACCTTCACCCACTTGAGGCCTTGAAACAGTGATTCTGAAAATATAATTTCACTAACATATGAGCGTGTTTTAGCTAATTTAGACTTTTAAATGAGTAACCAATGAGAGAGGAATAACAGAGTGAGCTCTCCGCACACTTTCTATTTCATAATTCATCAGAACACAAGATATTTTACTCATTATGGATGTATTATTTATAACAGGAAGGAAATATATCTAAACTTCCACTTCAGAAACCATTCACTTTTTTTTCAAAGCGTTATAAGCTGCAAAAAGTTCCTGGTGAATGTAATCGATTGGTTAAGGCATGCTAGTTGTCCAGAATTCTCTACTTTAATTTAGCACAGGAGTTCTTCCTGTAGTTTCCCTGGTTCTCTGGCTCTTCTGAGCTGTAATTTCCCAAATTCTCACTCTCTTGTCTGTAGATTTGATTTTCTTAACTTTCAGCTCATATTGTTCCTTTAGTTCTTATAATAATCAAAATTCCTTCTGGTTCCTATGGTTAATTTTCTAAATTGGGCAGATATCATAAGATCTGTCTCTGGGTTCATGGTGTTCGTATAGTTGCATTATACAGTCAATACAGTTAACAAAAGTCTTGTTGCACATGTGGACATTCCTGTATAAAAGCCCGTATCTCACCAACCTTTTAACCAATTTTCATCACCTATGGCTTACATTAATCCTACAAGTATACAGATTGTTTTGTGAAAGAAACAGGAAATTGTAAATAAAAGTAATTTGTAAATAAAAGACAAACATATCCATTCTAGGCTAGACAAAAACTTTTCACAATCATGTGAGATCAAATTCTGGATCAAAGTAATTAGTAAAATTAGTAAAATATAATTAGTCAAATTTGTAAAAATAACAAAAAGTGCTTAATTAACTAAATATACATAAAACACAGGTATTTTATAAAATGTATAAAATCTTTTTGCAAAAACTGTAGAAACCTTCCAGATCTCCTAAAAGCAAATTGAAATAATTTGCAAGCAGTAGTTAGAAATTTCAGACACCCCTGGTGCACATAGTTAAGCTCGGTCATGCAAGGAAAACTATCCACAAAACAACTGGCTGCACAAAAGCTGTAGTCACCTCCTGATGACTCCCTCAAAAGCTCCATTAGGACTCATAGCTAGCAATGTCTGCTTCAGCATCAAGTGAGCATCTTATTTCTTGCAATGGACACTATACACCATACAGGTCCTGTACAAGACACAGCTAGAACACCATGACATGCATACCAAGTCCCCAACCCGTGGAAACTGTTATTAGCAGAGACATGGAGAAAAAATGATATTTGAAATGAATTATTAATTTAGTATCATATTACTATGTCACCAATGTTGTTACTGACCATCTAGAAAATTGCTGGACACAGAGTTCACCGAAGAACCAGTCATGTATGAAAGTTAAACATCATGGTTTAAGGTCACCTCCAGTACATAGCTATCACAAAGCTGTGTAAGATGGGTGGTAACATTAGCAGACGCAAATATCAACAGATTATTGCTTCCCATCATGTTTCAAACCTAAAGGTGGCTCAGATTTCTCACCATAGGGTTGATAACAGAATGTTTTCTGACCATTTGATGAATGAGCTCTAAAATAGCTTACTTGTGTATTAAAAATGGATTACAAGAGTCTTGGGCCTCAAGAATTTTTAGTAGCACTTACAAATTTTTATTATTTGTAATTTAAACATCTTGAAGGTGTCTGATTCTTTTAATATGATAATTATTCATTATGACAAGCACCTGGGAGTCTGGTACCATCATCGCCATGTTTGCAGAGGCACTATTGACCTTGAGTGATGCTTTTAATTTTTCAATATGATGTTATATTTGCTACAATTTTATATATTTAGTTATAAACAAGGCCATTTAATTAGTTTTCAGTAATAAATATAGTCTTGAAAGTGAAATTAGGTCTTTGCATGCCAACTTGCTTATTGTGTGCCAACATTAGGTCACTGTGACCTTGACCTTGAACTTTGACATTGCTTGAAAGAAAAAAAAGCTTGTCCTTCAATATTTTCTATATGGTTGTCCTTCCACATACAATACTATGGTACTGTGACCTTGACCTTTGAACTCACTTAAAAGAAAAGGCATGTCCAGGTCATAATTTATATATAATTGCCATATACGTAGACACATTAGGTATGGCTGAGTCACTCTCTTCAAGGTCAAGGTCACGGCTCACAATCAAATGTCAAATTATCTTAGGTGAGTTGAATTCAAGATACGATTTACCTAATTCATCATTCATTTTTAACCCCCAACCACCTTGACCTTGAAGTAAATGACCAGACAGAGTGCTTATGCAGTGTCTCTGAAATTCTGGTTTACATATTATAAGTGTCTGTGTACTTCCGCCGGATTGGGATACATCACCCTGGTATCCAGTTGCTGCTGTGCTATTGCTTCAGGACCCTTGGTTCTATCCACAGTTTGAGTTTTTATCTGTGTGGTGTTTCCTTGGGGTTCTCCATCATCCCATGGATGTAAATAATATTTCCACATGCTTTTCTTTCTCCTCTCATGTGCACATTCTGCCTGACTTATTTTCTTCTTTATGTATATTTTACTCCTTGTTCTCCTTTCTTTATAATTTTTACTGCCTTATTTTATTTGACTTTACTCCCCTCTTTTTCTCTGTTTATTTTCTTTCTCTTTTTAAGCACTCTTTGTGACAGGAGAGCTGATGTAGAGTTTATTTTTCTACGCATGTCCAGGCAGCACTGCTTTATCACCTGTATGTA
This sequence comes from Neosilurus mollespiculum, assembly GCA_030014195.1. Taxonomy (NCBI): domain Eukaryota; kingdom Metazoa; phylum Chordata; class Actinopteri; order Siluriformes; family Plotosidae; genus Neosilurus; species Neosilurus mollespiculum. Next base: position 26,311,249 of record JAQMYF010000024.1, read on the forward strand.
AGGGAGATTGAAATTGGTTTTGTTTTGAACATTCAGATGTTTGCTTATTCGTTCCTATGAGGAAAATTATTTATCCGATGAAGGAGAGAAACTTGGGAGGTGCTTTAGTATTCCTCTTGGTTAGCTGAGCAGTCCTGGAAAAATGAGGCAAATATAAAGAGTGTGTAGGCAGCGATGCGATTTCCAATAAGCAAGATTGGTTTTGAGAGTCTGAGCTCTGATTTATGCTCACTTTGTAATGAGTATTCAAATTTTCATTACGTTAATTCAGTTTTATGGATTCATACATCATGTCAAATGGTTTTACAGCACAATGAAATATTCATTTGGCCTTATTACAGCTGGAGTAAAAACATAACAGCATGAGAACATATTACAGTGTGATATCAGATGTTGAGTTAATATTAAATGATAGATAGGTAATTACGGTTATGGATGTTGACCAGTACTTTCTGCAATATGTTCGAGGGTCATAATTTATTTTATATTAATTTTATCAAAAACTACCACCATGTAAGTTGAATTATATTCCTCAAAAAAACAACAGCAGTCTTTATGAACATAAGTCTACATAGACTGGGAAGAGTTTAGTGTCGGAGCCCTATAGACTGGGACTGGTTCAGACTCCGAGCCCTATAGACTGGGATAAGTTAAAATTCAGAGCCCTATTGACTGGAACTAGTTAAGACTAAGAGCCCTATAGACTGTGACTAGTTAGGTCACATAGCCCTATAAACTGTTACATCTCATAGTGCTAAAAAAGTTAAGACTCAGGGTCCTATATACTGGAACTAGTAAACACTGAAAGCCCTATAGATTAGAACTAGTTAGGACTCAGAGCTCTACTGGGACTAGTTAAATCTGTCATAAATAGAAAATTCATGCTATCTATTTTTGAATAATGCCTAGTAGGCATACTTTCTCTCTCTCTTTCTCTCTCTCTCTCTCTCTCTCTCACACACACACACACACACACACACACACACACACACACACACACACACACACACACACACACACACACAGGATGAGTGACACAGAGTTCTTCATCATTAAAATCTCTGGTCACTGATTAAAGCTGTTAATGATACTTGTGCATCTGTAAGTACACAACATTCATTTTAAATTTGTTTTTTAATTCTTTATTATTTTTTTGCTTTGTTTTTAATTCACTCTTGAGTTATTTTAATTCATGCATCAGCCTTTTTTTGTTATTAGTTTTCTTTTTAATTTGTCTTTTTATCTTTTTTCCATTCTCTCTCTCTCTCTCTCTCTCTCTCTCTCTCTCTCATTTATTTATTGATTATTATTATAATTATTATTATTATTATTATTATTATTATTATTATTTATTTATTTATTTATTTGTTTATTTATTTGTTTATTTATTTATTTATTTATAATTTTTTTTAAATATTCTTCTGTATTTCTTTTTTTCTTTGCATTTTTCCCAGTTCATGTCTGTATTTGTTTTTCCCTTTTATCCCTTTTTCTTTTCTACTAGCCTCTATGTTCTTTTTGATTTTTTCCATCTCCCCTGATTCATTTTTACTCTTTGCTTAGATAAACTAGGTTCATTGTCTCTTCTTCTTCTGCTTCTTTCTTCTTCTTCTTCCTTCCCCTTCCTTTTGTTTTCTTGTTTTCAGTCTACTTCATTTTCTTACGCTTCCTCTTTTTCATCTCTCTCTGGACTAAATGCTGTTTATTTTGTGTCCTGGTTGGTGAAGGCTGCAGATGGAGCAAGTTTGTAACCTCATTAAAGCAGGCGACAAAAACCAATTCAGCCCTTAAACTGAAGGTTGCTCTGAGCACAGGAGTAAATTGAACTATTGAACTAAACTGTGTGTGTGTGTGTGTGTGTGTATGGACAGTCTTAGTCTCTTGCTGTGGAATGAATGATGATGATCCACAACATTATTGATGTGAAGTATAAAAGAAGTTTTTGTTTCTTTCTTTTGGTCCTGATTTCATTATTTTATTCCTTCCATCATTCTTTATGTTACTTATTTGTTCTGTTCTTTTTCTTTCTTTTGCTTATTAGTTTTTGTATTTCTTTCTTTCTTTCTTTCTTTCTTTCTTTCTTATTGTTGCTCTTTATCTTGTAGCTCTTTATTTTCTTGCTTGTTTTTGTCTCTTCTTGTTGTAATTTTCTTTTTTCTCCTCATGAAAATTTTAGCAATTATTAAAAATTTATAGATAAACATATTATTTACCATAAGAAAAAAAACATTTTATTTATATAATGCTTATCTCAAGCTCAAACTTCAAAGGTCATTTGGAGTTATTTATTATTTAACTTTTTTTTCTGCTTAGCAACCGTTGCTCTCTCAGTGCTGATGATCTGAACCGTCAATGGCTGAAGCCGAGTCCCATCCTCAGTCCCACCATCTATCACACTAAAGGACTGCTATATTTCCTGTGCAGCATCGGCAAAACCCCACTGGTGAGGCATGTGTCTGTGTGTGTGTGTGTGTGTGTGTGTGTGTGTGTTACTGTCTATGCCACGCCCTTTTTGTGCTTTTGTGATAAACGTGTTATATGAACGTTCTCTCTGCTGCCACATTAAAATAATTAAATTGCTTTTCTTTTTTTTAAATTTTATACATTATGTATCTGTCCTGTGATTTTTGTGTAATGCTAAGCCATCCTCTTCTTGGTGGATTTTGAGATGTTATTTCGAGTTATTCACAAAACTTTGTTGTTAGCTTTCAAATATTATGTGAAGACCTCTGATCAAACTCTGGATTAATTATTTGACCTTATGGTGTGTGATTGTAGCAGTGACAACAAAAAATAAACCCCTTGTAACTGGAGGAGCATTCTCTTTACAGGAGAGTGTGACAGTGTTATTACTTTCCATGCATATATGGCTATTTTTTTAAGAAAGGATATTCCTCCTTTTTTCTTATAAAAAAAATCGCATTCACACAAGCAGCGTTTTAAAAAAATCTCCATCCACATGAAAACACAAAGCTTGGCCACATGTAAATAAATGAGATGTTGGCATAGGCTTTGACCTTAAACAATAGAGATAATGTCAAACATGTTGATCTCTAAACCAAAATCTTCTTTAATCTGCAAATCACCATTAAAGATTTCTGAAAGAGCTGTGTTAAAAACACCACCTTGTGACAATATTCATTCAACAGAAATAGAAAGTGTGATGAATATGGTTACATGAGACGATCTTATCACTTTGTTTTAGTCTCTTGTGGCATTATTAAAGTTAGAGCGGAATTTAAACATTTAAAAATGAAATGCGTTTTTCTAAAAGAGTGAAAAATTATCTAAATCAGAGCTCAGAAAATCTCCCTGAGAAAGAAAAACCTCCTCATGTAACCTGAAACTGAATATGAGACATTTTTATCATTTAAAATTTTACGAGGACATCTGCACTAAACTGAATATTCACATCAGAGAGGACCCTCGAACACAAGAACATAAAAGAGAGAGAAAAAAAGGAAATGCTCAAAAATAGAAAGAATGAAACCTTTTAAAAGGGAGGAAAGGAAAATCTTTAAAAAGAGAAAAGGCCCTTAAAAATATATTAAGCTTTTCGGTAGATTTTAGTAAATATAATGGGGAAAACCAACTTTTCTAACTCCTGAGCCCTGAAGTGAACTCTCAGTTTGCCTAAAATTTCAAGTATCATATAACTTTAAATATGTTAAAACAATTTATTTTCTTTAAATCACCTTCCAGGGAAAGCTATTAACTTTGAGGTCATTTTTCTCAAAACAGTGATTTTGCTGTTACTGCACTCTGGCTTGTCAGGGCAGAGCAGCTGATTAGTTCAGTAAATATGAAAAATTAGTGTTATGATGTAAAAGGCTCCAGTATGAATATATAATTCGTAACATGTCTAAATCAGCATGTCGTTTGACTGGACACGTCTGAGCTGAAATCTCCACAGAGGAATCGTTTGTCATTAGACTCCAACTCCAATTTACACTCCTGTCAGAGCCAAGAGGTCTGATCTACACTTTATAACCAGGGATTATTAAATCAGATTTAAAAAAGTGCTTTAGTGGAATGGAAGTCATTGAGGTCATCGTGTGTGTGTGTGTGTGTGTGTGTGTGTGTGTGTGTGTGTTTGTTTTCAGATTGGGTGTAATTGCTTAACATAATTAACATTTTGACATTTTAGCTGTAACCACTGCGTAACCCTGTTGGTTCTGAAAAAGTTTTACCTCTGACTATTTCATAGTGTTGACACTGGAGACTCCTTCCATATGTGCTGCATAAACACATACATTTCTCCATAGTTTAAAAAACTTCACCCTGGTAACAATTTTAAAACAATTAAATTCTTTTTAGAATTATCTGTTAGTATAGAAACAACAATGTATCAAAACGAGTGCATTAATATAAACCATCAGTAGTGTTCAGCTGCTGTTATACAACATTAATCACCTTCTGACCAATTACAGTCCAGAATTCAGCAGCACATTGGTGATGTAAAGTGATCTCAGATCTACGCTGATTCGGGTTAAAGGGAATGTATTTGAACCCCCAAACCACCCCCTAAACCTCCAACCCCCCACCCCCCACGCACACACACGCACACGCACACGCACACACACACACATACACACACATGCACACACACACACACACACACACATACACACACACACACGCACACTCACTCCTATTATTCATATTTATGAAAATGATAACTGCATGATATGATACGTCTGTAACTGTCACATTGTTATTATTTAAAATGTTGCAGTTTGATGTGCAGCTAATTAACACTGAGAGCTCAGATTAATATCAACAGCTTCCTGTTTGGGTCACAATATCAGACATCATCTCACACAGTTTAAACCTTGTCATCTCTACAGTGTGTATTTTTATTCCCTGAATTTGCACATGTGTGCGCACACACACACACACACAATTTACTTTAAGTTTATTGTACATGACTGTCACAATACATCAATAATACAAAAATAATACAAACTGTACAATCATGCACTAATACTTGTGTGTTTGTATGTTTATGACATACAAACACACACACACACACACACACACACACACACAAACAATTAACAAACAAAATAGTGGTCAAAATATATTTTTATCTCTTCTCTCTCGCTCAGGTGTTTTGTGATTATCACGGTCACTCGAGGAAGAAGAACGTCTTTCTATATGGTTGCAGTGTGAAGGAAACTCTCTGGCAATCTGGCTCTCCCATTAACACTGCTTCGCTTAAAGAGGATCCTGGATACAGAGTAATTACAACAAAACAACAACAAACATGGAAATAACAATTATCACAACACTAAGACCAACACCAACTATAACGATAACAACAATATAAACTACATCAAACTCAAGAACCACAAAAAAACCTACACGTACTACCTACAAGTAACAGACACAATCATAACAACATTAATAATAATAACAAACAAAAACAAACCACCATAGTAGTGTCAACAAACTAATACCAAGTACAACCAAGCACAACAACCACAGTCACATCAACAGTAACAACAACCACCACTGCAAACACCAGAACAAACACAAGCACCTTAACAACAGTAACAAATGCTACCACAGTAACAACAATGGGCAACAAACACCATAACAATCACAAACACCTCAACAAATGCAAGTAATACTACCACAGTTACAACAATGACCACCACAAACACCATAACAAACATATTATTCTCAATAACCATAAAAACTTATATTCACAAATTACCAAGTACAATAACTGCAACCACCACAAGTACACAAAAATAACAATAAACAACCACAGTAACAACAAAGACTAGCATGACAACACCATAACATCAATCACAACAACTATATCAAATCCAACAATGCCAACCACAGTATCAACACCCATCACCATAAGATAAAGATAAGATAAGAGATAAAGAGATTTCATGTCAACTGTTGCATGAACAATGAAAATCAGTTTAGCAGCTCTCTGTTTAGCAGCAATTATATAAAAAAGTGCACAA
>JAQMYF010000024.1:26354080-26368618 GCA_030014195.1 Neosilurus mollespiculum
GGGAGATTGACAGGCGGATCGGTGCAGCCTCTGCTGTAAAGCGGAGCTTGTACCGGTCCGTTGTGGTGAAGAGGGAGAAGATGGATGGATGAATGGATGGATAATTTCAGATTTCCACAGAATTAATCAATTAAACATGACATGTAAGGGAGGAGTAAAAAAATGACAAAAAATAAAGAAAAGCAAGGAAGAAAGCAATCTCTCTCTCTCTCTCTCTCTCTCTCTCTCTCTTTCTCTCTCTCTCTCTCTCTGTCCCTCTCTTACTCTCTATCACTCTCACTTTCTCTAACAGCTGCATCACAGCGCTGATCATAATTTTTCCTCAGATAATTGCTTGGCCCCTGGTGCTCACTCCTTGTTTGGATAAAGATGAAGTGTTTCGATGAATGAGGTAACATGTGTTTCACACACTGGCTCAGATCTCAGCTCAATCCTCCAACATGCAAGCAGGTGGGATTGTTCATCCACACACCAATTGAGCTGATGAAGATGGTGCAATGTGCAGTAATATAGTGGGCTTGGAAATTGAAAATAATGACACCACAATTAAATGTATTTCATTAATATATCTTTCAATATTTTTAAGGCTAGTGTTCACTTTCTACATTAATTTCACTCATTAGTTTCGGTTTCACTTGCTTCCTAGCTTCCAACTGCATGGTTACTGTTTAATTGCTTGATTAAATAATTTAATTTTAATTGATTAATTAGCGGGGCAGTGGTGGCCCGGTGGTAGGGTGCTGGATTACTGATCCCAAGGTCAGGGGTTCAAGCCCCACTGTGACCAAGTTGTCACTGCTGTCCACCCAGTGCAGCTAACCGGGTTATCAAAGGCCAGCCATGTCTCTCACTGTCTGTGGTGAGATGCATGTAAAAGAATCATTGCTGACTTTCAAAAACAGTAGGCCACTGAGTTGCCGTCAGTGTGTTTCGGCCCTGCGATGGCCTGGCGAGCTGTCCAGGGTGTACTCTGCCCTCACCCAGAGTCGGCTGAGATGGGCTTTAGCCTCCCGGTGACCCTAATTAGGACTAAGCGGTTCAGAAAATGAATAAATGATTAATTAGCTTTAGTTGCCATGTCTACTTACAGTCACTAGTTCAGTTTTCATTCACGTTTTTGGTGAACAAGAGAACAGCTCACATACCACAGAAATAAAAACTTAAGGAGAACAGGCATGCTCGCTTTCCGCTGTGTAGCACTGTATGCAAATTCAGCCGCCATATTGGCTCAGAGCGCCGAAGCCTTGGCAATATGTAAACAAAGAGGAAAAATCACTGTTTTGTTGTAATTAATAATTCAAATAATCAAGGAAATGTTGACAGTGTTTTCCCATGTTATTTTGAGAACAAAGAACACAATAACATAAAAATTACATAAAATTAACGTTTAATCCCACCGGCAACAATTGTTGCAAGTATTTTTTTTTAACTTCCTGAGGCTCTAAAAGTGTTGTTTTGGCATTGGCCAGCTAATGGAATAAAATAATTGGTTGTCTCCTCTAAATTGTATCAGTGTCATGTCACTAGAGTGAATGGTTACATGACCAGGCTTTTTTACTTCCTGGTTGCACCTCTGGAAGGAGATGTCTGCCTCAAACTTGTACAAGAGAAAGTAAGTAAAATCCCTTAACGAACATATATAACTGAAATATTTTGTACATAGATTTTTTAAATGGTCCACTACTGATTCATAAAGAGAATTAAATGCTTGCATGCATATTTTGATAATAAGATGAGTAAATGTAAGCACGGCAAAGTTACCGCATAGTCACACACTACAATCATAGTGTTATGCTAGGTGCTAGGATTTGACTGTTTATCCTATTTATCTTATGTATTTTTCTACACAGCTTAAAACTATCAGAGGTTTTGGATTTTCGAGACTTAAAAGAATCCCAAAGTGATGGGATCCCAAAGTGGCTACATCACAGTCATGTGACTGCTCAGATAGAGAGTACCAAGGTGAAACAGGCCATTTGCCTGCTAGGCTGCTGAATGGTGAAGAAGAGATGACCTATCTGGATGATGAGGAAGATGTTAAAATGATAAGTCCATACCCACTCCCAGACTTATTCTAGGATCCCCCTGCTGCCCCCAACTGCCCAACTTCCTCATCTCTCACTCCCGCATCATTTGGTGTTGAAGAAACCCATTGCCACCACTTGGTGAGTTTCCCACAGAGTCCAGCCAAAAAAGGTGGCATGAGATAAACGAGATTCAACAACCAAGAATAAGGAGTATAATAAGAAGAGGAAAGAATAAGGATGAGAATGAAACCCCAAAACCAGTGAGTCTCCCACAGCGCCAAGCTGAAAAAGAAGGTGCCCAGAGGATACCAATACCCCATAACGCAGTAAAAGGAGATACCCAGATGAAAATTAAACCTTACAATGCAATAGAAAACTGAAAAACCCCTTCAAAATAAGCCAAAAAGGGACAGGTTTTTTAAAAGATCACGACTACCTGCTAAATCCACTGTACCAGATTTTGTGACCTATGGCCCAACTGCAGCAGATTGCATAAAACCAACTAAACCTGACCCTGCTGATTTGTTCCTGCTGATGTATCCTCCTACTCTGAGAGAGCTCACTATTGAGATGTCAAATGCGTGTTCAATGCAAACCAAAGGGAAAGCACTTGATCTGAACATGGATGAGTTGCTGACATTTTATGGGATTCTGCTAACATCTGGCTACAGTTCTGTGCCACGGAGGCACATTGACCCTGATGCCTACAACAAAGCGATCTCAAATGCAATGAGAAGGAAATGCTTTGATGAGATAATGGCCTCAATTCATCTGGTGGATAACTCAAAGGCCACAGGCAACCCTTTCTACAAAGTGCGGCCCATCTCCAGTGCACTGAATGTCTCCTACAAGATGATGCCATACACAAAACACCTATCAATTGATGAAAGCATGATACCCTATTATGGCAAGCATGGCTGAAAGCAGTTTATCAGGGGCAAACCAATCCGGTCTGGGAACAAGTTCTGGAGCCTTGCTTTACCCACAGGGTATATGTTTCACATGAAACCCTATTCTGGAGTCCACACACATCTGCCTGAAACTGGCTTAGGACAGGGCCCAAGTGTAGTCCTTGGTCTGGCTGAACAAGCAGAAGTTCCTCCAGGATGCACATCTGTGCATGATAAACTTTTTACCTTACTTAACCTCATTGATGCAATGACCAATCGAGGTTATGTATCCCTTGGCTCAGTGAGACAGTGCCATATGCATGACATCCCTTTCAAAGGTGTTAAGGATTTTTAAAAAATGCCTCGTGGAAGCACTGAGATCCTTACAGAGCGGGATGTATGCCGTAGAACGATATTCAGAGGGTCAAGCATCCAGGTGGAGTAAAGAGAAAAAAAGCCTTTGTCAAAGTGCCACAGCCTCTGTGTTTCCTTACTTACAAACAAAACATGGGTGGCATGGATTTTCATGATCTTCATGTGCCAAGATATAGATCTGCAATAAGGTCAAAGAAGTGGTGTTGGCCAGTCCTGGCTTGGTCTCTTCACAGATCTTGAGGCTCTTCACATATCTTGTTGGCAGTGATTATAACCTCCTGACCTTTCAGGGGGTTTTGTACCTGGATCTCCTCAAGAGATATGGACAAAGACCTCTTGGCCAAGGCAAAAGATCTGCAATTGTGAAACCTCAGGATTTCACAAGAGGTGATGGGAAACATCACTGGCCTGTCAACACGAGAAAACGTTACCAAAGATGCAGATGGTGCCATGACCACACTGAGTATTTATGTATGAAGTGTGATGTACTCCACATTGAGTGCTTCAAGATTTTTCATGAAGAGTGAAATCTAAACAATAAGCCTTTGAGCTGTGCTCCTATGTAAATCAAATTTATTGAAACTGGTTCATGAGACTGTGAAATAGATATTTAGATTTTTGTTATTAAGAGTACCATACAGTATGCACTGCCCTTATAGCTTTTGCCCTGTTTTTTTTAGATGCAGTACCTGCACTGGTTCATGTTTGTGCTGAATGATATTGTACATTCATTCTCTGGCGATGATGTTAGTGGGCAGTGTAATGTTAGTGGTTAGTGGTCACTAAATGTTAAGTCAATTAAGTAAATATTATTGCCACAATATGAATTTATTTTATTTTTGTAAACTACACTTCACCCTTGAATTCCCGTACCCCTATTTCCCGAATTTCCTGTACAAAATCCGGCACCGGACATTATTTGGTATTGCCGGAAAAATGCTCGGACAAGTCCAGAAATCGATGATGGAAGTTCGGGTCGGTCATGATTTTCCTTCCTTCTATTTCCCTCCTGTTTGGCCCATTCCCGTCCGAGTAGATGGATGAAAATGAAGCAGCAGAGGGGCACAAGAGAGGGTCACGTGATTTTCTGGATTTTTTTTTCTTCTCATTTTGTCTCTCATAGTTGAGGTATACCTATGATGAAAATTGGAGACCTCTCTCATCTTTTAAGTGGTAGAAATTGCACAATTGGTGGCTGACTAAATACTTTTTTGCCCCACTGTACCTCCAATATGCATCTTCATATATCTAATAAAGTTCTGAACACACTAGTGCCTAGTTATCTTATATATGTTGGTGTTATTCTTGTTTTTAGAATTTGTTAAAATTTAGACAAAAAGCACTAACAGAAGAACAGATCATGAGCTGCCGTATGGCTCTTTCAGTGCCCAGTAGTGACTGTGCCCGAAAAAGGGATGACAAGACCACCCCTGATTTTAAACTGGATGCGGAACTTAACCGTGAGCCAGTGAGTGATGTGGCGGATGGAGGGGGTTTTGGTGATGATACGGGCAGCTGAAGTCTGGACCAGTTCTAGTTTATGGAGACATTTTTGAGGGAGACCAAAAAGAAAAGAGAGTTGCAATAATCCAAGAGGAAGGTGACAAGGCTGAGGACAAGGATAGCAGTGGTGTGGGGAGTGAGACAATTAATATTGCGTAGGTGAAAGTATGCAGAGAGGGTGATGTTATTGATATGAGACAGGAAAGATTGAGTGATGTCGAGGATGACACCCAGACACTTCACCTGAGAGGAGGGGGAGACGGAGTTGACAATTATGAGAGAAAAACTGTCAGTTTTGGATAGTGTAGATTTAGTGCCGATGAGAAGAAGCTCAGTTTTGCCACTGTTCACATCATAACCGATGATTCCCAGCTTATATTAGTTGATAAATGATCTATTTTCAAATTATCAATTGCCTAAAATTATGGCAAAGTGTGAAATTGTTTCTCTCATTGTTTTGTTTCTCTCGTTGTTTTGTTTCTCTCGTTGTTGCACCCAAATGCAGTGCACCTGTCCGGCATTTTGCTGCTACTACTCCGAGGCAATATGGCGGCCAAATTAGCATACCAAAATCTGACTGTATCCAGTCTCCTTGATATAAGTTTATGTCATATACATTCCTTGTGGGTGGGTCAAGTGACTTTAAAATTGTGATTGATATGTAAGAAATGTCTGCAAAATTCACCATAAATTAGCCCCATCCACTTTATGTAAGCTTCAAGAAAGTGTTGAAACTTTATTCAGGGTTTCTGCTGCAAAATCTCATTAGCATGTAAATGCACCTAAACATTCTGCAGAGCTTTAATTATTGGTTATATAATTATTTTCATCACCTTTGTATGACTAACCCTCCTCTGCCACGCTGTTGATCTTTAAGTGCTGAAATAATTGTGTAAACAGTTTCATGCGAGGCTCTGCATTGGTGTTTGACTTTTTAATAAACTTTACCTGACAGACTGTTTAAAGATACATAAAATAAACAGAATAATAACAAAAGCAACAAGGAGATGAATCACAATGTCAACAGTTACATCACTCTGAAGTGTAGCACTCACTATCACAGTTACCATAAAGTAATGTGCCTTTTCCTGGACAAGGCTAAGCTCCACCCCCACTGAATACATTTGCTAATTAGAGGGTGACACATGAGTGGATTTTCACTCCTGTCCCATCCCAGTCACACAGAAAAAATCTTGTCCCATCCCAATTGTGGGCCAGAATAAAAAAAAAAATATCCTGTCCCATCCCACTTCAGGTAAAATGACTCCCACTCCCATCCCGCTCCTGTAGTGCTCCCATTTTTTCCCCATGCCTACCTAAGTTGAAATAACCCAAACATAACATATAAAGTTGCATTTTACTAACTTATTGAGCACTTGTTTCCTTTAAACAGTGACATTACTTTTATGTCTTTTATGTTGTCACACTTGACTCTCATGAAGTTCAGTAATATTAGCAACTTCCCTGCCAGTTCTGTGAGCTTAATAGATAGACCGTTACTTCTAAATTTGTGTTGCAAATCATTTTTTTTTAAATTAACAAAATTTTTTAAAATGTTACAGCACTTGCTTTATGGTTTTCTTAGCAGAGCAACCAAACAGGTACAGTAACTACCAGTACTTACACACTAAAGCCAGTTTTTGCTACAACAGGGGACAACAACCTGCTACAGATATCAATCTGTCCAGTTCAGCTATGTTTGTTTGCAAGCACAAAGTTCACGTCTACCCATGATCCTTTTACTGTATGTCCTTTCAGATAACTCCTGAATATCACTATAAGTAGAAAAATAAAAGGAATGATCAGTTAAGGGACCAGTTAAGGCAGAAAAACTGTCAGGAAAAGGCGTTATAACTTCTTTTGATACTGTGACATTTCTACAATTACCTAATAAATAGAGCATGATCATATGCAACAACACTCCCACTCTTTTAAGAGTATTTAACATAAGATAATGCTTAGTGCCACAACAATACAGGCATCACCCACAATTTGGGGCTTTGATAGTGGGTAAAAATGATTTTGAAAGATTTAAAACCACAGGGGAATGATATCTATTCACACACACAACACAGACACTTTATCATAGACATTTTGTCTGGAATGCTGATATTTCAACAAGGTTGTGGCTGAATATTTACAACTGTCATTAGTCCTAAACCACTGTGGCAAAATCATGGAAATTGCAGTACAGTTACGATTTAGCCCTGAATCACTACTGGTCCCTACAAATTGCAACTGGTCTGTAAATGTACATGCGTTTTTGTGTGCCAAAAATGCATCAAAAATAGCACAAATTGTCTGATAATGTATTTTATTCCAAGACATGTAGAATTTGGCACCATGGTTAGCCACTATAAACAAAAGTATAAAATATGAAATAGTGAAATATGGACACAAATGAAAGTTCCTTTAAGAAATTAGCATATACGCTATGTTACAGTCAACCTCAATCATTCAGATTGAGTGTTATTACAGACTGACTGGTCATCATTTTATAGCAATATTTTAGAGCAATTTTAGATTTTCTGTTCAGGCTTGTTGACAGCTTCTGAACGTTGAAGTGTTACTGTTGACACCTGTAGCAGTGCTGGTTGCATGACGGCTATTAAACCTGCAGCCATTTCACACTGAGGCTCTTAAATTGGCTCAAAACAATCTTCAGTAAAATGGTCACTAAAAATAACGGAATGAATGCTGGGCTCTTTCCAGTCTGCCCGTGTTCGTTTAACTCGCTTAATCCATTCATCACACAATTTTGCCGGGTCGGTCGGTCAGGTTAGAGGAAACTCTTAATAAATCAACCACATGGTTCTGTGTGTACACTGTTCATGACCATTTGGGTTTACAAGTTTGCTCCAGCATCATCATTGCTCAATCACATTACATACTTTAATAATATGCTGGGCTTTGCTTAGTGTAGCAGCCCTGGTGTGTTTATTCATCTAAAGTCTTTTAAACACCGTGAACACTATAAAAAATAAATATAACTGATTTTTTTGCTGCTTCCTAAACAAATATGTCAACAAAGACATGAATACAGTATAATACTTCATAATACTCTTTCACCCAAAAACTATGCATTAGTGAATATATAAGCATTTAGCGTAAACCTTCAACACCTTACAGAATAAATAATAAACACTCAAACAGTTTAATTAAAACAGAAATCTCTTTATAATACAAATAGCGCTGAATATCTGCTCTGTTTATCTGGGGATGCAGCTCGGCTAACCGGCATGCTAGCTGTTAGCATAGGAAAACTTTCTCTGAGCTCCTGTTCACATGAGCTGAACACAACAAAATACATTCGCTAACTGTACACAGCTCCACATTGGGTATGCTGTGTTTATAACTGGTGATATAATTCATAACATTCCGTGGTAATATAAACGAAAGAGGCGGAAACGTTGATGAAAATACCTGAGCAGCTAACTGCTCATTCTGTTGTGCTGCATTCCTCGTGAGCGCCACGAACACTAATAACAACAGGTGTAATGACGTCACAAGCGGCACACTGGCTCTCCACAGGTGTTTACTGTTTTCATTAAACTGGCCAAACGCTGAAAACAAATTGTAGGGTCACCTAGGCGGACCTTTTGGTGGAATTTGGGTGGTTCGTTCGACCGCCCCCCCCAAACCCCTCCTCGCTCCGGGCCTGGATTTCTGGCCTGCGTAGTTCTTTTGACTTTAAGTCAAAAGTGTAGGCTTATTGAAAGAAAATTACAAAATGGCGTCCCCTGTCCTCTGTTTTTTTTTTTTTTTTTTTTGAGTTTTTGAGTTTTTATGTCCTATTCACGCTTCACTCTCTTGCATATTCCTGCTGTATGTTTGTTATCAGAGATTGTTCAGAGAATGTTCAGAAAGGTTTCTGGCTGAATAAAACTGGCTTTAATAAAACAAGTTCCCTGAAACCTTTCAGGATGTCTTCCATCAGAATTGCATGCTCTCCCAACACATCTAAGAACCATAATAGCAGTAGCAGTGAACAGATTCATATGAGACCCATGTATCAGCCTATGTATGATTGTAGGGCTGTAGAGAGTCTCTACCTTAGTAGGCGGGTGCTTAAAAATGTGGCATTTTGATTAGTTAAAGTTCTATGTGTGAATGACAGTGGGGAAAGGTTCATTAATGCTAAGAAGTAAAGGCGTAAATGGGAAAGTGTAGAAATATCTTCGGTATTTTGAAAAAAAAAAAGTGTTAGGATTTTATCGTAGTGTAACTAATTACCACCGAAGTGAGAAAATCTCCACTGAAATCTACTCTGGGCTGTAAAAGTACACTGAAAACAAACCATTAATTAACATTTTATTGCATGTGAGTGTGAATGCAGGGCCACACAAATGGTTTTTTTTACTTATTTATTGTTCTTTGGACATTTATTTACCCACAGTTAACACCTCCTTCAGTCAAACCCACACAACACACACTTCTGTCAAACCATCAGCGAGAGCCATGAGTGTTTTATACATCAGTGACACCTCACCATGACTCCGAGTGCTCGCCATTCCAGAAGTAATAAATACTACATGCTACTCATCTTGTGTTCCATTTTTGCGCTTTCTGGTAGCCTGCTGAGGACAGATGTTTAACTCCTGTACTCAATATTAGGCAAAAAAACCCTCATTTTTTAAAATCCATTTATCCTGGCCTAGTTTCTGAACCATCAGGAGATCCTGGAGAGAAGAGAAATAGAGAAAATGAAGGTAGGGTTGATGAAGTGCAAGTGGATGAAGTATCAGTGCTTAATATAATATCGTTTTCAGTAAGGAGATGCTGGATGAATATTTAAAAGGGTCTTGAGACTGAGCAATGACAGAAAACCAAACCTCCAAAGAGTTCTGTTCTGACACGAAGTCATAAAAATAACAAGAAATAACGTCACTTCACGTAGCAGCAGATCAGCTTCCATATTGATGTTACTTTTTTTTTTTGTAATTACATTACTGATGTCATGATGGTTGTGGCATCAATAGTGATTTTTCTGCAGATTTTTCCAGTATGGACTCCAGATACACTAAAAAAACCTCTTTAGAGAATAATAATAATAAAACCCCACACTCGCCAGCGGGCAACAGCTTGCAATGGCACCAGCACAGGGTGGTTCATGAATATTCATAGCATAATGTCATTGTTCATTTCCCACTACCTACTTGGAGGCCACTTATGTCCTAATGTCGCATGCTGTTACGTGCACGCTAGCCGCTAACGTGCAGGTGCACCCCCACGTGCACGCTAGCCGCTAACAGCATGCACGTGGGGGTGGGGGGGTGATGGGTTTGTAAACTAGTTACATGTACATGACCGTTAGGAAATTATGTCTCATGACACATTCTTGACCACGAAGACATATTCAATGAAAGTCCGTTACAAGTTACAAGAAATTGAGGTGAAATACTATAATTTTATACAGTGTGTTGTGTACTCCATAACTAGTTTTGAAACCCCCCAACCACGTGCACGCTAGCCGCTAACAGTGCGCGACATATTAGGACATAAGCGGCTCGACTCCAAGTAGGTAGTGGGAAATGAACGATGACGTTGTTCTATGAATATTCATGAGCCGCCCTGTACTGGTGCCAAAGCTTACCCTTCCCGCGACTCTTTTTATGATTAAGCGGCTTAGACAATGAATCAATAATATATTGATTAATTCATTAAGCTTAATGTATTACTTAATTTATCAATTATATTTTTTAAACATTTTAAAATTATACTTATCACAGCCAAAGCAAAAATATTTGGGAAAATGTGTAAGTTTTGAGTGAAATTTAAAAGGGGCAATTCTGGTATTAAATCTACCGATGAAGACAATCGTTGCATCTGTGGCATCCTATAAAATGTCTCCATGTGGAGGTATCAGGTGATGACCTCGTACACCCACCGGTCATGACATCATGACAGGAGCTTTTAGCCCAGATAGAAATCTGATTTGTCCTCATAAAACTTTCAGAGCATCATCTGTTCCTCAGCCTTACGGAAGAAAAAAAAAACCCCCACTGTGATCACGTCAGCGAGTCAGCGATCAGACAGAATCAGACTTCAGAAACTGCGAGCGAGAAACCACCACATGTTGTACAGCTCAGGTTTGAGCTTTCTGGATACAAGCCAGACTTTAACAATGAACTGAGCGATGTAGAGAAACTACTTTCATCCATAATTGATGTTTATCAGTGTCTCTGTCCAGTGAGACCAAAAGCCTGATAGCCTCCAGTGGATCAAATGTTCCACATCACAACTTTTCCTCATCAATCCTGTCAAAGTCCACCTTCTCAAAATAAAGAATGATTACACTTTAACTAGTGCTAGATTAGCCTGGCTACTCCTTCTAATACTGTATAAAGAGGTGACGGTGAAGGACTTATATAAGTACACACCATCACTAGAATACTAATTTCTACCAGAGAGGACACATACACTCCAAACTAGCACTCAAAAGCGTTAATTTTAATAATTCATTAAAACTTTCCTCTCTGATAATTTATAATCATGGAAAACAGAATTCTACTTGCATTCATACTTGTACTTGCACTTTTACCCTTTCTCTTACTGGTACTTTTACTTGCACCTGTAATTTTATACCTTTTATATGTAATTTTTATTCACTCTCCTATTCGGATTACTACTTGTATTTGCATTAGTCCTCATATTTGACCTCATACTCTCCTACTGGAACTGATCTAAGTGTACATTTGTCATACTTGCACTTGTACTACTACTTATCTTTATTCTCCGGATTGCACTTGTACTTGTTCTTGCACTTGCATTAGCTGGTACTTGTACTCATACTTCTATTCGCACCCATAACTGTACTTATTCCAGTACGCATTATCCTACTTGCACATATTCTCATACCAGGACTTCTACTCTTATTTATACTTGCACTCAGAGTTGTACTCCTGCTTGTATTCACACTAGAAATCGTACTTGTACAATACCTGTACTTGCACTTACATGCATTTATACTTGTGCTTGTACTCATACTTGTAGTTGTACTGGACTTTTACTTGTATATATACTTGCACTCATACTTGTACTCACAGTCTAAAGCCCAGTACTGTTGCATTTCTAGAGTGTTCTGGAGCCTGACTCAATTTTTTTCTCTCCATTGTCTCCTCAGCAGCCTGCTATAACTCACAGCAAGTGAAAAGCAGAAGAAACCATCAGGTAAAATCAGGACACGGGTTTAGAAGCAGGACGGGAAATCGCGCCTGTCCAGTGATATTTATGACTCTCATACGGTGCGGAGCGAGAAAGAGAATGTCGTCTGCATTGGAATGATTCTGATAAATGGGATTTTTGGCATTTAGTCTTTTGGACTACGAGATAAATGTATTTTCTTACACAATACACCAGTTTTTTATGTATGGATCAGTGCATCAAAATGAAAACAGAGTTTTACATTTATTAAAGAATGTGATTACTGTGAAAGTAAAATTGTTAAATTTTAGGCTAATATAAATATGAAATGATGTACACTGAAAGCAGGAGCATGTTCATGATTAAAAAATGTAAAAAAAAAAAAGAAATACACAATTTTACAGCTGAATAAAAAAGAAATAAAAAATATTACAAATCTTTTAATTTTTACCTGTTTATAGTTACATTTAATGTCCAAAAAAAACAAGTGAGTTCCTGTTCTGACTTGTTTTATAGCAGCTGTAAAGGGTCGCTCCCTCACCAGTCTCTCTCTTCATTCACTCACTTTAAACAAAACCTTCTCTGTCCTGAAGAATGCGTGACCTCTTACACTGGAGACGTTATAAAATGTTAAATACAAGAATATATCCTTGCATTAATTCATCTTTCTCTCTAATTTTTTAAAAAATCTAATTTGCATTTATAAATCTGTTTATAAATTTTGAATGTATATTGTATGTATATTCAAACAATTTTACATTTTTATGCAAGTTTTTGAACGCAAGCACAGGTGGATATTAGTTGAGACCTGGCAGCCCAGTATACAGGTTTATTCTGAGTGTTACTGAACTGAAAGGCTTCAGGCTTTTTTTTTCTTTCTTTTTTTCTTTCTTGTTTGAATTTTTTGTTGCACTTGGTCCTGGAGAAACATTTCGTTTCACTATGTACTGTGTCAGCTATATGTGGTTGAAATGACAATAAAGCTTCTTGAACTTGAACTTGAACTCACTATTATAAAAAAACCCATATGGTGTTAATAAATGTAGAAGAAATGAATAAATACAGTAGAAGTAATTCAAGGGGGAAAAAGCTGGTAATTGTTTTTTGAAATATAAAATTTGAAATATAAAAATAAAAAGCCCTGCAGCACTTTACGTAGCACAGAGTTATTTTTCAGTATGGAGGAACAAAACAATCAATGTGGCCTAATGTACGACCCTGATGCACCTCATCCAGATGTCTCCAGACGGAGATCAATAAAAATAAACCATGCAGAAAGTTGACTGGAAAAAAAGCCTCTCTTTGCCTTTCTCCTAAGGATGAAACACAGCCGTGTTCTCGTTTTTATGACATGGGACACGTTTTTAATGAGCACAACTTTTCCTTTTATTGAGCTGTCCACACGACGACCTCAAACTGACCTCTGTTCAATTTTTTTCTTTGAGCCTAGATCATGTCACTATCCTCAGAGCTCCTGATTCCTGTTTTCCCCTCCATGTTCAACTCCTGCTGCTTTTTTTCTTTACAAGTCTGTGGCAGATGGAAACCACTTCACTCATCTCACCAAGAGCTCTGCACTAATCACACGCCCTGATAAGGTCACATCCAGACGAGACCGCCGTCCACTCATGACACAGAGAGAGATGTTCGGATCAAACAGAGGCCGTTTGAGATGATAGAACTGACCTTGTGGTTAAATGTCATGCAACTGATAAGGTTTAATATATTTTAACAAAAACAAAACAAAAAAAGGTGTTTTATATATATTTAACAGGTGAGCCAAAAAAAAAAAGGGGAAAAAAAAGGTTAAATTTAACATTTAATAATTTTAAAACCCTTGGTCATAATCTTATAAAACTTTACTGTATTTACCAAGCAGATGTTTTAAGTACTTCATACAGATATCAAATTAATATCTTAAACAGTCTTTGAATGAGAGCAAAATCAAAAGTGAGTCTTTAAAATTACAATACCAGAATATAGTCCTATGTCATAATAAACATTGTCCTTGAGTGTCCACTCCCCAACTTTCTGTCCGTAGACCCTGTCTTATCAAGAATTCTCATCAAGTTGTTAACTGATGACGTGCTCCAGTTTTTCCCCAGAAATTCTCAGACTATCTTGGCCCCTCTCTACCCCCCTTTCAGTAAAAACATGTCGCAATTCCTTATTGCCACTATAGAAAACTATCTTGATTCTTCAAATCTGCAACTCAACTGGCAGAGGTTATATCATCTGATACTGTTATTTTTTAAACTAGGTCAGCAGAGCCAGATGGTTTTCCCAGATGACACTTGAATGACAGGTGAAACACCTATTGCAGCACTGCTCCTGACACCTGACATGTTGCATCATAGCAGATGCAGATGTCTGTTATTGTAGTATTTGAGACTCAATTTTGATTTTGCTCTCATTCAAAGTCTATTTAAAACATTAACTTTAAATTTGCAGAAATTATAAAGAACATCTGCTTGGTAAATCTGGAAAATATTTATAAGAGTATGATCAAGAGTTTTAGAATTATTAAATGTTTTAGTTTAGCCCATTTTTTTTGGCTTTTATATATTATATATATATATTTTGGCTTTTTATATATAAAT